>KI915064.1:172902-217997 GCA_000473445.2 Anopheles farauti
GCGAAATAGACCTACATTTCATACGAACCAAACACGAACACTTTTTTACTTTCTTACACACACTCTCATGTTTTCTTCTCCTCACCCCGTTTCAGCTATCCGCAACATACCCCTCGCCCACAAACTAGCTGTCAATTGTTTGCCGGGGAGTTTAGGAACTCGAGTTCCTATAGATCTATTGCGGTTATTTATGCGGTTATTAGACGATGGAAAATACTGTCGGATATTTCTGTCCAACTGTACTCTGGCGCAGCGTTTGGCATAAAAAATCCACCCGCTCTTGTAATAACGGAAATTTGGCGCAGCGGTTATTTTATGTAATAATGCTTTTAATAATGATTGTACAATTTACGGACAAAAATTGTAGGTGAATGCAAAACATCACACCAATCCACCAAACCACAGGAAAAACAAACAAACCGAAGTATAAACAAACAATTATTTTGACAGAAAATAACCGGTCTGAAAAAATCAGAACTGAGCATGTAGAATTTTGATTTGCGGTCTGGATATTTTCTGTCAAACGCGATTTGGCAGAAAATATTCAAAACCATCTGACAGTATTTTCATCGTCTAATAACCACATATAATTCCTTTTTATCACAAAACGGGAAAACACAGAAGGTCACTGCGCCCGTTTGACAACTATTCAGCTCGAGTTTTTTAAGGTTTAAACAGTTTTATCCTGTTTAAATGCTCCGCACACTAATACACGAATTATAAATATATACTAGATGCACATGTGTGCGTGTGATTCATGGTCAAAAATGGCTTAGATTCGAACATCGATTCTACAATGTCAAAATGCATGTCACTTTTTGACGTCCGGGTCATGCCAGACAATTTAGCGACGTCAATTGACAACAATTTACAGTTTCATCAAATTAATTCATTCGCCATCAGGAAATCTTTCTAGCGCAAACAACTGTCTGTTCGTTTGCTGTTCACGCGCGCTATTGGTTCTGAATTTTTGAATACAATGTTCGCCCGCTGCTCTTCGTCCTTCGTACGCCCGACGGTGCAGGTAAGAGTAATTGCGGTAGGGTCGAAGGTGGATTTTGCATAACATTGTGCGATCAACATGTAGTTGCGCCGCTTGATGATAACGAGAGATAACGAACGGCTGTGAGTCTATTCCGGAAGAGGAGGGACGGACCTGCTGGAAGTTTCTACCTTTGTCCTGGGTCGAAATTAATTACATAATTCCAGCAACCCGTTTCAATCGCTTCCTTTTCGATGTGTTTCTTTGTGGATAGGGCTATCGTCGATTCCAGAGCACGCTCGTCGTGGCCGAACACAACAATGAGACGTTGAACCCGATCACGGCCAACGCGGTGACGGCAGCGAAAAAGCTCGGCGGAGATGTGACCGTTCTGGTCGCTGGTACCAAGGTCGGTCCCGTGTCGGAGGCAGCCGCCAAACTGGACGGTGTCACAAAGGTTCTGATCGCCGAAGGAGACGCCTACAAGGGCCTGCTGGCCGAATCGCTTACCCCGCTCGTGCTGGCCACGCAGAACCAATTCAAATTCACGCACATCGTGGCCGGCGCGACGGCTTTCGGTAAAGCCGTGTTGCCACGTATCGCCGCCAAGCTGGACGTTTCACCCGTGTCCGACATCATCGGTGTTCAGTCGGCCGACACGTTCGTACGCACGATTTACGCTGGTAACGCCATCCAGACGGTGAAATCCAAGGACCCGGTAAAGGTGCTCACGGTGCGTGGCACAAACTTCGAGCCAACGGGGGTGTCCGGTAGTGCGGCAGCCGTCGAGAAAGCACCGGAAGGTGATTTTGCTAGCAAAACGACCGAATTCGTCGGTCAGGAACTGACCAAATCCGACCGTCCCTCGCTAACGGCGGCGAAGATCATCGTCTCCGGTGGACGTGGCATGAAATCGGGCGACAACTTTAAGATGCTGTACGATCTGGCGGATAAGTGGGGCGCCGCGGTCGGTGCATCTCGTGCTGCCGTCGATGCGGGATACGTACCGAACGATCTTCAGATCGGTCAGACAGGCAAGATCGTCGCACCGGAGCTGTACGTGGCCATCGGTATCTCTGGCGCTATTCAGCATCTTGCCGGTATGAAGGACTCGAAAACGATCGTCGCCATTAACAAGGATCCGGAGGCTCCGATCTTCCAGGTGGCCGATTACGGTCTCGTTGCCGACCTGTTCAAGGTGGTGCCAGAGATCAACGAAAAGTGCTAACGAAGTGAAGCTCCCAGCGCGCAGACACAAAGGGAAAATCCAGTTCGCTCAAAGCATACCGTGTACAGGATCGATCAGTGCGAGTAGTGCAGTCCTCATACCTCGAAAACCATCGAATGTCGTGTCAATGGATTTTTTTAAAGTGTGTTATATTAGATATAGGCGCAGAAATTTAGCTACAGTATATAACATGTGTCTGTGTATGTGGGCTCAGGGTAAAAAGAAAAAAAAACATAGTAGTTGGTCTATCCGGCTTAAGCTGATGAAATCCGGCACGTGCGGCACGCGAAGATATGCGTAAGCGCTTCTTTGGGTTCACTTCTTCGGTGCAATAATTCCTTCCAGCTGGGCCTGAAAAGAGATTGTGTTGTGTTGTTACAACCGGGACAGAAAAATGTCAATAAATATTCCCGTTTTCATAAAACAGAACCACATCGGATGCTAGAACTGGCTCGTCAGAAAGCACCTACCTTAAGCTGTGCATTCGTTTTCTTCAGGAACGCTATTTCCTCCGAGTGTTTCTTTTCCTCGGATGCACGCAGTTCCGCATTTCGTCGTTCGGCCTGGTCCGCTTTAATCTTCATATCGCTGATGGAGTTTAGCAGGGCTTCCTTTTCGTGCTCAACGAGCTGTATCTGCTCCTGCAGCTTCTCCTTACCCTCTTGAGCTTGCAGCGCCTTCCGGATGCCGAAGGACACCGAGCTGCAGTACAGTGTTTCGTAGGCTTCTAGTGACATTGCAATCTCGTCTCGCACGCGCAACAGCAGCAAGCCCCGTTCGGTGCAGTTTATCGTGACCTGCCGGATGAGTTCATCGAAACACTGGGTGTATAGCTCCCTTCGCACAGGACAAATGCCCGTTTCGCGGGCTTGCGTTTGCTGTAGGCGTGTGTCCAACATTTCCTGAAGATTGATCACATCCTGCCGGGTGGCGGGTGTACTGGAAACGGTCTGCGTCCACAGCTGTCCATCTTCTTCCCAGGTTTTAGGTGGTAGGATACAGTTCAAGATTTCTTCCGTTTCGCGCGGACTATCCACCACAACGGCACCACCCGATCCCGGACGACCCGGTTGTTCCTTCGATGGTACAACATCTCCTGCCGATTCCCTTTTTTCGACATGTTTCACCACCAGCACTGGATTATTGTAACGCACCAACGTTGTCTGTAGTTCCAAATTTCGATCAGCCATTCTGATTTGCGTATATCTCGATCCTTCTCCACCACTAGATACTCTCAACAGCTAGTTCGTAGGCTAGTTGAAATGAGGATACAGAAAAAGTTCCACCAATTCCAGCACATTGATGGATTTTGTCGAAAGCAAACAGTCGAATGTCCTATCCATGGCAACGATAGCGCACGAGTGTCGGATATGGCACGGTTGGTTGCTAGGATTTAGTAAAAGCAATAATTTCAACAAGTGGTATCCAATGCATTGTTCTGACTAACTAAATCTAAGCAAGTTTTGTTTGGTTAGCCAGCTGATTTGAATCATTGTGAAAGTTTTAGGAAGTTAGATAGGAATTGTTAGTATTCATTTTTGCACATAGAAGAAGATTTCTTCCATTAATATTTGGAAAATCTCATAACCAATTCCAGCATTAAGGGCATCCCCTAAAGCTGACGTTAGATGTAATATGTATCTTTTTTACTTTAATAAGTAATTATTTTACCAGAAATGATAGGTTTTCTGAAGTTTGTAAACCCTAAAATATTGTTACAACGTTACTATTCATTTATTTGAACACTCTTTGGGTATAAGAAGTGTAAAGGTAACAAACATACAATATTTAAATATACATTTTAGCGTAATCGACTATCGCTTGTACGCCGTCCTAAAATAAGATGTGTGCATTCTGCAAGTCGAACTGCTCAGTTACGAGTATGATCATTTAAATAAAAGCCAATAACCTCAGACTAAAATTAGAAATATTGTACCAATGTGGAAACCATAATTCAACCATTTGAAGAATCACAGCAAATTATCGTACTTTAGTACACAACCATCACTGTAGCTAAATTAAATCGATTTCGATGAAGCAAAAGTCGATTTAAAAAAAATGTCGATGAATCTAACCGTCACTCGTGAAAAAACAATAACAAACCGGATTTAGAAAAGTAAAACACCAATTGGCCGGCCGGTACAAATAACAGGCAAATATTTAAACGTGTTGTATCGCTATACAGGTGATCCTAAATTATGGATGAAGACGATGAACTTCTAGCGTCGTTGGAAATTCCACCAGCTGCGAAACAAACGGCTGTGAACGTAACAAAAGCAACTGGAGCTGCGCAAGAGCAACCGTCCACCAGCAGCTCTTCAGAAACGCCCGTGGTTGTGGCCAAGGTAAACAAAAGTCACTGTATCCTGGTCAATCCGAAGCAGAGGGGTAATCCCCTGCTAAAAGCTATACAAAATATTCCTTGGGAGTACGATGATATCGTGCCGGACTACGTTGTTGGGGCGAGCGCTTGCATTTTGTTCCTGTCCTTACGCTACCACAACCTCAACCCGGACTACATCCATGCACGACTGAAGCAGCTGGGCAAGATGTACGAATTGCGTGTGCTATTAGTGCAGATCGACATTTCCGAACCGCAGAATGCGCTGAAGCACCTTACACGCATCTGCTTGCTAGCTGATCTTACACTGATGCTTGCCTGGAACGCGGACGAAGCCGGCCGGATTGTGGAGAAGTACAAACTGTTCGAAAATCGTCCTCCGGATTGGATCATGGAACGGGCGGAAAAGTATCCGCACGAAAAGCTAGTGCGTGCCCTTACCAGCATCAAGCCTGTCAATCAGACGGATGCCATGATTTTGCTACAAAACTACGGTACGCTCGGGAAGTTGATCAACACTACCGAAGAGAAATTAAGCATGTGTTCTGGTTTGGGACCCAGGAAGGTGAAAAAACTACATAAAACATTCAGTGAAAACTTTCGCAAATAGGCTCATGCGTCAGATGTTGCGATAAAGATGTCTTAGTTTGATTTGTAAGTATATATAAATATATGTAAAATAAACTGCTTCATGCACTAAACTGTTTCATGGAAACTTACTTGAACACTCTGTTTTACTGTATGAAAATAACTACATTTATTGAAAAATACGCCACTAAACAGTAGCGTGTAGTACATATTTCTAACTATTGAAAAGTTGAATCAATGATCCTATTGATCGTGTTCCTCAATCGTCACCATCTGGCTTTTCCGGATTTTGCTTATCCGTTTCTATATTCTCCTCAGCTTCGCCCACTTGCTCCGGCTTTTCAGGATCGGCTTTTTCGGTTGTACCCTCACCGGAAACGTCCGCAACTGTTTCCTCAATCGGCACCGCGTCGACGTCTTCCGCTGCTGCTCGTTTCTTACCACGACGTGGACGTTCCGTTGTCTCCATCGCTTCAACGTAGTCTCCGAGTTCGTTGCGTATCGGAGTGGGAGTAAAGTTCTTCTTGGCCGCTGCTTCCACTTTCCGTTGCCTTTCCGCTTCCTCCGCTTCAGCATCGGCCTGCTTGATTTGTTCCTCCATTTTCTCTTGCTGCTGCTCCTGGCGCTGCTTCTCGAACAGTGTTTTCATTTTTTCCTAAACAACAAAAAGAATAGACCATTTGTATCCATCGTAGCTCGTTTCGGTTTCGAAGCACTTACCATTTCCTCACGAATTACGTTCACCTGCTGCATGTACTGTTGATACACAAATTGTGCCATCTCCGTCATATCTTTTATCGACTTTTGAGAGGGATCAGCCGTCGACGGGTCGACCGTGGTACGCCGGTCACCGGGATACTTTTCGCCCGGAAGTAGCTGCAACTCGAGCGGACGGTTCATGAGCAACCGGAAGGCGGGCTGCAGTTCGACACAGTTCTTAAACAGTGCCACCCGCCCGAAGATGTACAGTCCAAGACGGGCACGACTCATCGCCACAACGAGACGCCGAACGTCCCGAATGTGCCCGATGGTCTTCGTACGGACGAGCGACAGCAAGATATAGTCGTTCTGTTGACCCTGGTACTTATCGACCGTCGTCACCTTGTGCGGTTTGCCAAACATTGGGTTGTTGGCGCAACGGGACTCAATCACGTCTCGGATGAGATGCTTCTGGCCGTTGTATGTGGTGAGGATGGAAATTTTCTCCGCTGGGTAGCCCAATAGCCGCATGTACATAAACACGGCGACCACGTACTCCGCTTCCGCTAGGTTCTGATAGAAGTACGGATTCGGTTCCGATTCACCTACCCCGTTAAAGTCCTCCACGTTAATCAGTTGGTACTCGTATGCGAAGCCGGCATTACCACGGCAATACTCTGGCCACCGGTGCACATGGTCCAAATCTCCCAGGCGACTGTAGCGCCACTTGTACAGCTCGCAGATGCTCGAACGCGCACGACCCTGCCCGTCCAGATCGATTGTCGGAACGCCTAGACGCACCAGACGCGTGAACAGCGATTGCTCCATGTTCGAGTACTTCTGGAACGCCATATTCTTAATAACCGGCGGGAGCTGGTGATGATCTCCGATCATAATCCAGCGCTTCAACCGATTGTACCCATCCATCGGATTCTGCAGTAGCAGCGGAATGAATGTTTCGATCTCGAGTATCTGAGCCGCTTCCTCCATCAGGATGTTGTCGTACTTGAAGCCCATCGTGACCAGCTCCTTACGCTTCAGTGCAGCGTGCGTACACGTCATGGCAATAATTTTTGCCTCCTTCACCAGCAGATACTTTGAACGATCCAAACCGCTGCGCAGCAACTCGAACGCTCGGAACTCCTCCAACTCGGCGAACATGTGCGAGATGTAGCGGAAGCAACTGCGCGCAATATCCATGTTCTCCTCGTACGTGGCCCCACCGAACAGCGGTTGTGGTGCATCCTTGAAAAAACGCACAAACGGGAAATGCTCCTCAAACTGCTCCCGTGACGGAGCACCTACATCATCTTCGCGCTCGAATTCGCTCAAGAATTTCTCCCAGCGAGCCACCACGTGGTACAGATAGAAATGGCCGGCCGTTTCGCACGTGTATGCCACGTCTCCACTGACACCAAGTGACTCCTGCAAACGCTGCACCTGTCCCAACAGATCGATGCGCTTCGAGAGCACATAATTTACTCGCCCATAGCGACTGTAGTCCTTTTCCGTCTCGAGTGATTCCTCACCATGGCCGAGACGCAGCAGATGCCGCTCGTCGATGTCCAGCGCCATAATCTTTTCGAACAGTTGATTCAGCGCCTGATTCGAGTGTGTTACGATCAGTGTGCGTTGCTGCGGATGATTGTGGTACAGATTGGAGATGATCTGCACGGCCACATCCGTTTTACCGGTACCGGGTGGACCGACCACCAACGTCAACCCCGGTTGCATTCCCGCCCGGATCGCTTCGATCTGGGTCGGCGTGAAACGAATGGCGTTTTTCTTCGGCTCGTTGTATTTGTATGGACCACGGCTCGGAATACGATACGGTTCGATGCGGATGCGCTTCGGCAACTCCCCCGCATCCTGTTCTTTCGCTTCGTCCGCATTTTCGACCTCCGGCACATCCTCAAACGTTAACCGGAACGGCGGCTGTAGACTTAGCTTGGTGGGCTCCGCTGCCACCATCTCATACCCGGGGAAGCTTCCTGCCACGTGCTCGTAATCCAGGAATGTGTCGTTAAAATCAAGCACCCGTGCCTGATCGGCCATGCGGCTGTAATGGGCCGCTCCGGGATCACCGTATCCGAGCAGGATGTCGTGCAACCACGGCGGTACAACACACTCCGTGTTCATCAGATGACGGATCGTTTCCAGCACGGCTTTGAAATTATTTTCCTTCGGCTTACGGCGCATAATAATGTTGAATCCTTCGTATACGTCCTCTTTGCTGTCATCCACTTCTCCACCCGCTGTTTGCAAGGTCGCATCCATATCCAACCGGTACTGGTTCGAGTCGAGCCAAACGCGGAACGTACGCTGTTCTCCGGTCAGCTGCGGTCGCTGTTCGATACCGTCCTCGATGACGCGCCCGTTTGCATCGAGCATGCCCTCAATCTCGCAACCACGCACATGCACCAAACCGACCTGCGGTACAAAGTGCTCTCGGTAGTCGTACTTGGTACCGATCGGTTGCGTTGGTCGAACCGTCACCAAGAAGCACACGTCATGCTTACGCAAGTTTTCCCACTCTTCCTGCACCTCCTTGCGTACGTTTAGCGTGACGCTCACGTCGGCCCGCACACGCGACGGTTTCTTCTCGCCAATGTGGGGCTTGGACACTTCTACCACGGCAAACGACTGAATCGGTAGTGCCATGCGTGCCCACCCTCCGAACACTACGTCACCGTCTTCCGATTTCCAGGGCAGCATTCGACTCACGGCGTCCTCTATGTCCTGGCGAATTTCGTCTGCAGAGAATTAGGAATGGAGAAATTGGGGTAATGAGTAAACTATCGTAAAGCAAACTATAGTTGAAAACTATCATCAAACTTGGTACCATTGATATTGAAATGATTAATCGAAATGAATTAAAGTTTAATAAATTACTAGCGGATAGTTTGCTTCAAAAGGAGTCAAAGTTGACATCATTGCGTCACTTCACAGATTCAGTGAATACGTTTATAGTTATGATTTTAAAATTTTAAATAAAACAAAGGGACACATGAAAACATGGTCTACATTTGACCCAAAGTGGTATCAAATGGTAGTATTTTACAAATAGAATGTAAAACTATGAAGTAATAGTAACAAGTAAAGTAAGACTTTCTTATGAATAAAGTATAAAGAAAGCTAATATGAATAATATATACTTACAGGTAGACTCCAGTCTGAACAGATTAAAGTTCCTCAGCAAATAGTCATGCAGAGTTAGAAACTGCAGGTTCAACTTCGGCAACGCCAGACATCCTTCGCCGGAGTAAAACTCCGTCGGAACAACGTTTTCGTTCCAGATGATGTCCTCGGTCGGGTAGAGTGGCATCTCGTTGAGCGATTCCAGCTGCGACACACGTCGCTCGTGCCGGGAAATGAGCAATTCTCGCAGGAACGCCTCGTCCACCCGGTGCCACTCGAACGGAGGCTGCAACTCTTCTGGGATCAGGTTCAGGTAGCAGGCAATCTGCCGTAGGCTGGTGCAGTCCAATGCACCAAAATGCTTCTCAAGCGACTCACGCGTGTCGACGTTGGCCACGTTGGACAGGGCGAACAGGCGGAGATTGGGAAACTTGGCGAACGCTGCCTTCTGGAGGGATTTGATTTTCGCGTAATGCAATTGCGTCATATCGTGGTCGGTCAGGGGATCCCCGGTTTCATCGTTGATCTCGAAGCGGGCGTAGAACTTTAGCATATCCAATAACTGAAACAGTTAACACAAAGTGGCAGATTAGAAGAACTGGGTTCGGATGAACAAGATGATGGTTGCGATTCGTCGTAGAACGACATGGTGCCATGTTTTATTTACGAGTTCCTAGTAAATTACCCTATCTTTCATGGTCGGCAACTGATAGCACACACATGTATTCTCGACTCGTTACTATGAATTCTTTGAAATAATTCTAAAAACCATTCTACAGCGCTGATAAACTGTGAAACACTCGTTGGTGTTTGTGTTTGAGCTCGACTATTTCGAATATAGCTGTTTTTACATTAAATAATTTGATAACCACTAACAGTAGCATCGCAATCATGTTATACAAAATTATGGTTCGTTACATTTGTAAACACGAATGAATCTAAAACAATGATGTTTATTCAGCAACGCGAAAACAAAACAACATCACATTTTGTTTTCCTTTTTGACAATGAAACAATCGTAAAGCTGTTGGAATTCCCTATCCTGTACCAAAAATGTTTAGAAAACATAAACACATAATAGACAAAATGTGACGCCAATGAGGCTGATAATGAAGACGCCTTTATTTTTGGTTTCGCACGTCGAAAAGATTGCGTTTTGAACCCAGGGTGAATCATTTTTACATATAACAAGAAACTTTGGCCGCTAAATGTACGAAATTACTCGAGTGAAGGCGACACGGCTCCACAGGAAAACAAACACGGAACACTATGTGAAGATGTTTCCACTTATGATCTGTTTCGATTTCTGTTCTGACACGACTTATGTATTGATCGATTGGAGAGCGATCAATACGGTTATAAATAGTTTAATAAAAATTCCACTTCTAACTTCTCCACTTCAAATCTTTGCTGCATCCATCATTCTGTTCTTTCGTAGAAAACACCGAAAAAACTCCTCTCCATTTCGACAAGTTGCATTCCATGGGTACAAGAATGTATCTATTTTGAGCGCGTCCCGGCCACTACTTGTGCTCCCTCCCTTTTCGAACGATTTATTTTCCGGATATTTTCGGATTTGAAGATGCTGTGGCAATAAATATTGATTACGAACGCAGTAAGTAGCAGCATCGAGATGCGATTCCGTAATGCATTTCATGCGAACGCACACAAATTCTCGAAAGACTAGTCCAAAATTTTATCTCGCGAGCAAAACTAATCATCCATTACAAAACGTTCGCCTCCAAAAGTGGTTAATTAAAATCGACAGCAGATTGCTTGGGTATGGTATCTGGGTATGGTATGGCCACTGACAAAAAAAAGCAGAATGAAACGCAAATAAGAGACTGCGAGCATCCTAGTAGATTTATGTTTTAATTCATGTAAAACAGATAAACGTTCTTAAAGCTCCGATTCGGCTTTAGCTTACCTTACCAAGACAAACCCGCATGAGTCGCAGCGCCTCCAAATAAGACGCGGCTACTACTGCTGCTGCTGCTGCTGCTGCTGCTGCTGTCTGTCGTGAGACATTTTCCTAATGTTTGCTATCCCTAACCACCAACAGCACCCATCCAGCACGTGGATCATCCTTTGTCCGGAGCCACAAGCCACACCACCAATTGTTTTGGCTTTTAGTGAAAACGCACACTTTCCACGTTCCCTGCAAGCCGAGCGCGGCATCAGGAAATCGTAGGAAAATTCACTTCCGTTTGCGGTTTCTCTAGAGTTACGTTCTGCTGATGGCAGAGCGATGATGACTTTCCTGGCTACATTTAACTACGGTCGTGCAAAACTAAGTCACGGGATCTTCTTCCCGTACTTCACGCGGTTCGGCTCATGAAGGATAACTAGTCCGAAAGCGAAACTTTTAATTCTTTATTCCCGCAGGCTGTGACTTGGTGACTTGTTGACTTGAGTGGCGGCTCATTTCCCATCTGGGTATATTTTAAACTATTGTTTGCAGTTTTATTCATTCCAAATCTGCAGTCTACGACTATGCGATGCAATGTGAACCAATGCAATGTGCGGAAAAGTGTTTATTAAAGCGACAAACATGCAAACCAACCAAGATGTAGTGAAGTACCAGTTTGGAGGATAAATACCACAGCCTGACCCATGAGATTACACCAGCGAATAAATCAACAGATAGTCATCAATCACTAACGCTGACAGAAGAAAGGTTCGTCGAACGCTCGAATGGGTGAAAAATGAACAGAAAAGAATTACAGCAAGGCACTAGCATGAATCTGTCACCGTTGTTGATCCATGTGGAACGGAATTTGTTAAAAGTATTCGAGTGAAACCGATTTCCATACCGTCATGCCGCTGGGTAAAGCATGCGTAGAAGTGATATTAACGATTTGATCTAACATAAGTTAACCTAATTCAGAAAACATGTATCCACCAATGCACCAAAGTTCCGCTAGATATATAAAAGCATTCCGTAATAAATTTCAATACAAAGATCCTATGTAAAACCTGTAACTTTCAGGGTCTCTGCAACATTCATTTCTGCTACCACCATACAAAGCAGGTTGCTACAAATAAATCTAATTAAGCCTATTCGCCACTTGCGAAAATTTGGGTTTGTACATGGGGGAAGAAAAAGACCACATCTTATCGGTACGCATTCAAAAAGGTCATACATCTTTCGAGTTGGCTGCTGCTGCCAACCGGCGCGCGTACAATTGCAAACGTTCTTCCGTTTTCCTTTATAGTGCGATAAACTATGCACCCGTGCAGCTGTTGCGATCTAGCTGGACCGCACGCTGGGACCGCAATGTGACGCGACCGAATCGGGACAGGGAAAGGCTGTGTCGTCCACCGGCCAGGCACTGGTTCGGCACTATCAGCTGTGTGCCTGACACGGTGTGTCTGTGCGTTGCATGCTGCCGGTGTCGGTTTCATCGCATGCCAAGCCGATGAGCGCGCGCATGGGAAGCACACGCATCATATCTCGCGCTCTAACCATGTTGCCGCTCGTAAACGGAACGTGCACGTCACGACTAGCGACCTCCGACCGAAGCGCAGACCGAAGCGCGAACCCGAAGCATTCTTTGGAGCACAAGCGCCTTCCGAACCGAACGGAGAAGATAGTAAAACGCCATCCATCGCACGGGTTTTGGAGCTCGGCGGTTCGATTCGCACGCCTCGTGCCTCGTAGTACATCGCGAGCCGTCAGACTGACTGCAAGTGAGCTGGTGCTCGTGCGGCCACCGCCACTATCGTCCACGGAACACGGAACGGAAACACAAACAACAAAGCAACGCGTCGTGTAAGGGAAAAAAATGCTTGACGCACATATCAAAACACAATCGCAGTTTCTTATCGATAAACGATTGGTATAGAAACCGTCCCGGTGGTGGTGCAAACTAAATAAACAAGATAATTCATTCGCACAAATCAGCACAGAGCGTGTCGACGGACGGTTGTGTGAGTGAAGTTCAGTGCGTAAGATCAAAGATCGCAACGGGATGAAACAACAGTAGTGATGGCAACAAATGAAATATCTTCAACGCCTACTTAATGTGTCGTTTATTAAGCTATCTCCTTGAGAAGGTTTTTGGTGTTCGAAGTGTGAACGAAAATCGCTCCGAAAAAAGTGTTGCAACTACGGGGCATGATGAAGAAAGCGCGTAATCAACATCGCGCTCTTATCATACAACAATACACACAGGAAAACCAGTGGGTGAAAAAAATGCCGCAAGTTTTATCTTTCCCAAGATAGAAAAAAACCAAACGTCGGCCTTGCACTGTGCGTTCGTACGCCGTGCGTATCACAACACTTCTCCGTGATATACTATGCAAGCCGCCTACTGCTTCTTCCGTTTCATCTTTTCGCCATTTGACGTATTGTGCTCCACCAGTGTACGTCAAACCCTGGAACTGGATTCAGAAATGCCACCCCGAGAACTGGATTATCAGCATCATGCTCGTTGTAGATCCTCGCAAGAGAACCTGCCTCGGGCCGTTTTATACATAGCGAAGTCGTCCAATGCCGACAGAGAGCAGGGAAGGTGTTTTTATTGGGAGTAAACACAAACGCACCAGATACGACAGCCCGGGCAATCTTCTCCAGTGCCGAGGTGCACGTGCTACATTAATCCGAGCTGATTAGCGGACAGAAAACATTGCGCGCGTAAGGCGTGAATCGTGTGGGAAAACTTACATTAGTATCACCGCCGTCGGCCGTAGAATCATAACACGGAGTAGTGTGCACACGTGCAAGCTTATTTTGTCACGAAACTTTTAATTATTAGGATCAACAAAGTTTAATCGGTTCACACCTTAAGCTCACCGCTTGACTCATCGCGAGAGGGGAGTTCGTCTGGTTCATTCTGAATGACCGTTGGGGGCTATTCGAGCCAGCTTTTCCAGATGCACAATTTCCCTCAGCAGAGGCAACAGGGAAAGTCGATTTATGTAATACGGCTGGCAAGTGTGTTCGTTGGGAACACATTCCTCTCGAAAGAACGATCCAACGAGCTTAAAATGACAAACGCACCACCCGATCCCTTCGTTTGAATAATGAAAAAGGATTTCACAGGATAAATATTTTATAAAAGAAACCTTCTCAGATCCTTGTTTTAAGCGGGAGGCATCGTAGTAAAAGCGTTTATCTTTTTATTTGCCCTTCTTTGACTCGCAACCCATGCGGAATGAACAATGTTTGGTCAACCGTAGAGATCAAACAGCATCTCATTGAATGTGTGTTACGTGTGGCCGAAATTAACGGGTCTCCGTTTTCGCAAACCCTTTCCGGATAGCGAAACGGAACCAACAATTGTGAATGTGACACAGTTTTAATTGAAGCTTTCGTTAAAATCCTAGTGTTCAACAAATGACCTCGAAACTGTGACACAGCGACATTGTGTGCAGCGAAAATAATCCACAGTAAAATAATGGACAGGGTTAAGAGAAAATTAAATAGTTGTTCACAATCAATTTCATAATCGAACGAGCTTCACTTGACACGGCGCGATGGAGGACGCCGATAGTGTAGAAATCAATATTATTTTGTCGGAGTTTTCCAGTGCCCTATGGCTCTGTGTGGTTCCGGTTCATCGTTGGCTTCCTTCCCCAAAAAAAAGCCCGATTTTAAAGCCAGACGGGATGAGTCAACACTCCGGGGTTGGGCAGAAAGTTGAAAGTATACAAGCTTTGCCGGGTTAATTGGCAAGCCCACCCGCACGGGAGCTGTCCAAAGCACTCATACGTGTAGCGCGAAGGTTAGAAAGGTCGTCTGCGTGTGCGTATCGGACCCACAGTAGAAAAGGGATTATAGTAGGCTGCGAGGCTGAGATTAAACGTGAGTGACAGCCATGATAAGCTGAATAAGTTAGCTCGTAGTTAGCTCGAAGCTTTAACCTTTCGTAAACAGAACTGTTGCGCTATGTAGAATCGAACGAATTTCGACCTTCCTCCCCCCAAAGTTGCTAGCGCAATCATAGAAGTAATTATAAAACAATTCATCAGACAAAAAAAAACACCCCAAGTGTAAGCAGCATACAAAAGTGCATCGAATGAGTGAAAAATGGGGCGTTCATGTAAATAAGATAGGGGAAAAAAAAACATACAATCTGAGCCGCCCCGTACCGGTTGCGATATTAGCATCCAATAATAATTTGCAAACATGACACCCCCTCGTCGTCGCGTCCGTTGATTAACATTGTGCCGCGCACCACCAATCGGGTCACCACCAATTTGCCGATCGGTCTTTGTGTCTGGGAGCCACCCATGCCTGCCCCATCCATGCGTGAAACTTAATGCAGAAGTACGACAAAGTTTGAAGTTTGTGTACACATTTGACAGTGTTGTTGCCCATGTCGTTGGGCCACTTTTTGCCACAAACCGTAAACGGTAGGGGAAAGAGGAACGAAAAGTTAATTAGCACGTTCGCACGAATCGATATAATTTGCTTTTCGGTCGGTTTGTGTTCTCCCGCACACGCGGGGGTGGAAAGAGAGTGACCACATTTTCACTTTTTATTCGAAGTTTATTTGAACTCTTCGTACGTGGAATCGCCGATAAATGAATTTCATCTCACGAAGTACCACTATTTTGCAAAGGGAGCGAGAAATACTACATGCAGAACCATCCATGGTAATTTGACATCCGTCACTCAGTCACTGCGCGTCCCCGTAAAAGTTCAATCATCGCGAAAACAAATCAAAACACGAAGCAAATTCCGGAAAACAATTCCAGAGCGGATGGATAACATTTCCGTCGTATGCAGTTTCGTTGCAATGTGCATGTGCACGATTGAAGGTTGTAACCAACCCCTCCGTCGTCGCCCGACTTGCGCTTCATATTTCAATCATATTTTCTTCCGATTTTATTTCCTTATCAGCTTACTGTGCACCAAATTCTGCAGCTTTCGATTGAAAACCACAACAGTGCACAACGCGACAAGGTCACATGGATTGGGCGTTGGGCCAAGTGACGCTGTTTGCTCGGTCAGTTTCACGGTCACATGATGTTGGTGACCTCGTTTTAGACGATTGGGGGGATGTTCACTGCCTCCGCATTTACGCCCAACCGTCCAAAAGTTTCGAGCAAACGTTTCCATTACACGCTTTCAGCGTCCTAAACGACAGAATACATTCTGGCAGCTAGGGAAAAATAATAAAAAAAAACCTGAAACGTCACTTTCTTTATTCCTTTGAGAACAGATTCAATGCATTAATCCGTTCGCTCCGCCCCGCTTTATGGTGTGCAACTTTCAGCTGCAACAGCTGACGCGGGCGAAGCAGCAATCAGTTTTTATCGCTAACATATTTTCATCATCCACATCCCGGAGCCGGATAGGCGAATGTCGTCCTGCACGAAGGAGGGCACGAAAATAGTTGAGCTGGAAAATGTTTAAGCCTACACAGTAAAAACCGGCTTTACGGAGGACTATGATCCCGCTCGTAGTTGTCGACCTTCTCACTCGAGGTGGGGTTTATGATTTTATAATAATCAACAAAAGCGGATCTTTGATCCCGTTTTAATAAAGGACGTCATCCCATTTCCGCACGATTGACGTTCAGTGTTGTAATCGCGTGTTGACCGTTTACCATCATCCAATGGAAGCATATGAAAACACCCGATTGTAAACGGTCGATGCCGAATCAAAGTGAATTTAAAGTTATTCAAAACGTGGATTATTTTGCATGGTAGGTGAAACATAACAGGAAGGAATCATTTTCCGTTCCGTTGGTAAGATTTTTTTTTTTTGCAGAAATCTACTTAGTCTGCATAATCCATCAATGCACGTACAAATTACGTGGCAAAATAAGGCTTATACCAAAGTCTGCACCCACCGACCCACCCGAACCCGAGTATCAAAAACTTCTTACAGCAGACAAACGAAACACACACAAACTAAGCACTCAAGGTCCGAAATTTAGCAAAGTCTATCGATTCCAACCATTTGCTGCTGCTGCTGCTGCTGTTGCTGTTTCCCATCCGGTCCAGCGGGTCCCCGTGACTCGTAAAGTTTCCACGTGGTAACGTTATACCCATGGTACGGGCTGTCTAACTCAATATGCGGTGTCATTTATCAGTGTAGCCTAGAAGTGGAAACTCTTCGAAGGCAGCGAGCGATGCAGAGAGTTGGTCAGGAAGGATTTGTGCCAGCTAAGCACACAGACAAAGTGCAAAAAAAAACAACAACCAAAAGCCGAGCAAATGGTTTCGCTATTCCGGCAAGAAACGATTGTGGTTTACTGGTTGGTTGTCGATTCAATAAAGACATCCGAGCGGAATGATTTGCCGCCCTTTCGCGATCGGGCGTCGCGGGCGAATGGTTCATGGAGCAACAAGCGTATCCATTGGTATCGGTAAATATGCACTCAAAAGTCGTTTTTGATGCTGGCATTTACCTTCCCGTAAGAGGATGTGTGTAGTGATTCAGAACCCGCAACCGAAACACAGCGCCCGCTCGCATTCGGAAAGCGATTAACGATAGCTATACAATTCGCTCACAAGTAATGCCACCTGGCGTTTGCGGAGTACTAGCATGTGTGAAAGATACGCATCGAGGGGTAGTAGTGTATGGCGATCTTCACTTAAAACTCCGTATGTTCTGATCGCGTTTCAAGCATTGCGGGCCGGAGTTGTGTTTGCTTTCCGCGTCGCAGATTTTAAAACGAAAATCAACACGAACCGAACGAACCATGCCTCCAGCCGTAAGATAAATCAATTCCCGGGCGTCCTTGAGCGATCGAACATCATTGCACCGTGCGAACAGTGGGGAAGTTCTGGGTTCTGGCCAATAAAACCGGCTCACGCACTCTTTAAGTTCGTCTTCAACTGGCCGCGCTCACTTCCCCGGAACGGTTATACCGAAATAAGTCATCAAAGCACGACGCTGGCGATATTCGTTTCCAGTTTTACGCAAGGATCCCGTAATTGCGTCTCCTCGGACCGAATCGGATAGCCACCAGTGTGCTGTGAGGGATAAATTAAAGTCATTATTCTGAGCAGCTCGGTCCCGGTTAGCGTCGGGATGATACACGACCGGAGAAGCTTTAGGTTTCGGTTCCCATTGTACCGGAATCTCGGTAGATCATTTCTCACGCAGCGGATGCTGACGCTGGTTTGTGCGTCCAATTCATAATATTACCATTTTTCAACAGCTCAACCCCCGTGTCCCGTAGGCTACGTGCGACGAAAAGAATGCGCTCGTTGCCGGAAACGAAAGCGCTCAGCAAATACGCTTCACCGTCGGTTTGTCCGCCGCACGTTCTGACGTCGTAGGCATCCAAGTACTTCCCCCCCATCGGAGGGGTTTTTCCAAGCCGGACGGAAAATAAAAGCCACATGCTCTATATTGTTCCAGAACTCTGCCTGTTTTGTTTATTGACATTGCCGAATGGTGCCGGCCCGGAAGCGATTACCGTTCTTGAGCAGCAAACTTTCGCAAAGAGCAGCTGAATGTTGAATCATAAATTGCCCGCGGATTCAATCCGAGTATGAAGGTGTGTTGTTGCTTCTTTGGCTAGCAATTAAATCCACAGATCCACCTTCACCGACTACCGCCGTCTTGCGTCTTGACGCTTCGTCAGAACGACTAACACTCCGACCAATTAGTCAAAGTTTGCATTTTGACTACGAGTTTCTACGACTAATTCACTTCCGCCAAATTGGCATGCACGGTGACGTTAGGACGAGTTCATTAAAGACTCGCGCTTCACCTAAAGTGAATCATATTATGATGCATACGGGTGGGCTGTTCTGAGTGATTCCACAGCAATACCCCTTACTACGTCAATAGAGTTCAGTGACATATGAATGAGCTGCCTTCCTGCTGATTTTGCTAAAGTACTAAGCATAGAGTCCAACCATTTTTTCAATCCATTCCTCCATTGTTGATTTTTCGCGTTGTGAAAAGTTTATACGAGAGAGAAATGCAAACTAGCCAAATGTTATTCCTTTAGAGTAAACTAACAAATATCTGGTGGTAAAAAGAAGTAAAATTATATAACTTTCCTTACCATCAAACCGGAAGTGAACTAGTTGCATGACAAAACTCCTACTCCCGTCGTGCTGGAATCAAACCCTACACAGCTGCTCAGCGAGTTGTACGTATTCCGATTGGAAAGGAAACGTTAGCGAAGTTCTACAATTTGTTCGGTACCGAAACAACAAACGTCATGTCACGATGAGACCGGGCGGAAGTGGATGAGGAACAAGTTTGAAAGGATTTCGGAACAATTATTCGTGATGCCCGTTTTTTTGTTGAACAATGGTCCAGGGAGAAGCAACCAGGCGGACATAATTTTACGATATAAAACGTATATTAGCTTATCTTAAGAAAACAGTGTAGTGTTCATCGGTTTAAAAAATTCAATTGAAAATAGTCCAATAATATTCCAATAGAATGTTTTTGTAGAATGTAACATAACAGCAATTGTAAGTGTCATTTTGTGTTACTTCACTTAATATGCATTTGTTGTGTACTGTGGTGTTACAAAACACAATAACTAAAAGCCATCAATCGCTATGCATAGCGATTAGATAATTCCGTCAAATGTGCAACCATCGTTATCGCCAATAACGATAAGAGCTAATTGTTTGAAGTGATACTGTTAGAGATCACATTTTCCGCGCACTATCCAATAGAATGTTATCGATGGAATGTTTCGTGGAATTTAAATAAACATTTCACTGCTCCATCCATTCGGGCGAAGCCCTTGTTTTGATAAGAATTTTTGTAAAATGCAGAAAAATTATTCAAAAACTCATGCTGATCACTTGTACTCGATGGTTTCAAACTGTACCTTCGAAGGTACACATTCTCACGAAGGATGGGTACAGGATGTTTACGTAGTACCTTTCTCGTGATATTAATCATTCGCTCGTACAACCTTCATGAAACTGTAATTAGCCAAACCATTTCCTGTTGACGGTTGCTTTAAGCCAGAAGTTTCCTACATGTTTACCCTGTACCAGCCACAAACGATGGAATGAGTGCGAAAAACAGCTAAAACAAAATCCGTGCAATGTAGAAAGTAAAATGGGAAAAATACACTTTTGTCCAGTGGCTTCGTTCTTGGCGTGCATTGTTTGTACCATCATCGCCTGCCAGCCGCGATACGACGAGGTGTTTTCCGCCAGTTACCTGCCATTAATTAAATTCCTTTTTGCGAAAGAGCGGGTCTGCCGGCGGAGCCACCCGCCACAGCTCAACCGTCTTTCGATCACGCTGGCTGAGAAAACAATGTCAGAGAAGCACCACCGTCTCCGTGCCATCCTTTGGACCACTGACTGAGTTAATGAATTAACAATATTTTTGATACTGCTATCTTTCCCCGATTCGGGATGGTAGAACAGGAAACCAAAAAAAAAAGCGCAATAGTGGTTCGTGGCGCGGAACGGAACCCCGCATCCGAGCGCTAGTACTTTAAACGGTTGCGCATGAACTGCTACGTGCTTAAATACATTAGCAATCATCATTTTCCTCCCAGAAAATGGGAAAAAATGGGCAATGAGCGTGGCAGAACACTCGCTGCTTCGTGATTGTTTTTGCCTCCAAACGAGAAAGGAAAATCAATCCTGATACCCCCTGATACCCCCTGTTGCATGCCACCGAGAACGCAGAGGAAGCAGAGAAACGATCGGCCCATCTCTTTCCGCAATTGCACTTTTCACGCGAATGTATAAATGTGTGCGTGTGTGTGTGTGACGGTGTGCATTTGTTTTTACTCTATACTTCTCTTCATCCACATCAACAGATGCACAGTTGGATCGGATTGCAGCTCCGACTTTTCGACTCGTAAACTACACCAGCAGGAAAGCAAATAGCAAACCGAACCAGTACGTACGGAAGTGCATTGTGTAACTTCGTCTCGGCAAGATTGCTGCAGAGCCAGCAGCGGTATGGCATAATGACGTCCAGTCCGTCTGGCTGCATACGGAAACAGTGTTGAAAAGTGTGTAGTGGTAAAGGAAACGCGGTGAAACGGAAGGGGTAACGAAAAAGTTTACTCTACGCAATGATCGTTTAACGAGGGAAGTGAAATTAGTACCAAGTGTTTGAATTAGTTAGCGGAAATTGACAAAACAACCGAAGGCGAAGAGAGTGCTGCACACACTGCGTGTGCTGGTGGTGTGAATTTAAAGAAATTTCCCTATAGGCTTGGAACGGCTGTCTGCGCTGCCATGGAAAGGACAATGGCACTGGTGACATTGGTTCTGGTTTTATTGGTAGGCACGATTGCCGGCGAGCTTAAAACGGCCAACGACCAGAAAGCTAACCAGTGCTGCCAAGAGTCGTACGTGGTAGATGGCAAAAATCTTCGGTGTGTCCGCACCGACGGTAATTACACGTCGGAAATGCATCTCAACTGCACCCACAGCTACATGATCTTCCGCGAGATCGAGCAGGAGGTGTACGTGGACGAAACCGGCAACCTGGTTGATGGAGAGTTCCGGATCCAGCGCAACGAGTAAGTGGTTCTAGCGTCCAGATGGATTTCCGTTTTGCGCGAAGCAGTAACTAACATTCACTCTCTCTCTCTTCCGGTGTTTCGGGCAGTTACTGCGTGGGCCACACCTTGGAAGAGGAACGCACGGAGCCGGTGTTTGTGGTGTGCTTCAACATGGCCAACATGGAAACGATTGCAACAATGCTCATCAGCAAAGGCATCATGATGCTGATCTCCGTCTTCTTTCTGCTTGTCACGCTCTACATCTACTTCATCATACCTGAGCTGCGCGAAACGCAGGACAAGGTAACCTCGGCGGCGGTGGCCAGTCTGGCGGTGTTCATGCTCCTGCTAAGCCTCGTTCAGCTGTGGGTTTCCCTCACGCAGACGTCTTTCTGCACGGTCATAGGTAGGTGTGCAGTTGAACGCAAACTCGGTCGCTCCAGCACCAATGAGGTGGAAAATGAACCGAGCGAACCATCCATAACTGACTGACGCCCGCGACGGCACCACGGAACGTTGGACGGAAAAACGCACGGGTTTCAAACGGAACGAGAAACCGGCAGTTCCGGAACACATCCGGAAGGAGATATACGCGGACACGCGCGGGCACGTGTATGGGAAACTTTCCACGCCGTCGTTCCTCGCGGTCCATCAAGCAATCGATTCGGTTCGGTTAATTGAAAACTCATTCATGCTTGCGAAATGCACTTCGAGCACGCTAGCTCTAACTGACAGATTGACCGACTGTCCGGCATCGCCGTCGGAGCCATTTTCGTGCCTCGGCTTAGTACAACTTTTCTTTGTCCCGGTCAGTGCTCAGTGCTCTGAAGCAACAGAATTTCCGAAGTTATTTCCGGATCAATGAAGGCGCTCTCTGCGGACAGGTGCAATATTTCTGCTGAAATGCATCTCAACCGCCCGTTCGTTTCGATCGCGATGCTAAAGCCATCACCATCGCTTTCGAAAACCGTCCTCTTCCATGGAAACAATCATTTAAATCCGAACTTCGGTTCGTATAGGTATGCCTCTGCCATACTATTGCCTGCCGCGGTTCCGTCTGGTGAACCCTGCTGATAGCAGTCGCTGCAAATCGACCCAATTGGTAGCGCTCGCAGCAGCGGGTCAAATTGATCATTTCCGAAACGGACCGAGGTTCGTGTTTGATTGCGATGCATTTTAAATAGAACACAGTTTATGCTGTCTCACCCCCACATCGATTCATTATTCGGGATCACAATAAAAAAGACAATTAGATTACCCTAAAAATTGGAAGATTGTTTTTCGCTATCCAAGTGGGAAAATTAGCTGTTTTAGCATGCTAGAATAGCTGTTCAAAAATCAAGCGTCCGTTTCGAATAGATTTGCGGTAGAGTAATTTTTCAGAATTTATGAGTTATGAGTTATGTGAGTTTTTTTTTGCAAAGTTTAACCGGATCAAATCCGCCACGAGTGGCCCAAAGGGACGAGACTAGGCACCGCACATCGTGCCGATTTTACCTTATAATTGAACAAAAAACGTCAACAAAAAATATTTAGCATTAGCAAAAAGAATGCCGAAACCAATGAGCCAACAAAATTACACTGCCAGCTGGAAACAGTCAAAGGTAACGAAAAATTGGTTCCGTCGCTTTCGCACAGGCTTGAAACGAAAGTGAAATTTCTTGTTCGTAGAGACAAAAACTGGCAAACATGTGGAAAATGTAGCTACGCTCCGAGGGCCGCATTGAGATTAAAAAACTTTCTAAGCTTTGCACATTTGCTTTGCCTGTGCCTTTAACAGCGGACGGAAGAAGCGATTCACGCTCTATTGAGTTAAGTCTTGTACGAAATTTGCCAAGAAAGATTGTTGACGGATTTAGGAGGCACAGACATGTACGCCTGGCTTCCGTTAACGAACCATGTCCGAGTAGAACGAAAAAGCAAGACTACTTTAGTAACATAAGGCACACTCGAAAGACTGGAAAATTAATCTCAGTTTTTTCAGCAATAAATTACCCATTTAAAAGCAATAACTTGAGTCGATATTTGGACAACAGTTTGTCAAAAATGGATATAGCATAGATAGCATAGATTACTACACATTCACAAGGTAATATCAAACTGACCTAGGATAGTGAAAATTATTCAAATTCAAGGAATCGTACACATTCCCACCAAAAGGATGTCACTTTAGTGCTGGACAATTGATAACTCTCATTGGGTAAGGTACTTTCGTCCATCGTACGAAAGTACCTAAACGAGAAGGACGTTTTATAAATGCCGACGACAATTAGGTCCTCCGACTAACTCCAGCTCAAACCATAGTCCATAAATCTCAACACAACGCGTTCGGTGTCTTGTGTCTGTTCTCTCTTCACAGCGTTTCTGATGTACTTCTTCCTCATCAGCTATTTTGCATGGCTGAACATGGTGATGGCTAACGTATGGAAATTGACAGTGTAAGTAGAGGTGAAGGTTGATTCCCGTCCCGAGGCACTGACTCTATTGATTAATCGATTTGCCATCCTCCCCTAGAGCGCGCCGCTGGAAGATCAAGGAACGATCCTGGTACGTCCTGAATCACATCTACGCCATCACTGTCGCCGTGACGTTAACGACCATGGTCTACATTTATCACAGCCGGTATCCGACGCTCGGCGAGATCTCCTGCTGGTTCCGAAGTGAGTATGCACCTAATGACAGTGCACGGGGCACAACAACAACATTTCCGTTTCCTCTTTCGATCTCATTTCGTTTGCCTCTGCACACCAGCCGAGCGGGAACAGTCGTACTTCGTCTATCTACCACTGAGCGTTATGCTGACTGTAAACATTTTCCTCTTCGTCTGGACGAGCCTCCATCTGCATGCAAGCGGTGACGACATCAGCCCGGATCGGAAAAAGGCGCTTCGCTACAAGTGTATGCTGTACTTGAAACTGTTCCTACTATCTGGTCTCATCTGGGTCTTTGAGATCCTGTCGTTCCACATGAGCGAGGGCCTTGTGCCCCAGTCGTGGTTTTGGATCATCGTAGATGCCGTCAACTGCCTGCACGGTGTGCTCATCTTCTTCGTGTTGATCGTATGGCGACAACGCATAAAACGCGAACTGGCCAACAGACGGTTGTTCTGTTTCCGGGCCCCGGCACGGTGGGCTGAACTTAAAGACGATGAGCAAGAGCATCTCCACGATGAAGGTAAGTGATAGTTGAACAGTGGGCATATGTCTTTATCGATCGGTACTAGGAACATTTCATTACGCACCTCTTTTCAAACACACAGGTCGCGATACGGGGAAGTATGATCTTATCATCAAATAAACACAACCTTACGAAATGACGAGCCCAGCGGAGGTTAGCTCACTGCGGACGGCATACACCTGACATCTGGCACCGTATAGAGCGCTAACTCTATCGCCCTTTGCTTCCGGTGGCCTCGTTTGTATGAGTGGACAAACTGTAAACAGTGGAGTTGTTTGTGTGAAGATCCTGTCGATACCTCCTCTTCGCACGGTGTGTACTTGGTGGTGCGCACATAGTCCATAGACCATTTTATACCGAAGCGGTTTCTCCCCCTCCTCTCTCCAACCACCACCAACGAACCCGTCGAACAAATGATGAGATGATTTTTATCGCATTCGATTGGTTCGAACGGTCTTAACGTTATGCGCAATTTGTTAAGCACGTAGGTAATGTTTAAGACTAGGAAAAATATTGAAGTTGAAGAATTTATATCATATACATAAAACGGACAGTAGTTATATCAAGCATTGCGCCAGAAGTTACTTCATTAAAATTGCTACAGATGCCTTGGAACGCATTGCTGCACCGTGTGCGGAGGCGTTAAGGTGATATGCTAGGTATGTTAATCAATTTACAAACAAAGATAAATTAATTAAGCCGTATAGATACAATCCGAAACAATTGAAATACAATACACTTTGAAATAGAAACACTGCGAAACGACTTCAAATGCATTCCAATATCACCAAAATGTACTCAAAACGTCCTGCCATTTCGTACATAACCAGTTCAACACTGCTAACGCGTACCATTCCAAACGGTACCGGAAAATATAATCCCACAAACTATTCTATAGGCGGCTACGGAATCATTGTGCCAAGGACGAAAAAGCCATCGAAATGCACACAACCGGGAGGTACAACAAAATGCAACCATCCGTTCTAGAGACAAATCCGTCGAATCGAAGTGGATTATACAATCATCGCTATTACAATGCTTTGCGCGAACCGGGTGCCAGTATCGTTGTCGTAGAAAATGTAGCACTTTGCATTCAACTAATCCACATTAAAACGGTTTAATGGTCAATGGTCAACAATGGTCCATGTATTTCGTCGATATCATACTCTGCACTATTCAAATATTAACATAATATGCATGACTACGTTTATGTAGCAATCATTAAATATTTAAAATGTATTCACAATCGCCAATCTCCCAGATGCACTTTTTATTTAATTTCTGAATTAATTAATTTATTTATTGCTTTTACTATATTCGTATTATAAATCATTAAAAGGAATGTTTATTGCTGCATATATGACAAATGAATAGAAAACAAACTAAGTTATTCTGATGTCTAATCATCGAACTGCAAATATAGTGTACCGAGGTCATATTATCTCGCATTCACCAAATAAGTAATAAAAAACGAGGAAACATTCGTTTACACAAAATAATTTTTAAATATTTTTTACGCGCATGTAACGCACATACAAAACAAAACATGTACTAATCCTTAGTTGTTTTAAATTTCACAACTTTTTAATGGATTTTATAATGAACATTTGGATTATATTGTGAAAAGTACTTTGAAAATCACATAAAGATGCATTTTTATTATCACAATATACTTATACTGTTTTACTGTCATAAAACCTACAGAGAAATGTTGTATAATTAATTTTTAATTTGAGAGTTAAGACAATATTGTCATTGTATATATTATGTAATACAATATTTATCATTTTATGATACTTTAATAACTCTTTTTTTATGTGGATACCCTGAACAATTTCATACATGATTTCATTAACTTGTTCTATATTGAAAAATTACAGAATACAGGCAACTTTAATATTGTGGCTAAACAACTTTAATATTTGTAACATAAAACAAGTGTGATTTATGATTTGCAATGTAATGAATGCTTTAATAACATCTACAACAATCCTTGTTTTAAAAATTACGATGATTTTTTTATTTGCTTTTAATTATACTTTAATTGCACCATATTTTCCTAACATTATTATCGACTACGTTAATCCGAACCAGTAAGATCGCTTCAATCATTTCGTGTTAATCAGCCTAAAAGTATACTATTTGCACAACATGTGAGAAAAAAACGGCTCACTCTCACTGGCACAGTGGAGGATGGATGCCCCGAACTCGCAACTGTTGAAAAGTTAGTGACGGATCATCTGACAGTTTTGTGCTTCCTTCTCTTCACACTTTTATACTTCGTTTTATTAAAAAAATAATGAAATAGATCCGTGATTGTTGTGTGTTTTGCTGATGAAGTTTAAAAAGTTTCACAAAAGTTAGTAGTTTTTGCTATTACAAACGGTTTTAAAACGATTTCATTCTTCGTAAGATTGGAATGTGAGATCAGCATCCGTTCTAAATTCTCCATAAACAATAGCTCCGACGTGAAAGTGGGGTTTGGTCTCACGTAGCACCGGTTTTTTGTATGTACCATAGTGTCGGGATACTGTGCCTTGTCGTGTGGCATCTAGCTTTTGGAAAGGAAATTCATAATAAGCACAAGCGCAATATGGCTGCGCGGCCAGGTGAAACGCTCGCGCTGGTTACATACAGAGTTTTTTGTTGTGTATGTGTGTTATGCTAGCACTAAGCAGAGGACTCCTGCAGTTGGTTGCTGTGGCATGGAGTGAAGAAACGCAAAGATATAAAAAAAATGTTTTCCGGTGCAAGGTGTATCCAATGTATGTGCGTGTGTATATGTGTATAAGGAAAAATCAATTATGCTAAGAAAATCGGTGGACGAAACGGATGGCACACCCCAAACAACGAGTGAGAGAAAATCGTCGACCGTGAAATCCATCCATCTCTCTGCAATTCCGGGAGTAGATGGTGTCCATCGAAAAATGCAAACGAGAAGTACGCACCCGGCGTAGGTGTGTGCATATGTGTTAGTTATCCAATGGAATGGCATGGTTGAGTGCCAAACAAACACATGGAACGCGTACACCTGGAGACCGCGTTGTTGCGCGCGAACTATCTCATCCATCAAGCAAAGCAAGCTGGCATAGCAAATGTTTTTATTTTGACACTATGCTACTCCGAGTTCCGCTCAATAAAATTGTTATTTATGTTCCAGTTCGAAGAATGTGGCATCATCACTAGATTTGTCATCTCCCAGCGAAACATAGCAAGACGTCATAAGTTGTTGTGTACAAATCACGGTCGTGAGTCATCGATCGATGGCCCGCGAACGAATTAAATAATAACGATTGTGCTACTCTCTACAATTGTGTAGCATCGTTGCGTTGGTACTACCATCAGCCGATCTTTTCCCCATGCTGATAAATCAATTTAAATCTATAAAGTGAATAGCATGACACCGATCAATTGCTGATGCAAGCTGTGGACCGCTGTTTATCCTTCTTCGCGACATCGTAATAGCCGTGACGTTTATTACATACAAGTATCGACACGCAAATCCTAAAAAACGATGTGAAATCCTCGGTTACCTGTGTACGTTGTTTTTTGGCTTGATGGTGGATAAGTTTTTTGGCTCGATGGAAACTACCCACACATAGTTGATGTTTTTGTGTGAGGTAAACCAGATACCTTCAAGCATCTCACAAACTTACCTTCCTACGGCTATTGGGTCGCTTCGGCGACAACGAAAACCGAGTCTCCTGCTGCGGTTATATTGCGTCTTCTGCTGCTTCAGCCTATAACCGTATGCATGGCGTAGTCGGAAGCGTAACACAGAAGGCGTTTGTTCACGCGAGATGCATTTTCGATGCTCACGAGGGTGCAAAACATTTATGGACTCCCTCTATGCGTTTTTGTTCCAAAAAAGAACGGCTTGGGCGCTTTTCGCTGTGGATGTATTGAAATGGCTTCTGCCGTGTACCATGGCACGAGTTTCAATGGGTGGGTGCCTATCGTGTGATGGAGAAACCGTCGCTTCGTTTTTTTACTTTTATATTCCAAACCATGTACACAAAGAAACTTTTACAATTTGACATCACTTTAGAAAGAGCTTGTTGCCGGGTGATTGTTGTTGCCAACTTAATGAACATTTTTCGTTATTGATGATTCTGCAAAAATAGCAAGATGTTTATCATCGAGCGCGGGTGTTGACACGAAGAGATTTGGCGCACAGTATTGATCACGAGTAAGCTATAAATGGTTAAATCAACTAGAACAGTGCATGCATATTTGCATGTGTGTTGTGCGGTATGAGCATTTCTTTGCGAATAAATCCAAATCGCTTACGAAAAGTGTCGATTACTTTACAGTAGCTCAAAGACAATTATAATTCTTCTAAATTTTTCTGAGTTTATTATGTTTGCCAGATCACAATAATTGTATTCTTACGTAAATAGGTTACAATACTCTCTGAGCAAGATTTAAAATTGTAACGATAAATCCTCGGTAGAAAAATAAAACAACAACCAAAGTAATAAAATAAAAAAAACTGTTGCAGTGTGTGCACCAGAAAACGGCTCTAAACGATTCGTATGCAGCCTATCACCAAGTGTTCACGAAACACGGAGGTATACTGTCGGAACAATCGTTATTTCCACAAAAACCTGACCACACATAAGTTTATAGTAAGCACGAGGGAAACGAAAAAAAAATATCCCCGAGAAAGATAAACAGAAGGAATGGACTGGAATTTGGTTTTCGGGAGAGTTTGGATGGGTGTCGTATAGGATCTTGCCTGTACTTTTAAGAGTTCCGCCAGGTTGGCTATTCCCGCCAAATGTGTGGTGTGTGTATGTGTACAATGACGGTAACGTAGATCCTAAACGAATTTTCTCTTTTTTACTTACGTGCCTGGCTTTTTCATACCGCGGGTTTCCATAACCATCGTGCAGATGGATTTCTCTCGCAAGGAAAAACGTCACCAGGAGCACCGGCGAGTTCCCTCTTTTCCATATAATCAGTTCGTTTTTCATTTGCATTCGTTTCTCTATGCGTTGGTAATAAGCATTTGTATGTTTTATTTCCAATTCAAATGTTTCGGAATAATTTCACATAGTATTCTTTTCCCGTTTCGCCTTTTGTGAGCATTGGCTCTTGTTGCAGAATACGAAAGTATTTTTAATATTTTATGGTGACACGCGGAGTTTATCTCTGGCTTGAAATGCTCGAAGTATCTATTCCATTTACAGGGTTCACAGGGTTTTACTTTTTCCATCTGGTCCGTAAAACACAATTCAATTTCTTAGTTCTATTAAAAATTGTAGATGGTGCTGCCATCTGGCATAATATGACCATTCTTTTTGTGCAAACGTTTTAATTCGAATGTACAGAACATTCGCACCTGCATCTGGTGCTGACTACCGCGACCCGAAGTATCTTATTTGCAAAGGGAATGCAATATAATCTGCTCATCGTCTGGTGTTATAACGCCACCCATCATCCCACGTTGAGTGAATGGGAGAGCATCCCATGCATAACCCATACATTAGCATGGCGACTAAATAAAAACTGCTAACAGTCCACACAAATCCACCCGTTCCCAGAAGTGTCGGTAACGGATTCAAATCCGACGCGTAAAACGAATTGGCCCAAGAAGAAGGTAGAAAACGATGCTTCCACTCGCGTAACATTATTCCTCAGCATTGGAATCGTTGTAAAGCATCATAAATTGTTTCGGTGGTAATAGCCAGCAATGGGTGGAACGCGTCGTCTATTTATGACAAAGTAGTAGTAGCAGTTGCAGTAGTAGGTGACTCGCTTGTCGCTTTGAGATCAACGAAACAAACTCCACAATTGAGAACCAAAAAACGCGTATGTAATTCTTCCCAAACCGTTAGAAGTTTTTTTTTACTTCTTCCTGTCAGTCAGACGCACCATGGCGAGCTCTATTCGTTCAGCAACAGCCGGAAAAGCGCAAAATCTAATTTCTTCTTTCCAAATTTTAGGTTCGAGCACGAAACGACCAACAGACGTAAAAAATACCACCAAACCGCTTGGGTGAGTTTCTTTCTCCATCGAAGGATCAAAAGAGAAACGGGATTTCTTCGTTGTTTCGTTGGCATGGCATGTCGCGAACGTTACGCATGGTGTCACGTGGCCAAGCAAATGGTTTCGTGCGAATATATGAATGGTTCATGCAAACCGACCCACAAGAAACATGTTGTCAGTTTTTAATACATCACGTTGGTGCGTAGATGACTGTTGCGTTGAGCAAACCGCTCCAATCGATCGTTTTGGGGATCGCTTAAAGGGCAACAAACATTCGACAATATCCTATTCAACTGCGGTAAGAACGTCTAGGACTAGCAAATAAAAATCGATAGACGTTTATTGTTGTTTAACCGATAATCGAAATCGATACTCTCGGGGAATGCTAGGAGCGTGACGCATTTTCAAAACCATCCTATTAGCAAAAAACCTTTCCTGTCTGCAAGTGAAAGCATAAAATGTGCATATTTTAAACAAAGCGTGTGAGCGTAGCTGCGTGGACTTGTCTATGGCATACTTCCGTATTCTATTGGTCGTTTGTTTTTATGAGGTCACTTGTGTTTCGGTTGATCTTTATAATATTATAACATACATTCAACGTAGTCGCATCTGCACATGAACACTGAACTTTTACAGCCATCCGGTTTATGCCTCAACTGTGATGCACACACGCACACACACACATTTGGTTTCACACTACGGCAAATAACCTCGACTCACTAACAATCATCGCCGATAATCAGAGCTTTTGGTCGAGCAAAATGAACAAAACTCACATGAGGCAAAGGAAAGCCGGGGACAATTAATCTTCATCAGGCCAAAGGTCTCGCTACACCACCCGGTACAGCTTCGTTGGGTAATAGCAACGAGACAGTAGCATAAAAGAGCAACATGTCTCACATGCGATATTGCCAAAATTCTATAGCTGATACATGGTTTGATCAAAAGCACATCACAGCTTCACCACCTAAGAAACATTAATAAAAGCATTTCTCGGACTAACGGTTTTATTTATCTTTATTTATTTTTTTTTTGAGCTACTTTAACAGTATTCTAGACAGCTAGAACCGTTGTCGTCCGGTGTTTGAAAGCCGGTTTCGCAACAGAGAGATTCGACGGCATTTTTCGTCTTTCTTTCTTGCTTATCGTAAAAAAATGGATCAATAAAAAAAAGCAAAAACAAAAACCCGCAAAATTTATCATCCTAGACACTTCGGTACTATGAGAATCATCTTGCTACTGACGAGAAAAGACATCATGGCTCTTTTACGTTTAGAGGGTGAGCATGTATCAATGTGAGCGGCATATTAAATATTGCAAGATGAATATTAATATTGTGTCCTATTCGCGACATGGTCCGCACGGCCGTTTAAGAATTCATGAGAGCACCTTTATATTTCATTTCCCAAGAATAGATTCGTATCAGTTGACCAAACATGATTTGCACAACGAACCTGTTACCGAAGCTAATGCATTATTATTGTTCCACGGAACGGACAGGAAAAATATACAATCAAAGAGGGTAGTATTCGATCAGTGTTTCTGAACATATACCCTTGCGAGGTAATGAAATTCCTCTAAACATAAACCACAATTTTAGGTCAATGAATTTTGAGTTCTTAAAAGGTACGAACGGTGTTGATTCGGAGAATTGTGACTCTCCTCTCTAGGAAATGGAAGATACTCTGTTGACCATCAACACCGTTATTGTTTTTATTATGTACCGAAACCGTCCAAAGGTAGCAGCATACGGGGTAGCACTTGTCCGTACCTTATCGGGAAAGACTCCGTTGCACGTCAAATTAAATAGGGTCTGATCGCGCTGGAGAATGTTCGATTAACGAAACCTCTCTTCGCTCGCTGCCGCTCCCTCGGAACTGGCTGGTCGGATGGTATCGACGGACGTAGAGAAAAACGCACAAGTGATTCCTACATCAACCTCGTTCAACTGCACAGTTAAAACTCTGAGCACATTTTCGCAACAGTCACCACCGAGCGACCGAAGCTGTCGGCGACATCGGTGTGTTCTTATCATCACGTACGCATCTTCCGTGTTTCGTCGCCCCAAGCTCAACGGAGACCAATCAACCCGAAGCGCCCACAGAGCAAGAAACCCTACTAACCAGTATAGCAAGATAAAAGGAATGCGAAAATATCTTCAAGATGCTATTGATGGTGGGATTGAAATGGACCACGAAGCCATAAAAATGGGGAAATTGAGGACAACACCATCCTAAAGTTAGACGTAACTTAAACTAAAGGACACTATTTTGGGTACCCAGAAAGCACTGATTCTATATTTCGAGAGCGTCATACACAACGGAACTTATTGGAGGATTGAAACAACGACGAATAGAATGGCTATCCCATTGTTTCGATCTGTTTATATTTTGTCCCACATTTACTTTACTACTAACGACGATAGAACAACACTACATAGATAGAGTTATAGAATTACAGAATGTCCTTAATAAGGCACATCAGCTTACACCGGCAGATAAACCCCGTCCCAGTAGCAAGTGTAGCGAAAATGAAGCATATAATTAATTGTCCCACGGTAACCGGCGACGACATTCGGGTCCCATTCGGGTGAACAAATGACGCAGGACATTAATAACTAATCTCCAGCTTATGGATGATGGCGGTCGCCGAAATGGAACCGAGAAAAACGCTTCCATCGAAGCAAATAACAGCCATCAAATCAAATACGATGCCTGTGTGAACATACACACACTAATCCATAAACCATCGAGAACCCTTGAACAAGTAACCCCGCAAAGATTTGTACTGGAATTGCAGCATCCACGCACGGTGTTTCCACCGAGTGTCTGTTGAAATGGCATGCGACATTTATGGGTGTCAATCAAGATGCTCTGGTGGCCAAATGTTTAATTTTGCGTATACATTCGGTAATTGGAATTAGGTTACAAATAGGTTTAACCAATCCTGCAGGCTAAGTCGCTCACGGTTCTAACGCACCAGGTTAGACAGTATGTGCTACTGTTCGGCATTCTGCTTCGGTATCACATTTTTCGCTCTGAAACCGTGTATGTAAACCATTCACATTAAATGGTTGGCGCTCTGGATGGATTAGGGCCATCCAGTTGAACCAGCCTATATCATCATCGAGTACTATTCACTTAGTAACGTTGCTTCCATACAAAAAAAAACTTTCATAATGATTCCACACATGCGTATACTCATTAGTAAAATTTGTGAGCAATCAGGATAATCTTTACTGAATGGAGAGGCGGTGAACCGAAATCCGCACTCGTCCGAGTGCTGCTCGGTTTAGTAAACCACATTTTATTTTGATGGCCATGATAATGTGAATTACTTACTGTATAATGATCTCAATTTGTTCTTCGCCATCGTGAGGTGGAATCTTGGAAACAGGGGAAGGTAGAGATGGGAGCCTTCTCCACACATCAGATAATACGACACTAAGAGGTTGATGGTAACGGGGTGTTGATTTTGGTTTTCAGCAAAGGCGAAGCTACTGGTGAAATGCACGCGAAAGTAGTAAGTAGCAGCATCACCGGGCTTTTCTGCCTTTCTATCTTGGCCTGCTATGTGCCATGGGTATGAGTATAAATAAATGAGAAATTGTCAGAGCTGAAAGGGAGGTCCGCTGAAATGTACTCCGGTGAAATGGCAAAAACTCGGTCGCGGTCGCGATGAAATGGCAACAGACACAGCGCGCTCTGCCTCCGGTATGCTGTGCTTACAGACGATTTTGAGAGGAGATTGAGCACAGTCCCGCAATGCGTTTCTGTGCGATGTGTGCCAGCGTGTGTTGTTTATATTTGTGCATTGCTAGAAGGAAACATTTATGGAGGATATGTGAATTTAATGAGTTGTTGGTTATTTTTCCACAGTAATCCATTACCAAACGATCGCTATGTGTGCTGTGCGTTTATGATGTGAAAATTAATGCGAATTTTAAAAATAGTACAACAGAAAAAACTAGAGAGAATAATATTTCCTTGAATAATTTCATGTTCATACATCCGTTAGAAACCGAAACACTGAGGACATACAAGAAACCGTAAAAGTTGTTTTTTTTCTAGAATCGATATACATTACTATAAATAACATTTCCGTTATTATTTTCTCTTTTTTCTTCTATAGTTTATCTGCTGGAGAAAGAAGATGACAATGCTCAACAGCTAACAGTCAAACGCACACTCCTTTGAAATCGGCTACACCAGCTCCGACCATAATTTGACCGACGAAAACCTTCGCATCACTATTGTTGTGACATACAAACAACCCAACCCAATCCACACATTTGCATAACCAAAAACCAGAATCTCTCAAAAATACCACCGCAATGGTCCGCAAGATGTTGCAGTCGAGGCAGCTCACTACTGGCTGGCACAAACCCAAGGCGGCAACTGGAATGATACGAAAAATGCCAGCAACAGTCCTAGCAATTATAGTGCTCTCCGTCGACGGGTCGACCCAGGCAACGACAACTTCTTCAGTGAAAATAAACAAGTGCTGCGAGAAGTTCGAGGTAGTCTACGATGGAAAGTGTACGGTCGCAGATACAATCAATGCTAGTAAGTATGCCGAAACTCTTCAAACTGAACTACTCCACCAACTAACAGGCAGGCTGGTAGCGCCGGAGAAATGGTGTGAACCGAAAAAAGGGTCGTTCGACAAAGGCTTGGCTAATTAGGTTTTAAATCGCCCTCGAATATGTTGTTTTAATTTCACTTTTCTTTAGTTTTTCGTTGAGTTCGTTGGGCTTAATGGCGTACGCTTTAGATTTGAGAGTATACCAAACATGCTATTAAAAATGCACACGAACTCAGCACCGCTCTCTCTTTGCAATAGCATTTTGTTTGAAGGTTAGCATTAGTGACAAAGTTCCTCTACCGCAACGGGCAGGGATAAAACCCTCCATAAATTGTATCCTTAAAGTTTGTCCAAAGAAAATGTAATTATATTCAAAGGGAACTTCTTCGCCTTCAAGCATGCTCCTTTGAAAATTCAATGTGAGTAATTAATTTTGGCGAACGATATAACCTGCATTTACACCTACATTTTTAACTTAGAGAAGGAATGATTTTGTGAATGAAAAACAATCGCTTCGACAAAACGGTCTTTGCCATCCAACCGACAGCAGTGACGTGGTGCAACAGATAGATTACGACAGTATTTTTTGCATGAAATTTTGAAAGGCTTTCTCACAGAGCAGGAAAAACAGCCTGTGCGCAAAATTGTTTACCTCATCTTTTATTCATTATGCTTGTTACAATGAAACGTAGCGTTTTGTAAGAATTTTAATCTTGCTTGAAACAATATCTACTTTCGAAAGTTTGCACTTGTCCTTGTGCATAGTCTATTCTGCCTATTCTGCCTAAGCATTTCAAAGAACTAAAACCTATTCTTTTTGCCTCCCATCAAGACTATGTCGGCAAGCATACAGCGCAAATCGGCTTTAAGAGGCAATTAAGTAATCGGATTGACTATCATTCTAGGATCGTCTTAAACGATCAAAATGGTGTCACAGTAAAATCTTTTGTCAGGCACGGTATGATTCTTTTCACAAGCTGAATTGGCAGGAAAGCTCTTCCCATTTCCGTCTCAGCACATGAATCAGACATTGCACCACGAAATCTAGTGGCAAGGTTTAAGAGCACCGAAAAAAGGTGCAAAATAACAACATTACGACATTCAGTTGGTACAATTCAAGACCAACAAGATGCATTGGATGCAATACACATAATACACCTGACTTTCGTTGACCGGCGAATTAGACAGACGGACGCATATAACGTACGTGACAGAATTACAATTGCGAAACGAGTGCCGTACGTGTGTGCTCTTTCTTGCCGTTAACTATCTAGTAGCAAATAGTTCCATTTTTAACACGAAACGCGTTCTCTACGTTTCTACTATACTATGTCTTTTCACTTTCAGCCGTGTGGAAGCCAGAATTTACCGGTCGAAAAGGCGAACGAAACGTGAAGGTCGACAATTATCGTTTCATCATTGGCCTTCCGGATTGTGGTACTAAACAAAAATTTAACATCTACGATTATCATGAAGTGAGTAGAAAGCGTTGCGATCCTGAAACGCATTTCTCTCCCATTTTTACACTATTTACAATTTGTTTTTTATATTGCAGAGCTACGATAAATTGATCCTCTTCCCGGATGGCCAGCTGCGGCATCTCATTTTAAAGTACGGTAACTCCGTACGGAATAGCATCGAAAACTATCTCGATGAGGATTACATCGACGCTGGCGGTGATCGCAGCAATGCACCCCTGATCCAGTACGACTACGCGCAGGGTCTCTACTGTATGGATCGAGCGATTGGCAGCGGCATCGATGGTACCACACCAATGGAGGGCTTGATAGCAAAAGTGTGCTCCCCGAAGGAGGAAACCCACTGGACAGATAGCGACGTAATGCTACGCAAAATCATTAACCCGATCTGTCACGGCCTGGCAATGATCATTCTACTGATAGTCGCAATCATCTACTTCGTCTTGCCCACCCTCCGCGATCTAGTGGGAAACATGGTGACAACAATCACGATGTGTCTGATCGTAAGCCAAGCGGCGGATCTCGTACGCATCTTTACCGAGTTCAGCAACCATGTAAGCTTTCTAATAGCAGACCTGTTCTTCTATGTCAGTCTGCTTGGTGCGTTCTTCTGGCTAAACGCAATGGGGTACTACATTTGGAAGATGTTCCGTACGCGCAACGTTTTCCTGCGCGTTAGTGACGGTCGCAAATACTGCTGGTACTCGGGCTATGCCTGGGGCTGCACAGGCACAATGGCGGCGATTGCCGTGTTTGCCCATTTCTTCTTAGATCTTCCAGGCCGACGTGCTGATACCGGCACTGGCTCCAGCGTGAGTGAAATTCACCACCACGGAGGGGAAAGCGTATTCGAAGGTCAAGATAACATCAGCTGGTTAGGCATTGCCGTGTTCTTCACCCCGATTGCGTTCATTATCATCGTAAATATCTTCTTTTTCGTTACAACGCTGCGATTCATCAATCGAATGCATACGTACGGACGAATCCATCATAAGCTGCGTTGCAGTTTCGTTATGTTTACTTTGATATTTGCCACCATGAGCGTTGCCTGGCTATTTCTCATACTCTCCTGGTTACATTTCGATGGTCTGCTTTATTTGCACATAATTGCGAACGCGTTACAGGCCCCATGCATCCTGTATATTTGCGTGCTGCGACAGAAGCATGTTACTTTCCTAGTGAAATCGTGTTTCCGCGATCAGGTACCACAAACCACTGAGTGGGGCGACGAGATGACTTATATGAACGGTGGGGACTATTAACTTGCTGCGAGATCAGAGAAGTGATGCACAGAATCTCTAATGTATGTTACAAGAAACGGATTTCAACCTCAGCATGCATTGATCGGTTGCATATTATGTCCAGACAAAAGACAATGAATCTCAGCTAGTTAACGATATTAACAAAATTGCCGAATGTTGCAGTAATGTTGTGATAAACATTTTAAACAACACCATCAAAATCATAAATTCTTACTCAATCATGCCCTAGGGATTATACATGAATATACACATAAAGAGAGAAATGGAGAGAACACATACAATTCGGCAGCACATAAGATAATAAGATTATACAACCGCCCAATGTTATAGCTATTGCTATTAGTCATTAAAAGATGGTAGGATGAAACAAACCTCCTTCCTGCATCGTTTCCAGAATAGTCAGAATACGAAACGTGGCTTAGGAGAACGATTTCCGGTAGAGAAATTTTCTTCCTTATATAACCTTCCTCCTCTCTACAATCGGAACGTACGTGTAGTAGACAGAGTTGAACAAAATATGTGTAAAAAGACGTAAAATAATTTTATAATTTAGCGATGGTGCAGTTGTACTTTAAACTAACCGTCTGTGGCTTAAAAAAAATAAGCGATTTTCGAAGAAAATAAAGCAATATTTAACGAAGTAATAAGAAAGAGTTGCTTCATTATCACAGCACAGTACAATCTAACACGTCGTTGCATTGCATAAAGCGCATATGAACTACTAATGTTGTTCTATGACCTAGTTTTATTTACATATAAAATCCTTTCTAGTTATTTCCAGCAAACCTCGAACGCATGACAATGGAAAATTTCTTTTCACCTGACATCATTCTTTTTTTTTCTCAGTTTCATGATTTGATTAGCGCTTGATAAATAAAAATACACACCGTTTAAAAAATTACGTTGCATGTGAGTTATGCTTGTATGGAGATATTTCACCTTACGTTAAAATTCTCATGAGCTGCACTTTTGAGATTCGCAAACAGTGTTACTCTCAACACAGTTTTAAAACGAAGATCAATAGTAACATCAGAGCTATCAGAGCAGCCTTTGGTTTTTGCTTTGGTATATTGTATTATGAGTTGTATTATAAGATGTGACCCTCAAAATGATCGTAGTAACTTTCAAATCACTTACCTGAGCAAACAGATTTCCTTCTTCTCGATTAACAAGCGATGATATCGAACACCGTACAACAACGTGACAATCATCCATCACGGTATTGAAAAAACGCCTCGTGGGAAGCAATGCCTCTAGGTCGATCAAAAATTCCACAAACCGCTCACAATATCGCACTGTTTCTTCACACACTGGTCCATCGAAGGAAATAGTTTCGAGAATGCGTATAAATTTAATCATCAAATTTTGCAAAAAATGGCGCTCCCAGCTGAGTTTCTCCTTCTGTTCTGGTTTATCACGCTTCTGCAATTTCTTCCAGAACTTACGCCACTCTGGTATCTGGTTCAGTTCCTGTTCACGCCTCTTCGGCTGCAAGCAGGACCACATGGCCAGCGAGACGAGCCGTTTCGCTTGATTGCGACAAATTTCTACCTCCATACTGTTGAAACAATGGTTCAAAAACACGAGTAACGCCGTTTGCTCGCGCATGATTGCTGGCGCTATGGGGCGCTCTTCGACGCACGCTTCCAGCACGCGCTGGAAAAAGTTCGCAAATCGCTCAGCGTTCGTCTCGAATACTTTCCAAACTTCCACTTTTTCACGAAACTTTTCATTCACCATCGCCACTATCGACATCAGATGGGCTCGACTCGCATTTTCACCATCAAAGTTGGGCCAAAGGTAATTTTCCAGATACTGGCTAAACTCCAGCATCATAATCCGACGCAGCGAATGCCGCGGATCGCAGATCTCCTTGCGATAAATGTCTTCAATTATTAGTGGATTATAAGGTTCGTGTGAGTTCGCTGTGTCAGGTGCCCAAAAACGATTGGCAAGCTATACAGAAAGAGAGAAACATTTATGAAAATGCATTACAATTATAAAGCCTTGTTATAATTATAAAGTTCCATGTTTACTTACGAAGGTTATTTCATCTGCGTTTATTTGCGAAATCGTAATCGCTCCCTTGGGTACGGGTTTATCCTGCGTTTGCATTTCATCTTGAGGTGCCATCTCTACCACGTACAAAATATACGAAGCGTTGTAAAGGAAAATTTGTTACAATCAGAACTTTTGTCGGAACCGGCTGCGATAAACACGAGAAAAATAGCGCGTCGTAAAACTGTACCAAAACAAACAGCTGTCAAATGAAGCATCTCACAAAACAGCAGCGGCACTTTCTCACCAAATGTCAAAATCTACACTGAAATTGGTGTATCGCCAGATCGGGTCACAACACTTGTACTAAACGCTGTACTAAAACCCTGTTATGTGCACGCTTGAAGAATTGCTGTTGTACGCTGAAATGATTATCGAAGGACAGCAACTTTTCTTGTGCACACATTTTATCTACAGTTTTCTTCTTAAATTGTGTAGTTTAAACGCTTTTTACAAAAGTTATAGACAATTTGTTGAGCGTGCTGAGCATGCTTCGTGCACCGATTGCTATGCTGGCCCAAAAATGATGTTAGGACCGATTAAACTCAGAAATAAGAACAGACATAGAAAGAATTGGCAATGCATTAAACATCAATCATAATATGAATAAATATAATTAACATTCACACATTCTCGCTAAACTACAGCAGTCATTCAGTCAGTTCCAAATGATGCTAGTAAAATGTTTTTTTTAAATAGTAATTCTTACGATTTACATAAAAATACAATTGACATGAAAAAATACATGCAATGGTTTGGATACTGTTGTTTGATTTATGATCATATCAATGTTGCCAAATACTGCAGTGGGAGCACGAATAGAACAAATTTTATGCTTGTAACATTGCATTAAGTTGCAGTAAGTTGCTCTCGAGTTGCTATTTGTGCTGAAAACATAATTTCTCGCATAAAACACCCGTTTAAGAGACGGTTCAAATTTAAAATAAGTCAACAAAATAACGAAACAAAAATAGCAGCTTTTGATGTTAATCTTAATTGGTATTAATTCGCGATTGCGATTTGTTGATAATTGTTCCAAAAAGGGATACGGGTTCTAAAGCCTTGCAAAGTATATCTAATTTCATTATTTAATCCGGTTGTTAGAATTAATCCATTTAATCTGTTCTGTTGATTATTTCGTGATAGATGCCTAAAACTTTGATCCCGTAATCCAACTGCTCAACCGACCTCAGGATTGCCATCAGGATAGGGAATCGGATCGTTTGAAAATGTCATACGTTCCAAAATATTTCTACAGATTGTTGTCTAAGCTGCCAACAAATGATATAAGTATATGTAAAAAAACTTAAATAATAATATACACCGTTTCCTATTTTGTAAAACTAAGACATATCTCAATAGAAGTTCGTCGACCTATTCCATTTGACTTAATTCAGGTAAAAGATCAATTCATAGCACAATTTACATTTTAACAATCTACTTCTACAATAAGAGTATCAACCGTTAGAAATTTTGTGCAAATTGTTGGTTTAATTCAATAACAAATTTAACATATGGATAATCTTTCCGTTCTTCAACTCGAAATTTATCGAAATAAGATCATTTTTATCAATTTATTTTTTTCAGAAATGATAAGTGTAAATTTAACACGATACATTGCTTGCGTAACACATGTTCATGCAATCCTTTTTGATAAGCGGCGGACACAGCAACTCAAAATATAGAAATATGTTACTAAAACCAACAGAATGTAAGTTACACGGCACGGCAAAATAAATAAAACTTTCTTTAACTTAAACGTAATAACATTCTTATGGTACAGGTATCATATTCTCGTAACACTTTGTAAGCATTATACCAGTCGACAAGTTTGTTTTTCCGTAACAAAGTTGCGAAGGAGATGGTTTAGCAGCAAATTCATTCAGTTTAAGCGATATAACCATAAGTACGATTTTTTATGGTACGTCGTTCATCGTTTGTTTGGCCAGGAGTTTTCGCCATTTACCAGCTCATCTTTATCACCGAAGCCCGTGCGTTTGGGTGCTACTTTCGTCGAATCAAGTATGAAAGATAATTATAAACGCAGCCATGTTTACAATGATGGAATGTTGCTGCACGATGGCACGTTTACACAGCGGAGATGGACTATGAATGACGGTATGCGCTGCGATGTTGTTCACCGGTCTTGGCGAATCCAAATCCACCGGTTCTTGTCGATCCAGTACATCTAGTGCAATACATCATCTACATGAATTAAAATAGAGCTTTCATTCATCGCGCTGCTGTTATAGGATGACGAATTCTATTGCCTCGTCTTCTTCTTCGTCATCGTCCTCATCGTTGCCTGCTACTGCCTGTTGGGGTATGGCAGTGGGATGTGACCGATAAGCCGTAGGATGAGCAGGTTGTTGCTGGTGTTGTTGTCCGGATAAATCTGCCCGTTGCTCGCTACTCTTACCACGGCAAAAAACGAACATCGGATAGCTTACAGATGACGACGAACCGGAAGGATTACTAATGCAAGGTTCTTGATTGGGTTGAGGAACGGGAATTAAGAACTGGAACAAAGGTAATTAATTGAGAACATGAAAGAAAAGAACAAACAAAAACCAACGACAAATACAGGACAATCCCTACCGGTTTCACGCTGTCAATGAATTTAAAGAAATCCTTCTTTGTTTCACAGTAAAATCCAATGCAACAGCTGGGATCCATTTTGCTGAGCTTCATTTTACGTGGCGATTTACAGTGAAACGAAGCAACCGGGAAGTTTTCCTGATTTACATCAACCATATCTTGGCAGTAGTGTGGATCCAGATGTATTAGTTTGTCCTCTAAAAGTTCAAATAAAACCAAAATGCTGAAACAAAAACCTTATCTTCTGATTAATGTTCATAATCATCTACCTTGATATCCTACAAAATACAGCGAGTGCTTAGGACGACCGCCTATAATTCCAATGCAGTAGTCCAGGCTTAGCATTGCCTTAAGGCATTCGTTATAGATCGGATTTAGCTTGTCGGTTCCCAAACGGAGTGGAACAAGCAAAATTAATGATTTCCAGTGTGCCGACTGTTCATCCTCCAGTGTTTCCGCACAGGGACTCGTGTCGCTTTTACTGGCATTGATTGTACTTGCTGCATTTTTGGTACATCCAACGGTGGTTTTCTTCTGCCATGGAGCTACAGCCGGGGTCGCTGGTACAGTGCATTCGTCAAGAATGTCTTGTATGTAAACTAAACAACATAAATGAAACGTACGTAGTTAGAATACAAGCACAAAAGAACACAGTTACAATGGACAGCTTTAATTTCTTATACTGCTACACTTACCGGCACAGTCTTGGGCAACATATACGTTGATTCCATCTAGGTCGGCAATCTCCTGCGCTGCTAAACGCACGGCTTGGCGCAACAAGTGTGCTACTGCACCTGGTCCGTACCAATCGCCGGGTTTCTTACCCGATTCTTTACCCAACGCCACCAACGTGTGTATTGAGAATGGGCTAGTCTTCGATGACGTATCGCCGAACCAACGAATCACCTTCCGATGTATGCTCTCCTCGTACACTGTGAACATAGACACGTCCCAACGCCAACTACGACCAAGAAAATGTGCTACCAAACCCTGTGCTAACAACATTTGACCACTCCGTATCATGCAACCCCAACCGCAGTCGGAGGTGTAGTTTGAATCATCCATCGTTTGAAACTCTCGTCGATAGGTCATCCAGATGCGAGATATAAAGTCTCTTCGGAACGCATCGATACCTTCCTCTTCGACGATCGCTTCCGGACTGCTGTCTTCGATCGCATCCGTGCCAGTTTCTTCCGGTGGAGAGGTCGATCCCTCAGTCAGATATACGTTTTGGAGCACCGTTAACTGTCCGTCAGGACCGGAAGTGCCTAGCTCGACAGAACTTTCCATCGACGGAACGGGCGTGAGCTTTTGATGGTAGCATCGTCCCAGCAGCCAGAGTGGTTGTTCTTTGGAGAAGTTGGTTTTCATCTTATAGCTCCAGCCAAATTTCATGTTGTTCCACATTGTCAGCAGCTTCGATTCTACCTTGCCTTTAAACTCCTCACTTGTTCCTCCGGTTGCGGATTGATGCGAACCGGATCCACCTCGCATTGGACTGGATGATGCGGAAACAGTCTCATGGCGGTGTACTTGCGGTGGAAGCGATATTTTACGTCCGGCAGATTTCGTGTCCTCAATGTTACGATCACCGACCGTGTGCTGCAAATCGTGGTGGCGAGAATCACCTTCAGACACACTCCGGAAGTGCTGGGGTGTGATGGCCAGTTTATTCATTCCAGTGCGATTTAATAGAACATCGTAATTCATCCTTACTGATGTTTGTTTCACAAATTTGCACCGTTGAACCGTTAAAGTTCTTGACACAGCAGGTTCCGGTTGCTTTCAAGGCACTACGATATGAGAAACCTTAAGAAATCACCTCACAAGCAATGCACCCGTCCTGTACCCCGATATTCCTGCACAAGAGACAGACGAAATGTAAGACAACCCGTTCATATTACACTGCACTACATTGCCCTCTAATCAGGTGACGGAATGCAAACAAATGGCCATGAAGTCACCATTGGCAAAGTTCCCTAAGGTAATCAACACTTCACACACCCACTCTAGAAAAGGGAGGTTTTCATACCTGCGTTATGATTGCCGTTTCTATGCAGATACGAAAGCCAACTTTTGCACCTCACACAAACCGATACGATTATTCAGCTCTATTCCTTTTCTCCTCCAACAAAAGGATTTAAATACGCATCTCCTTCAATCCATTCTCTACTGTTTTCCCATCGAACGATAAAAAACACAGAGTATGTTTTTTCATTTATTTTCCTCTTCGCATTATTTTGACATCGAATGTCAGAACAACACAGGGTGATTACCCGGCCGACAATTGGCAGCTAGTTTGTGGGCGAGGGGTATGTTGCGGATAGCTGAAACGGGGTGAGGAGAAGAAACATGAGAGTGTGTGCAAGAAAGTTAGAAAGTGTTCGTGTTTGGTTCGTATGAAATGTAGGTCTATTTCGCTTCAACCATGCACGTTCTCTTTCTAACTACCGCGAAATATTGGCACAAAGCTAGAACCAAAGAGGCAAGCGCAATGTTTACAATTTCATCTAGGTGTTAGCCATTTTCTGTAGCGTCATTGTTTGGGCAGAGTGAAA
>KI915064.1:221658-559473 GCA_000473445.2 Anopheles farauti
ACACCAACCCAAAATTCTATCAGAGACTCAACACATTCTTACTTTCTTGGGTTTCTCTCGCACACACTCTCATCTTTTGCTCTCCGCACCCCGTTTCAGCCTTCCGCAACACACCCTCGCCTACAAACTAGCCGCAAATTGTCGGTAGGGATTTTCATTGCAACCCCATTCCAATTAGATTGGTTTCGTATTAGATTCGTCGTAGCTCAATATTCTTTCTAGAATTTGTAATATTAAAACAATAGTACTTTATTGCTATCGATTCAATCTTCCAGCAGTTGTTTTTCCATTAGTTTGATCGTATTAGGGTGGCAGCTGATGTTAATTAAATTTCGTAACCGGTCTAGCTGTATAGCGTCATCAACAGGTAATTCCTCACTACAACGGTTCAATGAATCATACCGCAAACGGTTGCGGGAAATTATCTTGAAGAAATCCCACTGATCAAGCTTTTGCACTGGTTTTATAAAAGAATCATACCCTTCGATTAAATTACTAAAATCGTCGTTGTTCAAATAACCCCATGGGTACCTAGACATGTTTGGACATTGGTGTTTGTTTTTTTGTTTCTGTCCGAGAAGATAGTTCAAAATATCGTATGTCTCATCGACGCTATCTCCAGTTGCAAGCAAATCCTGCAAGCAAAGCAATCAAGGTTAAATCAGTTTCTAATATCATTCATGGTAATAAGTTGGTAGAGCGTACTACACTTTTACACGTACCTCAGTTGGATTTATAATGTGGTTTCTAATGACCTCCGGTTTTCCGTTACATAGATCTTGCAGCACTAGTTTTGTTATGCATTCTGAGATCAAAGAATCCAGATCGGTTTGCTGTAAATAAGAATAAAGCAGATAGTTTAACATACCTTTCCTTAAACCTGTGTACCGATAAGTACATACCAAACTCAGCCATGTGTTAAGGTTGAGGGACGGTTCAAGATTTTCCACATAGTGCCACCATCTCGGAGGGACTATTAATGCCATTCCTGGTTCCAGTACGACATGGTATACGTTATCTTCAATGTGCACAAACGGCACGTACGATGACGGGCTGTAAAAATTTTGCTCACAATACACGCTCGATTCTTCGTATGGAACTCGCACTGGAGTCAATTTCGCTTCCGGCGGTAATAGGATCCACGATTTACGACCATAAACCTGCACCACAATGTTACATCCGTAGGTGTCGTAGTGGCAAGGAGTGTGAGCCCCTGCTGACCCTATCCAAAACGTGATATCCTCATCGATCTCTGGAAAACCAAAAGCAGCGAAATTGATTCCCCTTCGGCATGGTTCTGGCAGTTGACCAATGTTACGGTAGCTAAATGAATTCCATCGGTTATTTGAGGACTCTTTGGGCTTACAAATATCCTGCATTTTCATCATCACCTTGGTTCGTTGTCGTTCCCATTGTGGTGTACTATTGCCCTTTTTCGAACATCCTTCGAATGGAACCAAATTCGGGGTCATCGCGTCAAATCCTTTACACCATTCCTCAAATGTTTGATGAAAACATTTCCATTGAGTATGTGTGGCGTTCTGTATCACGTACGGCCTTTTCGCGTTTAGAATTATGTCCTTCAATTTCGTAGGATCCATATTGATGCTTTCGTGCATTCTGCGTGCTTCTGATAATCGTTATTTCCTGTTGGTGTTGTGATATAATTCGATTATAAATACAACTGGAAACTTTTACTGCGCGTTTCCAAAACCAAAACAAATCCTATTGTTTTCGTTTTTACTAGATGATATGACAGGTTAGAGAGAAAGAGAAACCAATATATAGAGTAGCGCCATCTAGGTAGATCAATTTAAAAACGAACGACAAAGACAGTTTGACAGTTTCTTGTTGTTTCTTTTGCGGAGTGGTAAAGGGCTACTAGCTACGACATCTACAACAGACTCTTAATCCAAAGCATAAACCAAGCAATCGCAATTATGGAAAAGCGACGCAATAGCACTACTAAAATGACGAGGGAAATAACGGTGCGTCAAGTAGCAACAGTGAAAATGTCGGTGTACGAAACTAGTGATAACACACATCTTGAAGGAAGCTCTGTCTCTGACGACTGCAACGAACATCATCAGAAAACCTCGGAGCAGCCAGAACCCATTACTGTCTTAAACGAATCTACGCTTCGTACTGCCGATCAGAAAGATGTTTTCGCCGAGTTTCAATCGAGTTTCACCAATGAACATCAGCTATACACGGACGAATGTGCCAATCGCTTCAAAGAAAGTCTGGAGCCCATCGATAAGCTGATAGAGGAAGCCAAAAAGATGCCCTGCAGGGAAATACTCAAAGAGGCCAAAACAAAATTGAAAGCACAAGATGACGAGATATTGCAAATGATGAAATCCGTACATGACGCGGTAAGGGAGATGCAGACAGAACAAGATTTCCTTCGCCAATGGAATGAAATAAACTAAGAGTTTGACATCATTTAAACACGAAGCTGATTATATTGTAAATTAAACAGATTTGATGCGTGATGCGTCTTTATGCGTGATTCTGCCACTTAATGTAGAGAAAAGAACTTTCGATGCTTCAGTAACCACGTTGTGTATGGATTGAATTTCTTCTACAGATTCGATTGAGAAAAAATTTTCCATGGTTCCAAACTTGCCCGACGAATTCACCGCTTCTAGTTATCTTACGCATGTGTGTTTCGACGAATAAACAAATTGCTAAAAAGCAAGAAAGAATGAGTGTTAATTGTTTGTGCTACGCATTTTTACATTACTATTAGGATAACTTACCTCCAAGCAAATGACCGCAAGCTAATACTAAAAAAGCACCTTGTAACATCCGCAAATTCATAGGTTGTAGTTTATCGCTCGTATCCGACTTTCGCTTACCCCCGTTACTGTCTATGTCGCACTCAGAGTTAGTAGATTTTGTAGACCGAACTGTTTCTTCGGAATGTGCAATGCCACCATTGTTTTGACCAAACATCTGCTCATATTCGGCTATAGTTATTTTCTCTACGATTCCAGCCTCAAACAGTCGCATGATACTGGAAGCAGAAGGAGACTAACTCTTTACCCCTCGGCTGGTGAAAACAATGTAAGTCATTTGTTAAAACATACACTTCGTTCAAACTGTCCAAAAACGGGCAACCAATCTGCACAGCGACGGCAGAGTATCGAGTATACAACTTTTCGCTTAGCTGGAATCGATTAGCGCCATATCGTTTGGTGTTAAAGAAGAGCGTCTCACGGCCTCCGAAAACAGCATATTTCGGGTCACTCTGAAGCATTCTAATGCCCTCCTCTACAGATTTCATTAAGAAGGAATCATTGACAGATTGTTGACGAGTCAACCGATACAACCGTTGCAATACACCGGTAGAGTTGACCAGCGCTGCATGGAATGCACTTTGGCGTTCCACCAACAACTGATAGCCTTCACGAGTTATACGATGTTCCAAACGCCCAAGAGTATTGATTGGACTTTCACGAGCTGGGCGAGCTAATTGGGAAGTTAGTTGGGCTGAATATACGTCTCCGAGAACATAGGTGGCGCATAGCCAGAGTAGTATAGAAAAAAATCGCGCTAGATGGCCATCGAACGGAATGTTGGCAGCTGAAATATGGAAAAAAGTATATAGAACCGAAGAGTGGTATATTCCATTTCTGATCTACGAGGTATGTACATTGTCTCAAATACACGTTTATAGTATACCAAATACATCGATCAAGGCTGGGATATTCTTGATGATATTTGCTAACCATAGGCACCCGTCTAATGGCAACGCGAGTGTAGCTCATTTCCTCAATGTAACGAATATTGTAAAAGGCTGGTTTTTGCCAACGGGTTCCCTTGTTTCGGTAACATATGTCCAATTTGCTTGCGATCTTGGAATTTCTCCATCGGTACGGTGTCGATATAATGACGTATAGTATTGGCCCAGATATTAGAATCGTAATAATAACTGGTGGCCAAACCGTAATCTGAAATGGACGAACCAGAGCTAACGCTTCGTTCAGCTTGCGTGGCGAATGTGTTACAAATGCGGCCGAATCTGCTAGGGTAAAGAAAGAAAATTCGACTGCTTTCATCCTTTCCCAGGTTACAGCCACGTCTCCAAGGAAAAGTTCCACCTCCCTGCGTTGCAGCATTCCCAATGCGCCCGAGAAGCTGGCGTTGTCCTCGGATCCGAGTGCTATACCTTGAATTTTCTCCGGTGGCTCAACATACTGAAAGCTAAAGTTCATCCGCTCAGCAATCAGCTGCATTAGGTTGTGATCGCGACCACCTTTAACTGTAAAATAAGAATCATCCCCTTCGACCATTACATTCTTTTCGAGGTCAACTTCAAAGCCAGGCACCTCACTGGTGGTACTATTCATTGTTTCACCAACGCTAGAACTCGTGTTTTCATACACAATAAAATGCCAAGGTGGTTTCTAAAATGGATTGAAAGAAATAAAGGAAATGTTTTTCTCTTCTTAATAACCATAATAATATTCGTAGCTCTTACATGTATTACGGGAATGCTAAAAACGCGTCCATTGAAGTTCTTGTAGACCTCCGAAGGGGGTGGAAGCAGTGGGACCCTTTTGAACGTCATATCATTTCCATCGAACCAGTTAACGCTCAACATCTCTCCACGGTTGTTCGGCGTTGCCTGGTTGTAAAATATTCGAAATATGTTTCGTCGCGGATTGGTTATAACTGCCCCGCGAAATGGTTCCTTTAGCAGGGCGCTGTTTAGTTTGCCAGTGAGTTGTGTTGCACCCCAGTAAAATATGAACAAACTTAAACGATGCGCCAACCGGCGATCAGTGATCTCTTGAAGCATGTCTTCAGGGTGGCAAAATATGAGTGACGTGGTTTCCAGTGATTTTTTTAGATTTTCCGCAATTAAATTGAAATATTCCTCGAGATCGTAGTACACACAGGTCGGTATATTGTGGTGATGTATCATGACGGTAAGCTTATCAAGACGATCGATTTTCGTTTCATTTTGCACCAGAATTACTAAGGACTTTGGTGCCAGCAAATTTACCATCTCCGAGATACCTCTTATCATGCCGGATTGATTTGATCGATCGTTAAGGGCAGTAAGATTTTTCCTGGTGGGAGACACTATTGCATGATTCCCATGTTACACCTGATAGTTTTCGATTGTGGCACTGCAATAACTTTACCCGCAAGCAACAGCGACGCTCTCAACAGTAATAACACCAAGGAATTCTTCATCTTCCTATGTTCACTTTCAAATCAAACCAACACACCACTGCGAGCATCAGAAAATGAAAACGGTTCTTTTATACGTCATACGTGTGAAGTATGGATCAGAAATTGATTTAAAATCATTGAATATTTAAGATGCGATGTATCAAGAAATGTGCTGCCGGTGTCTACATGTCTATCAATCAAACAAGTGCGTGAGCTTAACAATTACTCGACAACTTTCGAGTATGTCGAGAGCTAGTTGGCCAATCCTTGACACAGCAAATATGTAGAGATGTCTTTACCCATGTTAGGAAATCGAGGATAGGAAATTATAGTGATTCACAGTTCCGATCAATATGAAAGGTTCTAAAAGGAATTGCTAAACATTCATTATACCAATAAAAAATTATACTGACGATGTAAGTGTAATGTTTAGTTTTATTTCATTATCTACAGTGCACAATGTGTGTATACATGGTATTACCCTCGAACTCATCCCGTAGTATCGTTCGTTCGCATGCTTAAGTTCGTGGTCTAGAGCATAATGAATTATGTATTTCTTTCAGTACATTTTCCAAGAAAGACCACCTAGCGCCACAAATTGCCAGCAATCGGTCTTTGGCTCATTAAACATAATTGTTGCACACCTGACTAACAACATCATTTATGTTACATCACACGCATAAAACAAACGCAATCACACAGAACCTAAAACCAAACACGCTGGGATAAGTAAGTGTTGTTTTCCTTACTGCGTTACCCATCTCTTCTTCATTGCCAGTTTAAAGACTATAATTGAAAAAGCCTACATAAATAAGGAAATTGCGAAATTCTTTTAGAAAAAATAACGCTGTTGTACATTTGTTGGTACGTGAGCTGGTTTCGGGCGCACCGATGAAGATGCACAGAAAGTCTTCGAATTATTTCGTACTTCGGTGACGGATTGTAAACTAAATGGAGGATGTTCTCCATTGATTGTTGATTTTCGCCATTGTAGTGCTCCCATTTTATCGTTTCACAATATACGCCTTGACGTCCATCGGGCACAAGCTTATGTCATCCGATTGAATCAACTCTTGCGGCTGAAGCAGTGTTAATCGGGCGGAATAAATATCATGACCATCGTCCAAATTGAGAAGTTTTTTAATATTAAGCTAGGAAAAATACGGACAAAACAAAATATTTTGAAAAATGTGTATTAAGGTCGGATGGAGATTCTTCACTTACCATGCCTTCCATGTTTGCTTCAGAGCCGCAGTCCTCAAAATTCGTGCGATGAACCACCACTCCAACGGGAGACGTACCTGACGCTCGACCAAAATGTACGTGTGGCAACGTACGGATGGTAACAATTTCGACACCTCGCTCAAGAGGTTCATGGCGTGTACCGAAGCCTCCTATGTTCAAACCCGTCCAATCATTTTCGTTATACACAAATTTATCTAGCGGATGAAATAGGCTTTGCAGCTGCGCATGAGCCGGTAACGTAAGGAATCCGGTCGGATAGTCGGGATCGGGTTTAGTGCAGGATTCGCGTGATTCAAGTACTAAACGGAACATATGCAACACTGGTACGTTGTCTTGAACACCCTGGCCCAGGCCACGATCGTCATCACGCGTCAAACGTCGATCTTGCATAATTTCCATCTCGCCAGAACTCAGCGATGAGCCACCGAGTGGTTGTCCTCCGAGCAGCGTTAGTCGATAATTGTCGTCCTCAATGTACATCGTAGACGGAACTGGATAATAGTTCGCCTGAATGGGCAGCTTTTGGAAGCGCTTTCGCTTAATGATTTGCATACCGTTAAGATCGGTGTAGAACGTTGCACCACTGTTGATGTTTGTCTGCAAGCGCATCACGATTTCCGTATTTTCTCGCTGCCCTATATCAACCAAATTTCGTATCTCTATATTATCATCTCGCAGAATCGTTTGGTGTATGGCAAACGGTAAACCGGTTGTAATGCTCGTCTCTAGAGGACCCTTCATTACCAGCACAATCGGTTGCTCGTACTTCAACAGGGTGGCATTCCCCGCAGGATGGAACAGGTATGCACCGCTCTTGCCCGAGCTTAGCTGCATTCCATAGCGATAGAACTCCAAATGTACCGGCACTGTTGCCTGGTTGTTCTCGATGGTGAGCGACTTGAGGAGACCCTTCGATGAGAAAGCAGCGCTCGTCGAACCGCCCTCCTCTAGACGTAACGACATTTCGGTTGGAGAAAGGTGGTCTATATCTTCGGGATATCCAGCCGCTAGGTTCACCGTAAACGGTGACTTGGACATTATGATGGCTTTGGAATACGTAACGCCACTGTAACGATGCCAATCAAATTTAAATCGATGAAATCAATAGGAAAAATCGTTTTAGCTTGAAAAGGAAGTCAAAAAGCTTGGAAATTGAAACAACTACTTACAGGGATTCTTCGGCGCTATTGCGTGAATTAATAGTGTACACACTGAGGCCAAGTGGCGGAACAAAGGCACGGAAAAGCAAACGATATTTAGTGTTTGAAGGCTGCGGTTGGCTTACACCATCAGGACGCGTGTGCCATGACCATACGGGCGATATCTGGCTCGGTACGGTGCCTTCGTTACCATCTGTCACCATAACGAACGGACTAGCGACGTAGAACTCCACCACCTCCGAACGCGCGTAAGGTAAAGAATTGTGCAAAACTACTTGCTTGCTGGGCAACTCTTCGCCAAGTATAATTGTCGGTCGCACACTGTCCGATCCATTCACTGTACGCGAATCGTCGATCGTAAGGTAATGGAATGCTGGATCCGGATGATAAACGGACGGTTTGGTGAGCAATCGATACACAGACTGTTGCATCACGAATTTGCAGTCTTCGATTGCGCGCGACATACGCTGAGCGTAATCCTCCATGACGTAGTCCTTCGCCGTACCCGTAATACCATCGTGATGTTGAAACAGTGAAAGCTGCTGTCGAGCGTACTCTAAACGATTTGTTAACGTTTTCCATTCGCTAGCCGGTTCCCAAGCATTCCAAGCATGCAGCATCTCCGCTGAACGAATGTAGTGTAGCAGAATACGATCCTGCCGTTTGTGGTACGGTCGAGAGGTGAAATAGCCACTCCAGTAATCCTGATTCACGTCCGCATACGTGAAAAAATCACCCGACAGTGAAGGAAACTGGTCCAAACCACCTGTCTCTTTACTGGTCACTCGAACGGCATCGAAATAATCCTGCAACGTGGCAAACTTGACCTCCACATTCAACGAGGGTTCATTGTTGATGTAGTCGAACAAGCGTTCAAAGTTCACACGCTGCGCTTCCCACTCGCTGCTGGTCGTATAGCGGAAGTCGTCCCCAAGCGGAATCAATACATTGCGTGTCCGGTAGAGTACGGATTTTTTCCGCCACTGATCGACAATCATCAACGCTCGCTCAGCCACGTTCTGATCGGTAATGGGGCGCGGTGGAACGTTCCAGGGACAGTTAAGGCCCATGCCCGGTAAACGCTTGAAATCAAACTGACAGCATATTTTTGGATCCGGTCCGCAAGTATGCGGTACATCGTACGAGTAAAAGGGCATCATATGCGTAAAGAGATCAGTATCACCTCGCGTATCCCACAGTTGTCGCCAGCGGAATTCTAGTTGCTTCTTCAGTGCCAAGTTCTTCTTCACGATATAGTGGGTACGCTGTATGAGCAGATTCTCGAATCCAGAGTGCTTCAGAATGTACGGCATCGTGGCGGATTGTCCAAATGGATCGATCGACCAGCTGGATACTGGTGTCACGTTGAGACGCGTTTTGAGCCACGTTTGGCCTTCGGTCAGTTGTAGCAGCATTGAATACCAGTGTGAGTTCGCTTCATCCGACATCACCCATCCACCGGTAACGAATTCCAATTGACGATTCTTTACCAACCGTTTCACAATATCCTTTTGCTCCGAGGCTAGTTTATCGTACCAGTTCGCGAAGTAACTTATCTCCGCCCAGATGAACTTTAAGCTCGCGTTTTCGTCCAAATGCCTCAGCATATTGGCAAAAATATGCTTGGTCGATCGCTCGTAGTACTCGTCGAACGTTTGTATCCACCCTGGATCATTGTGACTGTGTGGAACAACGAACACGTGCAGCTTGTGATGACTATTCCATTCGCTCGGATGGTACTGTATTGCCCATCCTTGCTTCCAAGCGCCACCGTCAATGTTTTCAAACGAAACCTGCTCGTAAAAGTTTAACATTTGCACGTCCGGTTGAGGGATGGTATCCATCCTGAGGGCGCACGTTCCTGCACCACCGCCATTCGCATTTATGACCGATTCTTTCATCATTTCTCGGTCGCCGAGCAGGGGAGCCTTATCCAGAATTTTGCTGTCGGCGTACGCATCGTCGCCACCGTCTACCGCACCACGGATGTTATCGATTTGTTTCCTGATATCACCAAACTCTTGATGATGTTTATTCAGTCCACTTTCCAGTTGCTTTATTTTACTCTCCAAATAGGTTAGGTCCTGGTGGCGCTTTGAATAGTAAAAAAAAATGTGTAAGAGATAAAAAAAACTGCGCTACACTATGAATAGTACTAACTTAACGCATACTCACAGCGCGATCGGGAACGGAATAATTGAGTACGACATAAAGTAAAAGAAACACAAATAAAGTTACACCACATAGTATTAAAACAAATTTTCTCCGTATTCGAACCATACTGGCACGTCATCAACACTGCCAGTTTGCACCGGTGTCGCCTTCTCCTGCTGAAATCAACAAGAAATAGAAGTGAAATAGAAACTGGCCCTTATCAGTCGGTAGCCCTGATACTAGCTTCCAGTACCGGTTCATAAACTGTCTTAAATATATAGCAGACATGTCCTACCCTACAAACAGATACAGGGTTTAAACTACCAGAACTATCAGCATTACAGGCTAAGTATAATTATTTAAAATTGTCTCGAAACATGATAAGACAAGCCAAATGTTTCTATTGTTTGAGAATGATTCTATCTAGTGCACCTACGAAGACCGGTCACTTGTTCTTTGGTTTGCCCTAGCCTATTATTTAATGTACTAACAGAGTTTTGGGAGAATTCAGTAGAACTGTACAGATATTTTACCACAAAATACGCTTCCTATTCAGCCACTCTACAGATATGAAGCAAAAAATAAGCGAAACAAATTTGTACGAAATGCAAGAGGAGTGTTTGAAATGTTTTTTTTTCTGTCATCTTGTTGTCAGCGTTCTATACGTTACAAATGTAGGTGACGCAAACGCTTGGTTTGGTCGGCCATACTTATCCTGACAATCGCACAACCGTCAGTTTGAAAAAAAGAAATTTTTGGTTAATGATTTTTAAAAATTTTCAGCTTGAGTAAGTGTAGTATATTTGACAGAAATTACAATAAAATGGTTGTAAATTATCATTAATGGCAGTAATTCACTCCCCATGTTGATGAATATCGTACGGTCGTTTGACAGTAGGATACCTTAAACGTATACCAGCCCGGATGCAGATGGGTATGTGTCGTTTGCTGAATTTGCGGAAGATGCAAGAAGAAAAACATTGCAACGAAGCTATCAAGAAGTCTGTATCCCGTTGACTGCAAGGGTGGTGAAAAAAATTGTAAAGAAAATGTCTCGGTACTGTCAGAATTGTTAGTGGAATGAGAGATGTTTTTTCCGGTGCAGTTTTGAATGAAACATTGGTTCTGCGACGTGCAGGCATAACGTCGGTGTCGGTGATAGCTAAAATATAGCAGTGGTAGAGTTCTGGCTTTACGGTCTTTAGTTTTGCGGAAGCAGATACACGGCTAGAGATCTAGGTTGGATTTTGGGTAAGAAAGAAGGTGCGACGAAAGCAGCAGCCCCAGGAGGAGCGTCAGCGGGGCGGCACAAAGCGGCAACGAAGACGACAACGAGCATGGAAGAATCAAGAGTTTGACAGCAAATGACAGCAGCAACAGCAGCAAATAGAGAAGAAAGAAAGTGGTGAAAGATTTCCTGCCGTGCAAAGAATTAGTTTGTGGGATACAAACAGTTGATATTACGTTGCAAATTACTTGGAATTGTGGCGCATTGAAGCAACCCCAAGCGACATTCGGATGGTAGCCCTCGGCGGAGAAACGTATTACGCTAGAACCAAGCCTTCGTGCGGAGAAAACAAGGGGCAGCAAAAATGTGCGATGTTTGCTCCGGTTTTCTGAATCTTCTCATTTCGTGTAAGTATTGCACGCTGCTTGTGCTTGCTTTAGGTTCCCTCCTTTGACAGCTTGGTACCCGTTGTCGGCGTTGGTGGCATGTAATTACCTACCACCATCGTGCCCAAACAAAGATGATGTCCTGGAATATCATGTTTCGAACATTTTTCGCAACATTCGGTCCTACCGGAGGCAGAAGCTGTACATTTTTGTTTTTGCTCATGTTTTCTCATGTTTTTTGGTTTTCAGATGAGTCAAGATTTAACAGCGGCAATGATACCGATCAACCGGTGTTCCTGCAGAAGCGCGAGGTGGAAACCGTCCTCAACTACATCCAGACGTGGCCAAACCGACAGTGCATGTGCTGCTATCGGGATGTGAAGAATTTTGAACGCTTCAATCTGGTCATCCAGGGCCTGATTTGCTTTACCGTGTACCAGCTGAAGAACATACGGAAGCTGTTGGCACAGAATCAGCTTCAAGCTTCGGCCAGCTCCGGACAGTCGAGTTCAGGAGCACCAGAGACGGTGTCTTCTGAAAACGACCCATCTAAGGAAGTAAGCAAAGCCGAGTCAGCGACCGAGCATAACGATGGACGAGGCCAGTGTCATATACAGTCAACTAATAAACCCGGCCAGGGTAAAGCGGAGCCTTCCCCCAAAGATGGCACGGTTAGTGTGGAGAGCGACAAAAAAAGAGCGTCACGTTCAAGTGTTGAATCGGACACGGCATTTGACAACTCTGAACGCCAACAGCAACAGCTAACTAGCGCGAACAATCAACCAGGATTGGAGGAAGTTTGGACACTGCTGGACGTGGAAAAGCTGCTGATCCTGGTATCGAAGGTGTTTTTGCTCAACTTTCCGCTCTATGTGGCATACAAGCACGGTGTGCATACGCGCATGGAGGAAGTTTCCCCGCAGGAAGTGCAGTCGTTGAGTTTGTTTTGTGATCTTCACGAAAACGAAATCTCCGCTTTCCTGCTGCGCAATGTTTCGCTGTTTTGCAACTACGCCGGGTTTGAAGCGATGATGCACTGTTTCGATCAGCCAGGATTGCCTGTCTCGACGGCTCATGCCATTACCGCTGCGAGTTCGAACATTAAACTGTGGATAAATTATCGTTCCACCGTGCAGCTGTTCATTCCGTTGCGCGTGAAAGTGTTGCAGTACATGTGCCGACTGTCTGATCAAGATCTCCGCTCGCCGGCAACGAAGTCTATGGCCGATTTCATGTGGACTGCGATCAAGGATCCCTTCGATTCTCAGATCACATTTGACACGGAAGGTTTGGCGTTGGCTTTTAAATACTTTACCTCGTCTACCCTGACGATGCGACTGGCCGGGATGGCGCAGATCAATGCACACATTAATATGTTCAACGACATCTGCACTTCGGAGACGGTTTCGGAGGTGGAAGCGGTTGGAATGAAGCTGGCAAACTGGCTGACTGAGAACCAAATCATCTCACATTTGTTCGGGCCCAACTTGCACGTGGAGGTCATCAAGCAGTCACACATCGTGCTTAACTTTCTGGCAGTCGAGAACCAGATCACCGAGGAACATATCACACTAATGTGGCAAGCTGCCCAGCTAAAACACTGTTCCAAGACGATCTACGACATTTTGCCTTCGTTGGTGAAGAATCTTGCCCCGAAACCGGCCACCCACTTGTACTCGCTGCTGTGCCGCCTAGATCCTAAGGAGCACACCGAGCAAAGCATCTATATTGCGTCCGCGTTAACGAAATTGATCTGGATGCGCGATTGCTCCCGCCAAACCCTGATCGACATGAGCAAATCGACCGGTGCAACGATCAATGACATTGAAACAGGGCGTGGTGACTACAACGAGCTACCATCCAGTTCTGAGAACAGTGTTAGCGTGGACGGTACAAATAGTGAGGACGAACATCCAGAAGATGACAGTTCCGATCCGGATGCGCCCACGGTTGCGCCCGCTGTTGTGAGCAGTGGACATAAACCCACAGGATCTATGCTGACCATGGGTCCGGATCGTGAGAGAGAATCGGATAACGGAGCACCTCCGTGCAAACAGGCACGCCATAAAATTTGTTGTGATGAAACTGCGGATGGTAAGTCGATTGCTATATCCGATTGCATTGGATGTGTTATACAATTATTTCTCAAACATGCATGCTAATTTTAAATTTTCGCATTTCAGGCAGTATAAAGGTAGAACCAGATGTCTATGATGTTCATCAGAGAATGAAGGAAAATATGTAAGTTTGCTAGTTTGCATTCCAGAGGGCAAATAATTGATTAGGTTTATATTTTCATAGAAGGGTACCGCTAATGACTCGTTCAATTGCATTCAACGAGGATGCTACCAGTAGCGACGAGTGTATCGACTTGGATGAACCATTTCTAATGCGCAAGAAGTTACGCAAAAAACGTCGCAAAGTAAGCGGTCTTACTCGCAAAGAATTGCAGGAGCTGCAGGAAAGTGTATCCGACGTGGAGGACAGTGATCTGCTCGCAGCGATGCTGCCTGATAGCGATTGCAGCGATAACAACCTACCAACGTCAGTTTTACGGCATATCCAGCAGCAACATCACCAGCAAAAGCAGCAGCAACAGCAAAAACAACAGCAACAGCAGCAGCAGCAGCAACAGCAAGACCAACAGCAGCAATTACAAAAGCAACAGCAACAACAACTGCAGCAGCAGCAGCAGCAGCAACAACAACAACATCAACATCAACATCAACAGCAGCAGCAATCACAGCAGCATAATCACCATCAACATCACCAAGGTGGTAGTGGACCCATAGGAGCAAGAATCGTTGGAATGAGCGAACGAGAGCAAGTCATAGGCCGTACAGATAACAGTTTGATTGGGCCAGTCGGCTCACTGAACGACGACGTATCCAGCTTTATGGGTGCGATGGGTGATGGCCGTTTGATCCATTTTTTAAACGCAGCAGACGCCGCTGACCATGATGGTAGCTGTTCTTCGCCGATGAGCAACAAATCGGAAAAGAATATGGCCGACTTCGATGATGAAGACTCACCGTGCGAGGAGGAGCTAGCACAGCTGGCGGCCCGGGCTGAGTCACTGCATCAAGGGTTTCCTCTGCCGCGGCCCCGCTCGATTGGAAGTGTGGCTGGACCGTCGCCGCTGCGAGCGGTGGGTGCTACGGGAATGGGACTGATGAAACATTCGCCCGGTCTGCACTGCATGGTGGGATCCAATAATGGTGCGTTAAAGATAGGTAAGGGAGCATCCACGAAGACGAAGGACATTCTGCAGGCAACAGCGATGGCCGCAGCTTCCGCGGGTCCAGTCAGCAACATGATGATCGGAACACCATACCGATTTCCCGACGTATGCCAGCCGGGAAACACGCTCCTTTGGGATCTGCTTCAGGATGACAAAATCGTATGTATATCAGAAGTGTTTTTGTAATAGCGATGGTTTTTTGTTTTTGTTGTTGCAATGTCTAATTTTGCGTTTACTCGATAGGGACAACTGGGAGAATCGATTGCTGTGGAGGCGGAAAAAGTGTTCGGCACCTTGCTCTGTTTCCACACGGATAAACATATCCGCACGCGATTCATCGAAGGCTGTTTGCAAAACCTCGCCGAAAACCGGAGTGTCGTAACGAGTTTGAAACTGCTGCCAAAGTTGTTTGCGTCTTTTCAACAATTTCGTGATGTGACAACGCACCAGGTGGTTCTGTGGTCGGAACGGCAGCACCGAATGATGTTTCACTTTTTCAACAACCTGAAACACTATGCCGCAACCGTACGCGGTGGTGGTGCGCAAAGTGTACCATCAGAAACTGCCGGTCCGAGCGACGTCACGACGTCGCCACTTTATACACATGTAACGCAGATTCAGGTGCGGTTGCAGTTTCTTACATCCGTGTTCAGTGACGTTGGATCGCCGCGAAGTTTCCGCTTGACGCTGAACCAAGTGGACAGCTTGTGGGCCTGCCTAGCCAACGATTCGGAGTGCAGTGATTGTTTATTCTCCTGGCTGCAAGCACAAGTGAAAGGTGGTGATACACACGCGCTCGGACTGAACGCTATCCAGCATCTGTACATGAAGCGCCTGTCGGAGTTGAAACCGGAGGGAATATCTATGGTTGCGTTAGGATTATTTCAACAACTGTTTACGCTCGGACGAGAGGAGTTGTTTGGGCAGTCGATGGAGGGAGGTGAACAACAGCAGCGAGATCGCGAAACGGATACCGTCGGTATGGAACATCTGTGGAAGATTGCATTGCGGGCGACGAATACCGATGTGTCCCTGTCAGCCATTCAGTACATTAATACTTACTACATGGAGAAGCAGCTGAAATACGAGCATCAGTTTGTGGCACAGTGTATGAATCACCTGTCGCAGGCGGTCGAGGAGTTGAATCAACATTCGGACAACAACGGACCGGCGACGGAGTACGCGTTGCTGTGCGTTCAGCGTGCGCTTATGCTGCTCAACACCCATCTCGACACGTTTCGTAGGCGATATGCGTATCATCTGCGTCGCTGGGCGCTCGAGGGGCAGGAAATCGGTACACACAGTGCACTTCGTTCGGAAGGACCAGGTCCACCGATACGGATTGTTGTGCAACCGGCCGGTGTGCCGGACAAATCTTTCCTCAATATGCACGCAAGCGATTTGGTGGCTGATTTAAAGGCGGAAATTGCGAAATGGTGGGAAAAAATGCAAACAGCACCTCAAACAAAAGGTGCCGCTTCCACTGGCAATGTTAGCACCAGCAGCAGTGAACCGAACTCGACGAGTGCCGGAAGTCCCGCACCGGTGCTCGGTTTGCTTCTCAACGATGGCCCTCTCCGAATCATTACGCAAGGACAGGAAATAACGTCCGAGTACGATGAGCGCAGCCTCGCCGATGTGGGTTTCAAGGATAATCAGATGGTGTATGTATCGCTCGGTGGTCGCAGTGGCCGAAGACGCGAACAGAGTGAAAATTTGGCCATGCAATCGCCACCGTCTAAGGATTGTCTACCAACACTGTTGCTACTGAAACCTCCATACTTTGAGCAGCTGTTCCGGCTTATGCAAACGCTGGGCGATATGAAGATCAGCACCATGGGGGAACGCTGTCAACCGAATACCAAAGCGCAGCTGTTGTCGCGCCGTGTGTGGGACATACTTGCGATGCTACCGACCTGTCCCTCCTTTTTCAGCACGTTAAAAAATCTCTCCTTTAAGGAGAAGGAAAGAGAAAACGCCGGCGACTCTAACCCGAGTGAACAGGTTGCTAAGGAAACAGACCCTGTGCTGGGTGGGTGTTACACGCTCGAAGAGATTCTAGATCCGTACAATCTTCAGAAGTTCATGTACGCCCTGCACATTGTGGAGAGTTTATGCAAATCGAAATTTGTTGGTAACGCCTGCGGAAGTGCGCCAGGTGGAACTGGTGCAGCAGCAACGCGTGTTAAAGGAACTATTCCGTTCACCGAGGGAAGTAGCAACCGAGCTTCGGTTGGTATCGCTGGCAGCAGCTCTAAGACGTTATCGGTGAAAAACCAGCTTAAGCTCAAGATATCTTCGTCGAAATCGTTGAAAATGCAGCAACAATCGTGCCCTGTTAGCGCTGGTAGTGGCAGTAGTAAGTCGCCTTCGAAGGGAAAACGACTAGACTTTGCACCAACATCGCCCGGCGGATCGGGGATAGTGAAACCAACACCACTGTCTAGTGATGATGATCGTTTAATTGCCTTGCCGGGTGAAAAGGAAAAAGAGACAAAGTGTTTGGAAAACAAGGAAAATATATCCTTCACAGGCAAGCAGGACTGTGAACAACGGCTAGATGAAACACATCAACAAATCGAGGGTGAATTGAAAGAGCCGCGTACTGGCAGTGTGGAAAACACTTTACAACAGAACACTGGACGTGGTGTTGAGGATAGTAAGAAACAGGCGGATGATTTGAATGAATCCGGGATTGCTTCGACGAGTACGCAGCGGGGAGTAGTTGAGTGGAGCGACGAGTTTATGCGATGCGGTGGTTTAGAGCACCTCTATCGCATCTTTCTGTCTGGAGCACTCCAAAAGTCAGCATGTGGATCGGACGAGAGTGAGTTGGACGAATGGCGACATGATTGCCTTGCGTCTTTATTGCGTATCCTGTGCCTGTTGGGGATGGACGAGATAAAGTCCACCGAATCGGAAGGAAATGCAATCCTTATTCCGCCCCTGAACCGCGAAACACTAGCGCTGTTCGAAACCCGGCCCACACTGGAACGAATTGCGTCGATTTTGAACGAAGAATCGTTGCCGGTTAATCCAAATCTCTTCAAGACTGGTCTCTTTGGTCGCCCGCAGGTGATACATTACGCCATGAATCTACTCGTCTGCTATGCACACTCGTGCAAAGAGGTCCGTCATATGCTTTGGATGATAGATGCTAATTCGTATTGGCTGCAGCGTTTGATTCTCGACGATCCAGAACCGGCCGTTCGGCGAGAAGCTTGTGCTGCATTGTACCGATTGTGCTTGGGCAATGCGCAGACCTACTATGAGTTGATGGCACCGCTACTATCAAAGCTCGTTGCGCTTCTACCGCAAGCTGAAAACATGAAACCGCAGTCACTGATCGGTACGGCGGGTGCTGCGGGTCTCTACGGTGCACTGCTAGCAGCCGGTGATGAAGGAAAGGAACCGTACGGTCCAGCGTGTCGTGATTATTTCTGGCTGCTCTGTCGTTTGGTGGATGCACTTTCGCCCGAGCTATTGAGAGGAAATGCAGGCATCGATGACGAGCTACATCCGCGCGATGCTATTGGTCTGGATACTATGTGTCAGCAGGTGGCTCGGAGTATATTAGATCGCGACTACCTTGAAAGCCGGCATGGAAGCCCGGACGACGGATTGTTCGGGCTGCTTAATCTGATGGCCAATCTGCTAAAGTTTGATCCAGCATTTAAATACAGTGTGGTGGGCCAAGAGTTCATGATCAGCGTGTTTTGCTGCCTCTTTGAGCTACCATCGCCGGAAGATCGGGAGAAGCCAAAGTGCAAAAGTCACGCAGCACGTGCCGCCGCGTACGATTTGTTGGTGGAGATGTGCCGGAACGCGCCGAAAAACTATCTGGTGTTGCACGGGAAACTAATGCAACAGCACCGAGCCGGGCCCCATTCACCTTATCCGTGGGACTATTGGCCCCAGGATGAGGGTCGTTCGGAGTGTGGGTATGTGGGCTTGACAAATCTAGGTGCCACTTGCTACATGGCGTCTTGCATCCAGCATCTGTTCATGACACCGCAAACCCGGGATGCGATCCTATCGATTTCGACTGATGCACCGCAAAAGCATAAGGCGACATTGGTAGAGCTACAGCGCATGTTTGCCTACCTCATGGAATCGGAACGGAAGGCGTACTGTCCGCGATCTTTCTGTCGAGTGTACCAGATGGACCATCAGCCGCTGAATACGGGCGAGCAGAAGGATATGGCAGAGTTTTTCATCGATCTCGTCTCTAAACTGGAGGAGATGACGCCTGAGTTGAAGAGCCTCGTTAAGCGCATCTTCTGCGGTGTCATCAGCAATAATGTTGTGTCCTTAGTGAGTTTTAACTGCCGCATCACGTGATGCACGTGATAGCAACTCAGCTCGATAACCGCTTGGGGGATTATCGAGTTGATGTTTTTCTGCTTTTGGTAGTGTGCTTAGGACTTCTCCGATACTAACGAATGCTAAATTTGCAAATCAACCGGGGTTTTTTTTTGAAAGGGTGCATTCGGTATCGGGAACTTCAACGCACCTGCTAATCCGACAGATCATCTATAATTGTTACGGCTGTTCTATTCTCATTCACAGGATTGCGGACATGTCAGCAGAACGCTAGAGGAGTTTTACACCGTCCGTTGTCAAGTGGCCGATATGCGCAACCTACATGAATCGCTGGATGAGGTCACCGTAAAGGATACGTTGGAGGGCGACAACATGTACACGTGTTCGCAGTGTGGCAAGAAGGTTCGGGCTGAGAAACGAGCCTGTTTTAAGAAACTGCCGCAGATATTATGCTTCAATACGATGCGCTACACATTTAATATGGTGACGATGCTGAAGGAGAAGGTGAACACGCACTTTTCATTCCCTATGCGTCTCGATATGTCTGGATACGTGGAAAAAACGTTAATGCCACACCACTATCAGGAGGAAAAGCGAAAGTCACAGATGCGTCGTTCGAATTCGCGCAACGTAAGCGAATCATCCACCTCGGGGGATGTGAATCTTACAGGAACCAGCACGCCCAGCCAACCACCGGGCGCTGCAGTCAACGACGATAGTAGCAGCAACACTAGTACCAGCAGCACTGCCAGTAATAAGCACCAGGAAGCAACGAATGGTAATCTAAGCGATAGCAGCAACGGCGATTTGCAACGGCAACAGCAGACGATGGATGAGGAAGACTCGGAGGACTTTAACGAGAACTATGAATACGATTTGGTAGGGGTCACGGTACACACAGGAAACGCGGACGGTGGGCATTACTACAGCTTCATTAAGGAGCGCAACGAGGATGGCGATCCGAACCACCAGGAACGCTGGTTCCTGTTCAACGATGCTGAGGTGAAGCTGTTTGATTCATCTCAAATAGCAGCGGAATGTTTTGGAGGAGAAATGACGGTATGTTGTTGGATTTTAGCTATAAATTAATAAGTTTGGTCGTGTTGGGTTAGGCTCATTCGTTGTTGATACATTCATGAGGATTAATATGTATATGTATCTGTTTTTTTCTATTTCAGAGTAAAACTTATGACTCTGTAGCGGAAAAATATTTGGATTTTAGCTTCGAGAAAACGAATTCAGCATACATGCTGTTTTATGAATGGCGTTCGAATAAGGGTAAAAATGTGCAGCGTGATCAAGTGGAGCAGCAGCAAACAGCATCCACCGCACCTTCAACGGAAAAACGGGCTTCTATTGCAACCGACAGTAATGTAGATAGTGATATAAATCTTGCTTCTACATCCTTTTCTGGCGCTGGCTCCGCTAAAATTTCACCCAACTCCAACATCATATCGGATAATAAAGGAGATAGTAGCAGACAGCAGGAACTTCTGCTTTCCTTGCCAAAGGAATCGTTAGCAGTACCTACCATAACAGTAAATCCGTCAAATGAAAAATCTCCAATCGCTGCGGCTCAAAGTAGTACGCACCCAGTAGAAACATCGCTCAGCATGAAAACTTCTTCGCATTCAACTATATCGCCCGCGTCCCAACAACCGCCGTGCAGTCCCACTGGTGGCGAATCATTTTCGAAAGCTGCGACAAACAAAATCGACAGTGCAGTTACTAAATCGGACCAGCAATCACCATCACGTCAGGGACAATCGGTGGAAAGTAATGCGGCGGCGATTGTTGGTTCTGCACGCATTGAGACAGCGGGTAGCGAACGTGAGCAAGAGACTGAAAAAATCATCCAACAACCTAGTGAAGTAGCTAAACAAAGTAAAAACCTAATTAAATGTGATATAGATACTAAGCATGCTAGCACTGCTAGAACACCGTCGACAGCATCATCACAGCAACCAGACGTGGAACCGATGGGAACCAGAGTGGTCAGTCCGGCACCAACGATAGCCTCACTTGCCAGTACAGCTTCACTGTCTCCAGCGTCTACTGCTTCGACAGTATCTGTTACTTCAGCTGGAGTTGCCACAGGGGTTGCCGCTTCATCGGTTGCTCCCTCTTCAGCATTGCATCCGCTGATTGTACCACTGGCAGGATCATCGATGGCATCATCCTCTCCCTCGACATCGTGTATGGGCGTTTCCGGAACCACACCGCCATCGGTAATGGCCTTCCAGGCAGCGACATCGTCCGCTGCAAGTGCCGCCATGCTGCATGGCGTTGTATCGGAACCGTCACCTTCGTCCTACTCGTCGATATCATCGCTGTCGGCCCTCACGGCCACGGTCGGAGGGAATATTGCCCTTCCGATGGCAGCCGTAGTTGGGTCGACCCCTGTTGGATCAGCGGGATCATTCACTGCAGCAGCATCTCATGTAGTGCTACAGTCGTCTTCGTCCTCGTCGTCATCAGCCTCACCCGGTTGTTCGAGTGGGTCGGCCAGTGGAAGCAATAGCACAGGCATGGTAATGGTGAATCGTATCAGCCATTCGAATAAACGACTCCGACATCGTCCACTGTCCAAGGAGCTTGAAGAGTGGATATGGCAAGACAACAGACACTTCCTTCAAGATCGAAACATTTTTGAACACACGTATTTCAAGTAAGTATACTTCTCATACAACAGCAATAGAGCAAATGCTTATTAAAAATTTCCATTAAATCGCTTTCCCTAGTTTTATGTGGCAAATTTGTGGTCACATACCGCAAAGCTTATTGGCCCTACCGGACATAACGTGTATCGCGGCACAACTTTCAGTATCGTTTTTTATCGAAACGTTTATACACGCAAAGGAAAAGGTACGTGTTGCATTATGATTGCGATGAGAAAAGGCTGTACTCTAGCAACCTGTCCATTCACCGTCAACCGGTCTATTTTTCGTTTCTTTCCAGCCGACCATGGTGTTGTGGGTAGAGCTTTTGACGAAACAGTTTAACGCCAGTCAGGAAGCATGTGAATGGTTTCTAAGTCACATGTCGGCGGAACCATGGTGGCCCGTCCAAGTGTTGATACAATGCCCAAATCAAATGGTCCGACAAATGTTTCAACGGCTCGTGATACATGTGATTCAGCGTTTAAGGTAGACGGTGCAATGCGTGAATTTCACGGGAGAATAATGCGGTGACATAATGGTTATTTTAAATTGAAATCTCTTTTTGCAGACAAAGTCATTGCAGCTTATATTTGAAAGCGGAAACCGACATAGACGGTAATGAGATCATCGGTAACGTGTCATGCGTGACCCGTTTCATAAAGTCCCTAATCATGCTGATGGAACACGGTGCTAAAGCACATTCGAGACATCTGTCTGAGTTTTTCAGTTTGCTGTATGAATTTTCTCGCATGGGAGAAGAGGAGGCATTGTTCTTGCTGCGCATCAATGTGATAAGAAGTGTGGCCGATTTCTACTTGGGACACAAAGGACAGGAGTGTGTAAGTATCGTGGTAATGTGTTGCTTTCGTGGAACCGAAACGCGGTGTGGCAAACATTGCATACATTTCTTTAGAAACAGTTTTATGAGTAACGATGTGATTTTTACAATCTTTAGGTTGATGCAAATTCCGATAATGAGGAAAATTCTTCCGATGAAGCGTTAACGGTGGATAAATCGCGTCCCGCATCGTTGGATAAGATGATCGCACTCGTGGCTTCTTTGGTGGAACGGTCCCGTGGTCCAGATTTACGGTTGCACTTGTCTGCACGAGACTATAATGCCATTGCTGGTGGCAAAGGGTTCCCCTTTCTTTACCAGCAAATCAAAGACAACATAAACCCCCAGCAAACACGTCATCTAATCCATGCACTGTGTCGATGCGACGAGCGTCTTGCCGGTCAGATAATTGCAATGCTGTTTACCGCCGTCACTAAACACACGGAACTGTGCGGACCGTTTTTCAAGCTCATCACGCTATTGACGGAATCATCTGGAGGGCCACCCGGACTGCCTTGCTTTTCGCAGCTTGTTCTGCAGCGCGTCTGGGATGCAGCCGAATACTGCCCTCAATCCGCCCTCGATTGGTTAGCTGTGCAGGCTCCACGCAACAAGATCGTGCACAATTGGATACTGCAGTCGGCCGACAGCTGGGTGGAACGTTTCCTGCTGGCCCATGGGAATGCGCGAGTGCGGAATGCGGCCGCCTACCTGTTGGTTTGTCTAGTGCCTTCGCAAAGCTTTCGCAACAACTATCGCGCTACATCGCACTTCAAACTGTCAATACACGTGTTCCAGCAACGTGAAATTTCCTGCGAGGCACAGCTTATCCTGCACACCATACTAAATCTGCTGCTGTTGTTGCTCCGTTCGTCGAGGAACTATACCGACATCAACGTGCACGGAACGAGCAAGTTGACGGCGTATTTTAACCTTCTTACCTACTGCTTAGTATCGAAAACGGAAAAACTTATGGTATGATCTTACCGCACAACATGATTAACAAAATTAGGACAAAATAATGCAATAATGACGAACGTCCCTTTTCTTTCAGGTTGGTCCGCACTTGAAAGCTCTGTGGGATCTATTCCATCCGAGGTTGTCGGAACCTGCCGTACCGGCACATCACAACAAGCAGGCGTTGCTAGCATTTTGGTATCAAGCCACACTAGACTGTCCTGAAAATGCGAGCCTCGTGGCAAACTGTCCGGACATCACAAGGAATATTGCGTTTAACTACATACTGTACGTATTCATTTTTAGTTGAAAATTGTAAAGATGGCATGGGAACGTATAAATTTCATACAATTTAGTAATACTTATGTGCATTGACATCGTGCAGCATGTAACCATGCATCCCGTTACTATATGCGTCAAGCTTTCCCTTGGGTGCTTGTTGCAATAACGGTTTGAACAATGCGATATCAAAAACTAGTGTAAAATGTTCCACAAAACTAGCTGATCAATTTTTGTAACCATTTTTTTTCTCCTATTTCAGTGCCGATCATGACGACACGGAGATCGTAACATATAATCGTGCAATGCTACCAGTGTATTACGGCTTGTTGCGCATGTGTTGTCAGCAAAGTCGGCTTTTAACGCGACAGCTAGCAGCGCACCAGAATCTACAGTGGGCGTTCAAGAACATTACACCCCACCCGACGCAATACCCGTTGGCAGTAGATGAGCTGTTTCGGTTGATGACACTGTTCGCGCAACGCCATCCCGATGCAAGCGAGGTGGAGCAGCGTGATGTAACCATCTTTCGCAGGACAACGCTCACAGCGTACTTAAATGGGCTGGATGCCCGAGTATCATGGGGTACATTGATAGCGGCATTGCGCATTTTGGTAGAAAACGACGACGATCGGCTGTACGTGGTGCTGAACGGTGGTATTACGCTTTGTTTCGACGCGCTTCATACACTGCACTCGATGTACCACGAAGCAACGGCCTGTCATGTGTTTGGCGATTTGCAGGAGTTGCTGACGGAGGTGATTCTGTTGATAAGTACATTACGCGCTAGTAGTCGCGAGCAGAAAAAGCGTCCGCAGCCGACCCTTATGAAGGGTTTGCCAGACGCTATCCGTCGTTTGGCAACACTACTGAACACATTCAATCCACCTGAGATGCGTAATCTCGCTCTGGAGGTACTGAAGGAGCTGGTGAAGTGTGCCCCTCCGGATATAATCACTACCGTGCTCGTACCTCTGTTGACGAGTTGCCATGCGCCGCACATACACCATATAATTCAGCAATCAAATAGTACAAGCAGTGCTGCAACTGCAGCAACTTCCAGTTCAGCCGCTTCGGCAGGTACATCAACGTTTGGTCCGCTCGGTTCGTACTTTCCACGACGGGGCGTAAAAGCAGCTTGGCCACCGGTTTCGAAAAATACACCCCGTCCACCGAAAGCGATGATCCAGATGAACATTCCACAGTCGCAGATCTGTGAAAAGGTAGGTAGTGATAGGTTGTTGCAGTGGAAATTGAAGTTATTCGGGTGAATCGTGCTACTATCACTGATTGTTTATTTCATCTTTCCGTTGTCAGGGTTTGGACAAGGATTTCGATCTCGCTCTTGAGTTGTTTTATCGTCCGTACCATGAATTTCTCGACATTGTGTTTCGTGTGGCGGTCACATCAAATCATTTTACCGAACCATTGGTCCACCTATCGCTGCTGACCGGAATAGAAGCAGTGGTGCTGCACTTTAATATCTTTGCAAAGTTTTGGGTCGGTATCTACAATAATAAGACAACGCACAGGTAAGTTGGGTGCTTTTCGTGCTAAAGGAGACATAGGGAATTTTCGCGGAGCGGTGTTATTTAATGTGCGTAATATTTTATGCTTTATTCATACATTTACAGATACGCCGAAATGCTTATTAAGAACCCGTTGCTCATCGATTACATCGACAACATTTTGAGAGACGAAAGACTATCGCTAAATGACCCTATCATTGCGAATTTCATCGAAATATACTATCCAAAGGTACGCAGTGAACTCGTGATCTCGCTCATGTATAAGAATGTTTATGATGTTGGTGTGGTTAATTTTAGATAAAATCCCGTCTCGTCGTACCACGGTTGCTCGAATCCATCTGTCAACTGTTGCCGGAGAAAAACAATCTTGAGGATATATGTGGTGACCTGCAGGCAATTCGCATCATCGGCCAACGGACGGGGATCCCAAGCACCGCAAAAGCGGCACTACAACACTCGCTGCATGCGGTATTGCTAAAATTCAAGGATGAAATCCAGAGTGATGGTAAGTATGAGTGAATTGAATGCATTTTTTTTACCTGTATTCCTTACTTATGCGTGTGATGTGATCTACGTGTATTTTTACCCAGAAGAAGTACCAACGAAAAAGCGTAAAGTAACTGTGCCACATATAACGATACATCCGGTGGTTCGATCGCCGTCTACAGTTGGATTGTACGAAACTGGTTCCGCTTCTAAGATGCCGGACAAGGGTCAAGCTACAGCGTCGCCTAGTGCTAATCAAAGCACACCGGAGAGTGTATCGAGTAAGCCAACAACACGGCTCAAAGATACTGTACCACCGTCGATAGAAATCACTGTACAAAGCAAGACAGGAGCTGCGTCCGAATCTGGTGAGGCAGTAAAACCAGATTTTTCAGCAGAAAAAGTTACATCGACGATGGTGGTGGCTGGCACGTCAACGATATCATCGATGACTGTATCAGATGCGGGAGCTATGGCTGATACCAAACAGCCACATGTTGCAGAGAGCAGAGAGCAGAATACTACGAAAGGCACTGAGGTTGGAGAGTGCTCGACTAAACCGATCGGACCATCGGTCACCGAGGCAAAGCCAACGAATGATCAGAATCAAAAGCAGCAGGAACAGTACTTGCGAAATCTGGTGAAAGATATCGAAAGCCATATAGAGCTGATATTCGAGTGCTTAGACGACGATGACGGTAACAACGGAGACAATGTCGTGCAGCAGCAGTACGAGCAGCAAGATGAACGCCAGGACGAAGTGAGAACTAAAGTGGCAGCTTCGACAACATCGTCGGAAGATGTAGAGGATGATAATGATGAACTCTTCATAGTAGATAGTAGTTCTAATAGCAAAGCGGCTGAAACTGCTACTACATCTTTGTCCGATAGTGCTGCTCGGCAGAAGTTGCGTGAGGATAGTCCTAGCCATCGTCCTATTAAAATAGCAAAGAAAACAGTTGTTCGAGATACGAAAAGTTTGACTGAGGCGCCCACTGGTGAGCTGGATTCCCACTGTCAGGAGGAGAAAAAATCAGGTGATTCGGCGACTAGCGATGGCTGAACAGTAGCACGGCAAAATAACGCAAAGGTGCCGAAGAGAAACCCTTACCATGAATGCGCGCCAGCAGCTTCAACTAAGTTGGAATATTGTGCTGGTAAAATTCGTGTATAAGATTTTGCTCATAAACAGAAGTATGAAGCTCACCAAGTCTTCGTATAGAGGAGTAAAAATCCACCGCCTCCGAATATACATCTGATCGCTTTATATATTCCCGTGAAGGATAACTATTGATTGAATTTTCATTAAAGTGTTTTCTCTCTTTTATTTCCTCTCTATCGTTTGATTATGTGTACTTTAGAACTGTTATCATTATTGTGAAATGTATTATTACAATTTTCTATTATTACTGTGACCATTTATTCAATCAATTCTGTTATACACACTTACAAAACCACCAAATCCCATGGATCGCTTCAACAAACAGGTACACAACAGACAGTAATGAAATATAGGAACATTTTGAATTTGTAACAAACGAACGAATCGAACTTGATTTGAGAATGACTGAAAAAAAACAAAACGAAACCAGAAGTATCAAAACAATGAATAATCATGTCTAAAAAATTGAGCGAATGAGCAAACCATAACTGTTATTTGTTGAGAGACCATTGAGCAGTGCTTGCGTCAGTTTTAATGACTGTTACTATCCTTTTTGTCAACATGAAATTATGAATTTTATTCAACAAACAAAAGGCTTTCATTAATTTTAATCCACTACAGGATTAACATGATAGATGTGACGAAACCTTTACCCCGTTTTGTACGTGTTTTATTCCTATTCGTCATGGTCGGACTATACTAACGCTCGCACATACAAGGAGATAAACTACCATAATCCTGTAGAAATCATGGCATGGTGGATGGCATGGCTGTGTGGATTCATCCATCGGAATGATTTATTACTTTCGTCGTTAAAATAAGTTTTTTTTCATCTTCCTTTTATTCACGGCATCGCGACATACAAAATGAGACTCCGAGGAGAATGGGTTCATCACCAGGTGGTAAACACTTACTGCACCTTTAAGTTTACACATGTGGCTCACCTCGTAGTGTACGGTTCCCTCGCTCTCTTTTCTTTTAGTCAGTTAGCGGATGTGTATCGCCTCAGAGAAATGAGCTAGATTTAATGGGAGTAAGAAGTAAAGCCTACAAGCGGTAAACTGCGGTGAGATACGGTATTTATTATTACGCTAGCTAGTCTAAAAATTTCCTTTCCCATTCATGTTTATTCTTACGAAGCTCATTTTTATTTTTGATTAATAAAAATATGATTGTAAATGGATGGTAATGAATTTGGTATCTCGGTTGTCCGAGCGACTCCGTATTCTTGATCCGCATGAGAAATGTTAATGTTTTAGTAAGAACTCTGCATTGATCTGATGATCTCGAGTCTTCCCCTTAGTGGATAGAGATAAAATGTGGTTATAACGTCGTTCATGGAATGCTGAAGCAAATGTGAGTATGCAGACGCTGAGCTGGACTTTCCATGGGCTTTTGAGGACATCATCGTAGGCGTGCCTGTCATCACCTGGGCACATCGCGCTGACATGGTCTGATCACCAATAATTCTCCAGGTTACTCGGTTCATAGCTGCAGACTTCGTATCCATCGTATCCTGATGGCCTTCGCAATCGTCAAGATGTCTGGTTCGCCAAACAATCCAGTTAGCTCATAGTTTATCTTTCTCGTCCACGCCTTGGTGGCACACTCCACCGTAACACCCACCTTTCGAAAACTAAAAGGGCATTGGTGTTCTCTGACAAGATTCAAGGTTCATGGCCGTAGAGGACCACCGTATCAGGATATGCAATATATCAAAGCCTTTGTGCAGGGTTGCAGTCTTTTGAATTGTAACACGTGGAGGCCGTGCTAGGCACGATTCCCTTGAACAAAGCGTTCCCGATTCCCTTGAATGTTTCTTCTGCTCATTTTGTTGTTTGAAATCGTCCCTTTTCAAAAGATACTCTGCTCCCCAGGCGGGCACGGTCTCACACTTAGATCTCCCGCTAGCAGATATTTCGTCTTCATCGTATTGATCATCAGTCCAATTCCGGCGGCATCGCGTTTTAGTCGGGTGGACGCCTTGCACTCCGCAACAAATATCCTTCCGATGATGTCGATGTCATCTGCGAAGCTCAGAAACTGGAAAGAGCGGGAGAAGATCGCGCCTGGTTATTGAAGCTCGCGTTATTGGCACAGTTCAAGGCCTCATTTTGTATACTAGGTATAAAGTCCCCGATTTCCACTAAACCGGTAGTTCTTCCTGCTCCCAAATCTTTTAGATCAGCTGGTGCATGGCCAGAACTAGCCTCTCCGGGGTCATATTGATGACCGGAAAGCTCGTTCAAAGACAGGGTGGGTACCTAGTCGCCCATGTTCTTGCTGCTTCATTGATCGATTTTGTTGCTTGTGCCTGCTCCGGAATCATGCTGCTTTCGCTGATCCGTAAGAATGTTGCAATTGGTGTCTCGGCAAATGGCGATCCTTAGTATAAGTCCCGTGTCTTGTTCAACATATTATAGAATTTGAAGAATGTGCTTGGAGGAGGAGGCAAAGTCAATGACATGACCCCTTGCCGTTTGTAAAAGGTACTCACAAGGTGTAGAGTATGCAAATTATGCAACCGATTGAAGAAACGGCCACGTATTCTCAACCTGTAATTCGGTAACTGGTCGGTCACCTTTCGGTCCCTATACCGAATCTTCCCTCGGTATAGGTCCTATAAATTCTTTTCCCTATACCATCCATCATCAGAAACACCGTACCGACTTCAGCACCTCAACTCTAGCAGGATCTGTAGATTCGTGTACTGAAAGTGGCTTGCAAGATGGCCTCTCCCTAAGCTGTCTATACCGCCGTAAGCGGGATTTTAAAGGACTTCATATGGATGCAGACGCGGAGCCGCGGAATTAAGTCGTTTGGAAACCTGACTTCAATCCCAATAACCCATTAGATCAGTCTCATGAACTTTTGTGCATAATACGGAAACAGTTGAATGATTTACTGCAATGTGAGTTTTACTTTAAACTTTATTTTAAAGTGTACTTGGATCAGTACGCAACGGTCACGGTTTGATGTCCCGAAATGTCAGTTGTCATGGCAGTTGCCGTCACTCGTGTATAATCAGCAGAATATGAACTCTGACGTTGATCAGTCGTTTGGCGCAAAATCTTGCTGTCATAGCGCTTTGGCGCTTTGTTGTTGTTATGTGCTGCTGCTAGCGGCAGAAGTGTGTGAAAAAATGTACTCTACAAATACGGGAAAATTTAATGCAGAACGACCAGAAGGGTAATTATTGCACATTATTAAGTGAATAAAATGAGAAAGATTTGCATCGGTATCAATTATTTGCTAGCGATGATACGAATGAGATCGGCTACAGGCAATCGCGAGAGAATGATCAAATCGATATCAAGTATGGGTTTGAACGAGTGAAGGATACACAAGAACGCACAGGCTATCTGATCAACATACACTCGGTAAGCGAAGATACATGTAGTACACATTCGGTGAGTGCGGGATAGCAAAATCATATTTTTTACATTTTGTACTGCAGACGGAAATCTTGAATGAAGACCGCCGTTTGGTAGCAGCCCTGGACATGTACTTCCTGCAGATGGATGGCAGCCGGTATAAAACGACGGTCATATACGCGCCCTATCTGTTACTGATCACGCGTGATGGAACCTCCCTGGAGCTGGCCAAGTTCCTTGGCAAAAAGTACTCCGGGCAGCTGCTAAGCGTAGAGCACATTCAAAAAGAGGATCTCGATCTGCCGAACCATCTTAGCGGTTTGAAGCAAAACATGTTGAAACTTAGCTTTCCCAATACTACGCAAATGAACAAGGTAAAGCGGGACCTAAACAAAGCGGTGCAGAAAAATCGTGAACGTGAAAAAGCCAACACGTATTACATTCAAATGTTGAGCACGTCCCTGTCGACGGCAATTCGGTTCGATGGCACGGAAGGGGAAGGGAGTGGACCGAATCAGAATGTGGACTTCTACGATTACATCGTTGACATGCGCGAACATGACGTACCATATCACGTGCGAGTATCCATTGATCTTAACATCTTCTGTGGCACATGGTACACGATCCGTTGCCGGGGTGGAGACGAGCCACCGGTCATCACGCCCCGGCCGGACATTCTGGATCGGCCCGAGCCGGTCGTGCTGGCGTTTGATATTGAAACAACGAAGCTACCGCTCAAGTTTCCCGATGCGCAGACCGATCAGATTATGATGATTTCGTACATGATAGACGGGCAGGGTTATCTGATTACCAATCGCGAAATAATTAGCGGCGACGTTGACGACTTCGAATACACCCCGAAGCCGGAATTCGAGGGTAATTTTATCGTTTTCAACGAACCGAATGAGCTGGGATTGCTGCAGAGATTTTTCGATCATATCCTTGACGTGAAGCCGCACATTTTTGTCACGTACAACGGTGACTTCTTCGACTGGCCATTCGTGGAGGCACGCGCAGCGGTGCACGATTTGGATATGAAGCGAGAGATCGGCTTTTCGAAGGTGAACGGTCGTGATGGCAATTATCTGTGTCGTCCCGCTATGCATCTTGACTGTCTTTGCTGGGTGAAGCGTGATTCGTATTTGCCGGTCGGTTCCCATGGCTTGAAAGCGGTGGCGAAGAGCAAACTGCGCTACGATCCAGTCGAGCTGGATCCGGAAGAAATGTGCCGCATGGCGGTTGAACAGCCGCAAGTTTTGGCGAACTACTCTGTGTCGGATGCGGTGGCCACATACTATCTGTACATGAAGTACGTTCATCCGTTCATATTTGCCCTGGCAACGATCATCCCGATGGAACCGGATGAAATCCTGCGCAAGGGATCGGGAACGCTCTGCGAGTCGTTGCTGATGAAGGAAGCGTTCAAAGTGAATATCGTGTTTCCTAACAAGCAAGTGTCCGAGCTCAATAAGCTCACTGCCGACGGGCATGTGCTGGACTCGGAAACGTACGTCGGAGGGCACGTTGAGGCACTGGAATCGGGCGTGTTTCGTGCCGATATAAGCACCCGCTTTCGGCTCGATCCGAACATGATTGGGCAGTTGCAGCAGAACGTGGAGAAAGTGCTTGAACATGCGATCGTCACAGAAGAAGGCGTACCGCTATCGGATGTGACTAATTTCGAGGAAGTAAAAACCGAAATACTGTCCGCGTTGCAGCAATTACACGATATCCCCACGCGCCTAGAGCAACCGGTCATTTATCATCTCGATGTCGGTGCCATGTACCCGAACATTATCCTCACCAATCGTCTGCAACCGTCGTCGATGGTAAGTGAGACGGATTGTGCCGCATGCGATTACAACAAACCGGGTGCCCTCTGCAAACGGGACATGGAATGGTTGTGGCGCGGGGAAATGCTCCCAGCAAGCCGTAACGAATTCCAACGCATACAACAGCAGCTGGAGACGGAGAAGTTTCCACCGCTTTTCCCCGGTGGACCTCAGCGCGCCTTTCACGAGCTTTCACGCGAAGATCAAGCAAACTACGAGAAAAAAAGATTGTCAGACTACTGTCGCAAAGCGTACAAGAAAACGAAGGTCACTAGATTGGAGACGCGAACGTCCACCATCTGTCAGAAGGAAAACAGTTTCTACGTCGATACGGTGCGCGCTTTCCGCGACCGGCGGTACGAATATAAGGCCCTCACGAAGGTTGCCAAAGCGGCGGTAACGGCAGCGGTGAAAAGCGGCGATGCCGGTGAAATAAAGGCCGCGAAGGGACGGGAGGTCCTGTACGACTCACTGCAGCTAGCGCACAAGTGTATATTGAACTCGTTCTACGGGTACGTGATGCGGAAGGGCGCCCGATGGCACAGTATGCCAATGGCAGGAATCGTCTGCTTGACCGGCTCAAACATTATTACGAAAGCGCGAGAAATCATCGAACGTGTGGGACGACCTCTGGAATTGGATACCGACGGTATATGGTGCATCTTGCCGGCATCATTTCCCCAAGAATTTACGTTCCGTACCAATCACCAGAAGAAGAAGACAATCAACGTGTCTTACCCTAACGCAGTGCTGAACACGATGGTGAAGGATCATTTCACGAACGAGCAGTACCACGTGCTGGAGCGGCCACACTCATCGGACGGTAATGGAGCTGAATACTCCGTGCGGTCGGAGAATTCCATCTTCTTCGAGGTAGACGGTCCGTATTTGGCGATGGTGCTCCCGGCCGCGAAAGAAGAAGGTAAAAAGCTGAAAAAACGATACGCGGTATTCAATTTCGATGGTTCGTTGGCCGAACTGAAGGGGTTCGAGGTGAAGCGTCGCGGTGAGCTGCAGTTGATAAAAATTTTCCAATCATCCGTTTTCGAGGCGTTCCTGCAGGGGTCCACGTTGGAGCAGTGCTACGCGTCCGTAGCGAAGATCGCCGACTACTGGTTGGACGTGTTGTACAGCAAAGGACACAACATGCCGGACAGTGAACTGTTTGAGCTGATTTCCGAAAATCGTTCCATGTCACGCAAGCTGGAGGACTATGGGGAACAGAAGTCCACCTCCATTTCCACCGCCAAACGGTTGGCCGAGTTTTTGGGCGATCAGATGGTGAAGGATGCCGGTTTGGCATGTAAGTTCATTATCTCCCGTAAGCCGGAGGGTGCACCCGTGACCGAGCGAGCGATCCCGTTGGCTATATTTCAATCGGAAATCAGCGTTAGGCGGCACTACTTGCGGCGTTGGCTGAAGGATAACACGATGGGCGACGCGGACATTCGCGATGTGCTCGATTGGAACTATTACATCGAACGGCTTGGAGGTACGATTCAAAAGATTATCACAATCCCTGCGGCGCTGCAGGGCTTAAATAATCCGGTGCCCCGTGTGCAGCATCCCGAGTGGCTGCACAAGAAGATGTTGGAGAAAAATGACACGTTGAAGCAGCGACGCATTAGTGAAATGTTTGGTGTCGCTCCTCCAAAGCCCGCACCCGCCGAGCTGACCGACGTCGAGGATTTGGTGCGTAAACAATCCTCCGCATCGGGAGCAACGGGTGTTCCGGTCGCTAACAAACGTCGTCGTGAGGGTTCGGACGATCGCGATGACGATGGTACCAATGATGAGCCACCCGCAACGCTACCAAAGACCTGGCGTGACGCACTAGGAAATCCTCCAGCGCCCGGTACAAGCCGGAAAGAGTTGATCGAATGGCTGCAGTTTCACAAGCGCAAATGGCGCTGGCAATTGTCCCAGCGAGATCGGCATCGTCGTGATGTACGCAACAGCAAGCGCATTCGTACGGACGTTGACAACGGTGGTATGGGGTTAATTGCACCCACTAGAGCAACAACGTTGGGTGGATTCCTGCGCAAAACGCAGCGTTCGCTGATCGAGCAAAGCTGGCAGATCATTCAACTGCTACCCGTGGACGATCTCGGAAATTTCACCGTGTGGGCAATGGTTGGCGATGAGCTGCACAAAATTCGACTCTCGGTACCGCGCATATTTTACGTCAATCAGCGCACACCGGCGCCACCGGAAAACGATGAAACACCAGCGGCAGGCAGATCGATGTGGAAGAAGGTGCACCGTGTGTTGCCTCGCGCACGGCCCGTTTACCATCTCTACCAGTACGTGGTGCCGGAGCAGGTGTTTCGAGACAATCGCTTGGGTTTGTTGGCCGATCTCGCGGCACCGGACATCGAGGGCATTTACGAGACGCAGATGACGCTGGAATTTCGCGCACTGATGGAGCTGGGCTGCGTGTGCGCGGTGCAACGGTCCGAGGCACGAGCACTGGCGGCACTAGCGACGAAAGATCTTGATTCGTTCAACATCCAGCAGCTCGAGATGCGCAGCTGTTCCTCCGCACCGTATCTCAAGAGCGCAGCAGATGGTGACATTGCCATGCGCAAGATATTTCTCTACCAGCACGTGTCGCCCACGGGGAAGCGCGAAATGTGGGGTCTTTTTTCGCCCGCCAGCAAGAAAGCGCTCGTGATCGTTCTGGACACCGTGCGCACGAACCAACTGCCTACGATAAAGAACCTCTACAGCTCGGAGCGTATCGCTCTCCTGACAGCCGCAGGTGACGATGATTCCAGGGCAGCAATGCTACCCCCCGCGGACATGACGTTCGAGGTGTATATGGAAATCGACGCAAAGCAGGTATATCAGCGGGTGGCGCGAGCGTTAAGCGCGTACCGTGACGAAAAACGTGGCCCAACGCTTCTCTGTTTGCAAACGGCATTGGGGCTGCACAAGCTGAACCAAGTGCTGCCGGTGTGTCTGGAGTTTCCCGAGGTGTCGATACATATCGCCGACGATGCGGCGCTACTGTCCGGGCTCGACTGGCAGCGACACGGCGCTCGGTCGATGATACGACACTTTCTCAACCTCAGCCGCGTTCTGCAGATGATGCTCGAGCAGTGTCGCTATTTCCAGCTGCCCCTGGGCAACATGCCACCCGATACGGTGCTGTTCGGTGCCGATCTGTTTTACGCCAGACTTTTGCAACGGCACAACTTTGTCCTGTGGTGTTCGTCCGGCGCTCGGCCAGATCTGGGCGGACGTGAAGCCGACGACAGTCGCCTGTTGGCAGAGTTTGAGGATAACATCACCATCGTACAGAATCGAACCGGTCTGTACCGATCGGTTTGTGTGGAGTTGAACGTCGAAAGTTTGGCCGTTTCTGCGCTGCTCCAGGCTAGCAGGGTGCAGGAACTCGAGGGTACCTCGTCGGCCATCACGTTCGATGTTATACCGCAAGCGTCGCTGGAAGATATGATTACCAGCGGTCCGAACGGTCAGCAGATATCGAACTACGATGAGACGGCCCTCTGCAGTCAAGCCTTCCGCGTGATGCGAACGATGGTAAATGCGTGGTTGCGGGAAGTGTCCATCAATCGGAACGTGTTTTCCGACTTTCAGATCATTCACTTCTATCGATGGGTTCGTTCTAGTCGTGCCCTGCTTTACGATCCAGCCCTGCGCCGTGCGCTCAATACGCTCATGCGGAAGCTGTTCCTACAAATCGTAGCCGAATTTCGGCGCATGAAAGCGGAGATAATATATGCGGATTTTAATCGCATCGTTATCGACACCGGCAAGCGGACGGTCGTCGACGCTATCAGCTACACGGACTACGTGGTGCAGAATATCCGCAACCGTGAGCTGTTTCACAGCGTCTCGCTATCGTTCCATCAGGCGTGGGAATTTTTGTTGTGGTTGGATCCGACCAACTATGGCGGAGTGAGAGGAAATCTTCCGAAGGAAGCGATCACGTCGGGCGACGTGGATGCAACCCAAGAGGATCAGGATGAAGAGGAACTGGCATTGGAGATGAACTGGAGCATAGCGGAACAGCTACCGAGCGAAAGGCGATGCCGTGTCAATTTCGAAAACTTCATCGTATCCTTTCTGCAGACTATGGCCGAAGGAGCGACGCCCGAAAGCGGACTCAAAAAGTTGGCCTGTGTAGCGTACGGTATGGTGCAGAAAATGCACGAAGGATGTGCTCGGGGCGCGAGCGGACCAGCGCTGGAATTTATCAAGGCAGTCACCAAAGCGTTAACCGCCTGCAAAGAATCCGCGGAACAGTTGACGACCATGCGCCGCAACATGTTGCTGCTCATCGGTGTGGGTGATTTCAGCGATAAAGCCGTATGGAAAGAATCGATAAAATCGTTCGTGCTTACCGAGGTCATATGCCAGGCGTGCAACCATTGCCGCGATCTCGACCTGTGCAAGGACACTCATCGAGCACTCAAAGACGGCGACCAGCCGGTATGGTTGTGCGCGCAATGCAATGTCGATTACGACAACACGGAAATTGAAATGCGCCTGCTGGATGTAGTACAACGTAAGCTCATGTCCTACACTTTGCAGGATTTGCGATGCATCAAGTGTAAGCAAATCAAACGAGAAAATCTCACAAAGCACTGCACCTGTACGGGAAATTTTGAAAACCTCATCTCAACGTCGGAGCTTCGCCGCCTGCTTCAGACGTTCCATACGCTGGCCAAAGATTACCGTATGCCTGTGCTCGAGGAAACTGTTCAACACGCACTGCACACCTGAACACGTTGCCAGCAAGTCCGGGTCACTGGGTCACTGGGATGATTCTCGTATGTACAATTTTTCTTTTCTTCTTTAAATAAACGTCTCACGCGTTAAAGAGTACTTTTTACATCTGTGTTTCAGTAGCAGTAGTTTAGTTCCTATCGTAAGAGGTCTGCTTTTTGATGACCGGAAATGAGTTAAGCACTCGAATTAATTGGGTCGATTTTAGGTTCCTCGAACTTGAACGTCGGGAAGGCAGTCATATCCTCGCCTTGTCCGCCACCGTACTGTTTGGCCAGTTTCTCCATCTCTTGTTTAAGCTCGCGTTCAATTTCCGGCGTTGCATCAACCAGCTTGCCTCCGCTGAAAAACAAAAACAAAGATGAACACAATTTAATACGGACTAGATTGATACATATTGTATTGACGTTAGACGGATTATATCTATGCTTGCGGGGAAGATTCTGACTTTTCACGATACAATAAAAAAAAGTTAGAGCATTGATCATTTTTGGAACAGAGATGTAACCGGGGTAACAAAATCGATACCACTAGCTATGCTTCAATGGATTTTTCCGAATTCAAATCACATTTTATAACGGATCCTGCAGTTCGAAAACTAATTTCATAGCTAAATGAACTATTATCGTTTTAACGCTAAACTATTTGATTGAATATAGAACTACGAATAGAACTGCGAACTACGGACACCATCACAGAGCTTCAAGAACATGAGAGCTCGTAGTAATAATATATGATTTGTTAAAACAACTATTAGTTCGCCTTATATAAATTCAACAGAAAAAACTCCAAATTCCAAAATCACACATCCCAAAAGCCCCTGAATCTCGTCGCGTTAAACATATGATCAACGTCAGGGACATCTTAGCAGGCCGACAGGTTATCCTGTTTAGCCGCACAAGCAATTTGTAGCATTTTAAATCGAGTTTCTCCTACCGAAAGCATTGAGTATTATTTGAAGATTCGCATTGTTACAATACAGCTGTATCCTAAACTAAGTTATTATTCCATATTTGCTAACTTACGCGCTCTTGCTCTTCTGGTCGTACTCGCGCAGCTTGGTCACGAACAGTTGCTGAATCGGGTCAGAAGCCTTTGCCAGCAGCACAGCCGAGACGCCATAGTTGCGACGGGCCTGAAGTCCCATGACCCGAGCGGCGGACAGAATCTGGTTGGTCAGCATCTGCAACATAAAAAACAATAGATTTAAAAGCCATAATAACCTCCAAGCTCACATTATGTAACTTGGAAACACCCGGAATGTACCACCGTCTAGCAATCAAGTTCTCGTTACTAGGTGGTATGTTCACGTTTATTCCGCTGGATAAATATTGCTACCCGTGCATTATATCACTTACTTTCGGATTATTTTACTCACGAAAACGTCGATTTCGCTCCGGGCGCAGATGCAAGAAGATTTTGCGATTTCCAAAAATTTATGCGAATGCTGTTGACAGTCGGCGAAGAGTGTGACAGATAATCATTGCTATTTTTCTGTGCCTTCAGAAAAATAAACGAATCTTTGACGTTTAGGGAGGATGGTGTCGTGAGTGGAAATGTGAAGAAAGTAACTTGTGCGGGGAAGTAAAATATGTGTGGAATAGGGAAAAGGCAATATTTTAAAACATTTGTCATAGAAAAAATTCATTATTTATTTTCCATCCATTTGTATATGCTTTTTGACGTAAGCAAAAAGTGACTATTGATGCGAACTCCGCATCAATATGGGTACCTTGACGAGCACGTGGTTCAACCTTCTATACACACATCTCAAAGTCGTCAGATTCCGTTAGATGTGTTTATACCGCATGGTTGAATGATTTGGAATTCTCGTTTGGAGCGCATTGCGCAAAATTTTAAACATTACATAATCGTAATTAATATACTCTAACATTTATTCATTTAAATTGCATAATGATTGTCGATTTAATCTGAAAGGGCAAGTATTATGAATTTATTTTTACAAGGATTTAATAAATATCAAAGATTTTAAACCGCGGAAGCCTACCAACTTTGGAAGCTTAATTGTTTATTGTTTATAAGCTATACAATTTTTATCACGTGCCATAAGCAGAAAACAGCTATATTAATCAAACAATTTAATGCTAAATATGTTGCAGGCTTACAAATATAATTATAAATAACAACAATTAAACACAGTTGCGCTACCTTGTTAATGATAGGTACCAAGAGAGTAATTGATAAATTTAATGGATAAGTCATTTTACAAGTCTATTGCATAATATGTTTCAGCATTTAAAAGAAAGATATCTTCTTCTTCTTCTGTTTGGCGCTACGACCGAAGTCATGCCTGCCGTTTTACCGGCTTTCTAGGCTGATTTAACCACCTGATGTAATCTAAAAAACCATGCATTGACCTAATTCAATTAAATCATGTCAGGTGGCAGTTTGTGTATATGAGATTTTGTGTACAATAGTATAAAACAAATTACATTTCGCCATGCGTGGAGCGAACCTGAAAGGGTTTTGTTAGCGAATCAAATCTTCAAGCGCTTGCATGATCTTCATGCCATGCCTCCACTATCGTAAATTGCCGGCATTCGTGAAAGTCAAGGTTTCCCGGATAAGAAGATCGTACATAAGGTGCCAGTCAGTAGGCATGATTCCTATGAACATTGCGCCTCCGGATTTCGCTCCTCATGCCGTTGTCCAAAGTCACGATCGTCCTAGATAGCATAACTTCTGCTTTCAAGTTGTTTTCTAGTACCCAGAAGGGAGCAGATATTTCGTCTTCGAATCCAATCCTGTCATTGATCTAGGTAATTTGTGGTGTTTCTTCGTCATTTACTCATAGCTTTCAGAGCATTCCACAGGAATGGTCTAAGAGGACGTTAAGAAGACTAGGTCTGGAATCTTTTTACTGATTTTACTACCCATGTCTCTGATGTGTCAGAGGCGAATGCGTAGATGAATAGTTTTTAGCCTTAGTAGAACACTTATGTGAGGCCACCTCTACGTACTTTACTACCATTTATTAGCAAGTGCTGTCTACCGACAATTTAGTTTTGTTCTCTCCAAACTAATCTGAAGAATTCTTCTGCCTGCTCAATTCCAAGGATCCTTCACATGGGAGAGTCGCAAAACATTTCTCTATTGGTGTTATCTTCTGTGTTATCGTATGCCAAGATCTTGCCAAGATGTATGTTTCCATCTTCAACTCGCAGACTTTGGTTTTGTTAATTTAATGATTTGATAGTACAATGGAGAGAGTTTTGTAGGCGATTTTCTTCCATGTGTCGTTTTAATCAATTCATGTCTTTTACATGGAATATATGATACCGAGTCTGCAATAACAAGACATCGACACGTAGTAAAATCGATTCCTTGTGTCGCTTGCTTATTTTCTTGAACTGATAAATGGCATTTGGGTTTCTCATACTCTCTCACCTCTCATAGGTGGTCGTTATAATTAATAAAATATTTCATCATCTCAAAAGAATATACTTTAAGTTAAAGATTTTGTAAATCCTCAATCCGCATTACCTGTGCGACTAAGGAAAAGTTTTGTTTAGCAAACCATGATGAGCGATGTGAAAGCTTTCGAATGAATCCAGTAAATTACTTAGTTACTATTCTACACTTATCTGTTATTTTCCACTGTAATGACGGAGTTTTATCGACTTAACCAATCGTTGCAATACGTTGCAATACTAAAGAAAGTAAAAAAACATACCTGAATAAACTTTGAAATGGTAGCTAGTTATGTTTTTTAAAATATAAAATGAAGTGTTCTTACTCCTAATTTTGTACGACCGCTGTTGTGCGTAGGGGTTCAATGTATTGTTAAGATAAAAAATTTAAAAAAATGTCATGTAGTTTTATTTATACATCAATAGTTTCATTTTTACATCAATTAATGATTTTTGTTAACCGTTATTTGAGAATCGTAATGATCACTTGCCAACATCCGATGCATGTGTACTTTATGGCCTCCTTTGTGACATTTACAGTAAACTTTGCTCAAGTGGTTGTTGCGTTTGTGTTGCACTTGTTCGGTTCTATCAGGGGATCTGTATGTTGGAGCGTTTGATAATATTACAGGGAGCACCAACAAGATTATGATGAGCAACGAAACGCTCGAAACAAAATGGTACCAACACACGAAAGCTGCACAAAAAGGCTTCGTCGGTGAGTTCGCCGAAAAGAAAGGAAATGAGCCAAGACGAAAATAAATACCGGCCAACGATTCTTAAAGGAGACAGATGGGAACATGTTGGAAGCAGCCGAGGGGCAAAAGCGGGCGGCAGACAGAAAACGGGATACACAAAGTGAAGGGAAAGCGAGACCAAAAGTAAATCCCAAAGAACAGATGACAACAAACACTGGCCTCAAGATCTACTGCCAGTGCTGAACGTGCTATGGGAACCAGGACAGCTTCCAAGCCCGAATTTAATCGTCGAAGGCGTGATCGTTCTGCATGTGTGTAGGTGCAGTACACGGGGACGTACGAATACTGTGCCACATGTATCCGATGTGGAAGATCGAGGCTGATCGAAGGCTGATGTGGAAGGAATACGGAATGATGAGCTATGATGGGTGGAATGGTGTTATGTTGCTGAAGGATCGGTACATAGGGTACATTGCTTTCTCGAGAGTAGGTTCAGGTCGAGCTAGTGCAGTAATTGGTATGTCGATAGGTACAATTTTATTTATTACTTTTTTATTCGATCGACTGTATTATTATCTGATATGGCGATACAGCACTTGTATCACTGGTTGATGACAATTTTTAAAACTAAGAGTTACGGATTCAACTATCCTTGTGTAATTAATTAATATGAGAATGAATAATTCAAGCTGTGCTAGTATGGTGAGTGATAACTTCGCAATGAATGCAAAATAACTTTTTTAGATCTCAAGTGAAAAATAAGGAAAGTGTCGAAATTTATCGACTTGGTCGGAATGCTTTGCTTTAACTAAGTTTGATTGCTTTAACCTAGACACCTAGACAGTTAATTTAATGTTCTGATCTAAGTTTATTTGAATCCGATCTAACCTAACATATGAAGGAAAAGATATTTTATTACATACCATAACAAACCGTAGTAAAAATACATACAGTTTAGGCTCCCCTGAGTGAGCCTGAATAATCATAGTGCGAAGTGCCACCGCAGCACGAGTAAACAATACTGTATTAGCATATCGTTTAGCAACCATTTGCCTTCACTCTAGCCCACACCGCTCTGTCAAGTTCGCCCGCTTGCGGTGGTCGATCATTGTTTACATTGATTTTCGACGCAACGCGGTTTGTTGGTACATCGATTTGGCTGCACTTCGCGCGATTCTGTGTCATCTAGCGTGGTGCGCCATAACTTCTCATTGCAGCTCCCCCCGCTCTTCCAGACGCACGATCGAGCCGCTTACGCACCAAACTTCTTTATTACCTCCGGCGGAGCCCCTCTGCCTCGCCGTAGCTTAGCCATGACGGCAAGGCGGTTCACCGAACGACCATTGCCGACGACGATGGGCTCGTTGAAGGTGTGTGGGTTTTCATTCATAACTTTCCACACAACCAGTTTGTCCGCTCGCTGCTGCTCGCGTCAATGCGAGCTCTCTTTCGCACTTGCTTCATAGCAACACTGTTTCCCTTTCAAAAAAAAAAAAAAACGATCTGTCCTTACCTGTTCACTGACTGCCTCTGCAGCTATACCCGTGCCGGTTTCACACCCACAAAGGCACGATCGAGTGCTGTTGCGTCGGTATGCGTGATTTCTCCCGTAAATATGGTTTCCTTTTTTTGCTCATTCATCTGTTTCTTGCCAGGATCAGGCAGCAGTATATGTGTCGATCGGGCGATCTTGCTTGTATGCGATCCCACACGAACGACCCACGGAAAGGCAGAACGCAAAGTTTGCGTGTATACAATCTGTCCGTCGTCCGTTTTGCTTTGCCAAGCCAATGCGCTGGAAAGGGAGACAAAACGCTGCACACTGGCTTACGTTTGGCCATGTGCACACTTTCACGGACCGGTTTCTAATAAAACATGAAACTATCATGGAGTATAATTTTCCGATCGTAGAAGTTATTCAGTAATCAATTGGTTTTAATACATTTTTGTAATTAAAATTCGATAGGTTATTACACGATTTAAAAGTTACCATCAATAAAGATCGGTTTTTATAGATTGAAATGTTTATCTATGAATTGTTGTCCACAAAAAACAAGTGCAAACTTTAGGTGCAGACAAACGAAACGGACAATCTGCTTCTGGGTAAAGCACTCCCGATTGCGTCCATGTGACTGCAACACGATCGTTGGCATACGCGTCGGTGTGCGTGCAGTCGATCGTGCGATCCCTTTCCTGCACGGTGAAGTTCATGCGCGGCTGATCGTTAGAGCGACCAATTTTCTTCGAAATCTTCAGAGAGAGAACGTTCTCGTGGCGTGGTGTGCCGCTGCAGTGTTGAAAACGCGCAACCGCAGACCATTCGTCATTAAACGCACTCCAGTTTGTTCTCCGGTGCACAGAATTGCCGATCGTCGATGGTGTTTTGTTTTTGCTAAAGGTACATACCGTTTTACCTTTTTTATCCTTTTATCGAAGTGTGAGGCGAGTGATTCTAGAAAGCCGTTTGTCCTGTTCGTGCAAGCGCCGTTTCGGTACCTACCCAAATGTGGTATCTATCGGGCTTCTGTGTACAAGTGCTATCAACAGTGCGCTCTGGAGGGAAAGAAAGAAATACATCCAACGTTCTTATCACTTGAATGGACTCGATTCAGTCCCGTGCCCCATGGTGGCAGTGATAAGAACTCGGTTTGGTCATACAACGACTGTCGGTTGCAGAGCGTGAGCGTGCGTTGGCGAAAAAACATTCCTTGTCGTCCCTGTGTTCTGATGGTTGTTGATGTGTGTTGATTAGCGGGCGATAATAGTGAGTCGTTAAGTCCGTGGTTCCTACTTCCACCGGCGGCGGTTAGTGACCAAACCAGTAAATGTTGTCAGGGCAGGCATTAGTGGTATTTCGTCACACGCAGGTTTTGAATTTTGGAAGTAATGTCGGGACCAGTGCCCAGTTCTGCCTGTTTGAAGCAATGGAAATCGTAAGTTTCAGGTCGTTGTTCGGAGAGTGTGATGATCGCAAACGTATCGTGTTTGTATAGATGTGCGCGCGCGCGTGTGAGTGTGTGTTTAGCCCACAGAGACAATCAAATTCATTCAAGCCAACCGTGTGAGTAGTAGTCGCAAGTCAATGATTATCTCTGATCGCGCTGACGAATCGGTCGAAGGCGGCGAGCAAGCTGCGTACATTGAGTGGTGGTGAAGTGTGTACGAAGAAGCGTTGCGGCTGGCTAATGACGACCACAAGAACCGGGGCAATCGAAGATCCACGAATTAATATGCTAGTCAGCCGTGGCGGTGCGCATAAGATGCTAAACCATTGCCGTCAATACTCTCTCGGTAGAGGATCATCGGTCCACTCCAGGGAATGGTGAAAGAGACGAAAGCAATGAGAAGCAGATTGTGAACAGAAGGCAAAGCCACCCCGGTTGCTAGGATGCCTTCCAAGGGGAGAAGGCTTTCATCATCGTTCGCCGCGTAGTGCTACTGTGCGGATGAGATACGAAACGAATTGAAACAAAGTCAAAAAAGTGTGATGAAGAAAGGAAAAAAAACGATAGTGAACGCCAGTGCGCATGCTGAAATCAACTTGAGCCCGGTGTCGAGGAAACGCGTCGAGGAGGCGAGAGGATATAGCAGTGACGAAGAGTAACAACAAAACCGACCAGCTCGTGAGCAAACAAACGCGTACGATCGTGGAAAAAGCGTCGCAGGGGATGCGGAGGAGGAAGGTTGGGAAGAACGTTGGGTGTGAGGGAGGTAGTGAAAGAGATGTGGGGAGTGGTGGTGAGGTTTGAAAGATTACCAAGAAAGAACGGGCAGATAAAGAAGAAACGAAGATTGAACGACGCGCGACGATTCCCTTGATAGAAACACACCGCGCCCGGTTCGTTGCTGGTGAAGACGCTCGCTCGATCCGTTCATTCATAAAATCTTGACTCGACTCGAAGCGGCAACGACGGTGAGAGCGAACAACACCTTCTTCCCCACCGCTATGGTGGAGTTTGTATTTGTGTGATTGTGTACGTGTGGTTAATTTTGCATCGTTATGTGTGACGTTGTTTCGTGTGAAGCAAACAAAACCACCAAAAAGGAGACTAATTCACGTTCTAACCCGTGCGAGTAGCTAAATGTAACCGTTTCCGGGCGAGTGTGAAAAAGATCTAGTTAACCGTGTTGCTAGTAGCAACAGAAAATTGTGGCGTTCGGTTCGTTTTTGTTGGTTTCCAAATCTTACAACCATTATACAATCTGATATTAGCAGCCATTTGCAAGTGGTGCACTGGTAATTGTTTTCATTTTCCAGGTGATGATTTGTGTACGGCATGTGAGTTTAGACGAGTGGCTTGGTGAGAAATATCAAAAGTGAGCAAATTTGCAGGTGTCGATAGGGAAAACAAACCTCTGAAGCAAAAGTGTTGTGAAATATTGGTGTTTTCTAGAAACAAAGATAGCAAATCTGTCCGTTTGCGCCGTAGAAGTGTAGTGAGTTTAGGCGCAGTGTGCTGTTTCCATGTGATTGTAGCCGGTCCTTACTCTATATCCGTGTGTGCGTGTGTGTGTGTGTGTGTGTGTGTGTGCGTGTGTGGGTTCCCATTGTAGGAAAATACTGTGTCACAAGTCTGAGTGTACTAATACGACGCGAAAAGTGTGCGATACCGTGCTATGTACCGTCTAGGTGCTGATAACTGATTTGTTGCAGCTGCAGCACTTATCAGCGCTTGTAGTAGCAACGCCGGCTTATGCGTACAAGTTGACCGAACGATCCACCTCACCAGAAGCTACACCCAGAAGTAAAGAATCCCATTCTAGAGGCTTCAACCAGCGAAGAACAATCTTCTCCTGGCTGGGGTAAGTGCATTCTCTGTTTTGTGTATGGTAAATTAGAACAAACGGCTTCGTTGAGCAATTGACGTAAGACTTCGCGCAAAATCCTACCGACCGAGCTATCAGCTACTTCCAGGGTCGCGCTCTCCTGCAAAACCCTGAAGTTGCTTTTCGTTTCAATACACAAATGCCACCATACTTGAATGATACGTTTTTGTCGCAAAATGCGCGCTCATTTCTACCGTTCCATACTCACTGCACCGTTGTGGGATTCGTTTCTACGTGTCCATGGCGCACGACGTGATAGCATGAATTTTTGTGAATGAATTCTTAGCCAGCGCAGTGCGAAGGGAAAGCCAAGCGGTGGCGGTATGTGTGGTACGCTTGGCAGTAGTCAGCACAGTCAGCTCCTATCTGCACTCATCCACAAGCACACCGGCGCACCACGGGAGTTTCAGGCTTTTTGCATGCACCCGGCCCGGGTTATTTTTGCTGTACTAGCACGATGACATACACCGTTTGCGGTTTTTAGGGCTGTGTGGTGTGTGGAGTTTCAAGGAGACGGAAGACGGTGTCTTTTTTGCGTATGTCTGTGCTGTGTTCACCCTGATAATCTGACATGTGACGTCGGGGGAACTGTAGATCACAGCACTTGTGGGGAAATCTTTCTTTTTTTGCCCACCAATACTATAAACGGAAAAACATTGCATGTAAAAGTGTATGTACTTTTGCTATAAAAACTTGTCAACAAAAAAAAATAATAACGTTGCGCAACCGTCGAAGCGACTACTGTTCCAGCAAGAACTGCGCGAAACAACGAAGTGGTCTGCGTGTCAGGAACGGGATGGAAATGTGTTTTAGTTTATAACACACATTTCCAGACACAACGATCCAACAATTAGTTATGCTGAAGGGCGTTTTATAGAAAATTGCGTTAATTTTTCTAGCAAATTTAGTACCCTATTTAGCTAACTGTTCGGGGCACTGTGCCACACCAGCCATAGAGAGACTGCAAGAAAATTCCCCTTTCTTGATAAGATAAAACAATAATCGTAAAGTTTGCCATAAGTAGGAGGGTTGTTTCTCAACAGGGTTGGTTTTCGTATCATGTTATTCCCCCCTCTTAGGCGTTCCTTGAACACAACGCCATACGCCTACAAAAGTAACGCCTGTGGCTTATCATGTGTACCGATAAACGACCATATTTTGACCATGTTATTGCATGGCGAAACATACACGTTCGCAGAGGAGCACCAGAAGACCAATAAATGTCGCTATGCTGATAGTGTGATAAAATGTAATGCTTCACAGTTTTGAATGCTGATGGGAAACGAAACAAAGCAAAGGAATATATCTTGCGTGGTTTTTGTTTTATCTTGCTGACATGCCCGTGATCGAGAAGGCTCGAAGGAATGAATTTACAAATGCGCAGATAACATAATCATGCGTGTATACGTACGGGTGAGGCATGTCATTAATGCAAACTGTAAACCGTGTTGTATACTCCGACAAATTGATTATCTCACTCATGCTGTGAGTCACACCCAAACAGGCTTTGAGCTATTGGATGCGTCAAGCTTAAGTTTAAATAGATTTAACTAACCGGATAGATTATTGATTAACAATGGAAGAATTTGATGATTTAACAAGATCAAAGAAGGATTCAACATTCAAACACAAATAGCACCACAGTTATAATATGTATCCGATCGCTTTAGCGCATATCAGGCAGGTTATGTGTGCTCCAAACGTTTACTATTAGTAACTAGAAAAAAGATCGTCGCACGAGTTCTTCCCCGAGAGGGTATAGTATCGTTAGTCTCGGTAAATATTTGCCGCCGTAATTGTTGGCATGGGTGTTGGCCATCTTTGGCGGCTTTTAGGCGGCTTTCCGATTGGTGTAGACGACACACTGTGCGGGGGGACGTGAGTTAATTTTAGGAATCGGCTTAAAATTATCATGTCAATACAAAAATGACGAAGGCGTACGTACGGTACATCGTGTGACACTTCGCACCGTCAAACTAGTCAGGCGGCATTCATCTTTCTCCATTTGGAGGTAAACAAAACAAACAGCATCCTTCAACGCTTCGGTGACGGTGCGCCTCGTGTTTGCAGTGGAACGTGAGCCATTCGTTGGCTTTGAAAGGCAGAAGAACACTGTCGTCGCCAACAAGGTCTCACGTAACTCTGGCACCGGGAATGGATTTGTATCGGAGATAATCGAAGTGATGCTAGAGGCTATTCTATTTTTTAAAACTCGAGTTCAAATGCCGTATGTTCTGTGCTTGGTGGTAAACGATTTTTGATGTCGAGTTTCTCTATGACCATGCTTTGAAGCAGATGGAGCCTTTTAAATGTTCGAACCATGTGAGCTTTGGCCCGTATAATGTGTTATTTTTGTACCCCAGCTCAATTAGAATCACATTTAAATGTAAAATAATGAAAATCGTGCAACGCAATTTTGTCACAAACTGCGCGTGCAGTCGCGTATAAATGCTCTTCTTTCAGATGTTGAGTTTATTTATGGAACGGATCACTTCATTTTATGTGCATATATCAACCGACGTATTTGGATATTCTACGTTGGCATTGCGTTGTTACTGGTCACTTAAACATTCAGTGGAACCGAGGGAAGCCATGGGAACAGTGTTCTCCTGCCGCAGCCTTTTGGTTCCGAAGATGAATTTGAAGATCGATGGGGTGTTTTTATGCGTGAGTGTTTGTGTGTATGCCACTGTACTTGTGGTCTTGACTAGTCGAAGGATTTGTGGTCATCACTTGTAAGGTGTCCATCCTGTTCGGAACATTTAAACAATTCATCGATGGGAATATCGGGGGATCTCAGGTTAGTTTTTTTTTGTATTCCTGTTGAAATATTTGAGACCCTCCTTTTCTCTGCATCTGTATTCCGTGGTACATGTCCTTCCGCCGTGGAGTGAAAAAAGATAAATCTTTACTCGTTCAATGAAATTTGAAACTTTGAATCGTGGATAAATAAAAAGAGGAGTGTAAATAAAAGATTCATCAATCGTTGACGATATGGTGGTCGTATGTTTCATCATGGCGGTCAGGATCACGAAGGAAACATTGGAGCACATCACCTTATACACCCGTATAAGTACAGCAGGCCAGGCGCTGGCATTCTCAAAGGGTGAAGATTTAGCTGAGAGATTACTAAGCTTCCACACGAAAAGAAGGTAGTTTTAAATTCTTAAGCATCGTACTGGCTGGTCGGTGAAATATAAGGATTGGGTTACAGTTTGGCCAAGGATTCAGCATCAAATACCCAAATAGCCAGACACCAGCTATCTTGTTACCCTTTTCGTTGAACGCGCGAGTCGTTTGCGGACGTTGAACCAAGATTTGCTGAATGTATACCTATTTGCTGGTTGCAAATCGAACGATTCCATGCACCTTGGTTTGCAAGTAATTTCAAGCCATTGCTTGTTCGTATAAAGACGGCAACGATCAACAAACGGCATGCAATGTGTTATCCTGAAGAGTGCTTCTTTGGTGTAGATTTGTTGTTCTTCTTACGCTTTCGGCAGCCTACCATATGGTTGATTCCTTCCATGCTTAGAAACGATTCTATGCAAGGCAAACCAAACGGGGTACCGCTTCGAAGCCAAGAAGGATGCAGATTACAGCTGCACGCGGGGAAGTATTTGGTCGATTGGTGGATTGATTGGTTGATGGTTTCGTTCTCACGGCATGATTTAGTTCAATCGTTTAGTTGCTTCGATCCTATCCTTGATTGTTGCATCACGTTCGCTTAACATCCTGTGTAGGGCTGTCGTTTTTTGGGTTGAACCCACTGTGTCCGCAAGGATTGTTTCAGATCAGATTCGATCAAACTCTCTGTGGAGGAAGCGCCAATAGTGGAAGCAGTTTAGTGTTTTAAAATTCCTACGGCCAAACGATATTGTCAAAAGTCGAAAAGGATCAAGAACTAGTAGGATCAAGAAAATAAACATCTGAAACGGTAGCAAGTCTCAAATGAAACCCCAAAAGCAGGAGAGCAACAAGTTTGGTTTCGCAAGAACGACAGTTACACCGAATTCCAAAATATAACAGCCCTGAAAGCTGTAGATGATAATGGTGGGAAACGAATAGCGATGGGAAGAAGAGTGTCGAATAGCGCATCCTAAGGTTCTTGTCCCCGACCTCAGTCTAGGCTACCTGCTGTCGGCTGGAACCGCTGTTGCGCATATCCATACACATGTTTGGGACTTTTGGGAGGGTCGTCCAAATTATGGTTCAACATAACACCACCGACGCAAACTGCTGCACGATCGCATAGATGGGATAGACCATGTAGATGGAATATAAAATAGTTCCATCGACGAGTTCTTGTACCTTTTCTTGTATATCTGTTTTTATTTATGCCAAACAGATGTGCGGTGGGAAAATTCATGTAACCTGAAATTTTTAAAGAATCTTGCACAGACTAAAGTTGTGGAATTTATGAAAATGTTAAATTAATAAATATATTTAAATCATAATATTAATCGCTGAAGACCAAATGATAGAATAGAGGTTAGTTTTTATTTTAATAAAGAAACCTGTACTAAAAGCCTTTCATAATTATTTAAACCTATGCTTAATTATTTAATTTGCATACTTTCTTTATAGTTGATATTAAATTTTGCATAAAATGCGGAATTTATTTGCATTCATCTTATAGTAAAGAGTTTTACATATTAAGCATGATTATTCTTTCTAATAAATAATAAATTTATTCGAAATGGTTAGTACCTATGCATACATTGAATAAACAAATTTTTTATCCATATTGTTAATTGTATATTGAATTTAATTTAAAATACAATAAACAAAATAAAAATAAACAATACAATGCATCAAACAATCCAGTTTGTTGACTCAAATGCAAAAATATATGCAAGTGTATGAGTTTGAATGATTTTCAATTGAGTCACGAATTACAGAATTTGTGTGAACGGTCGATAGGAAAAGTAAGGTATATCGTCTAATTTTAACATCCAGCTGTCAGCTGTCTGCAGTGCATCTGTTTCACTGTTGACATTTATTCTCAGAGGACCACATCTTGGTACCACATCGTTGCACATCTGGAAAGTGTCTCAAAGATATTTATCATTTTATTACGCTCATCAACACACAAGCAACACTTTGCTGCGACAGTTGTATAGCTCACTTCCACACACACACTTTCGCCATACGCCGCTCTCATGGCGAATCGCTAGACACGCCGGTGGTGCCTGGAACATTTCGCGAGTTAACGTGACATCACATTTGGAATGAACAACATTTTCACGATTGTACAAACAACGGTAGCAGATACGATCGTTTTTCACTCCTGTTACAATGTCATTCGATACTATACTCCAAATTACATTATGTCGCCGAAGTAATCTGTAGTGAAAGTGAGCTTTTTATATGAATGCATACTAACCGTGTTGGGCAAAAATTTTCCACATTTGTATATGCAAACTTACGTTTGTCACATCGGATTTGGCTAATGATGGCGCCGGTCTGTGAAATGTGTGCTATGGTAGTTTCTGTTGTCTAAATGCAAACCCAATGGGGTAATGGTGATGGCGACGGTCATTATTGACCGGTGGTCAATCGCGAAAGAAAGCGAAAGAATATGGAACAACTGTGAACATGTTCTGTCTGGTGCTTGAAGTTTAACGTTAATGTGAAATGCCTTAACCACACAGAACTACTGATCTAATATTTGTGCCAAATCTGCAATGTTATTTTAAATATTTTTTTAAGTATGTCTGAGTTACGTAAAACCTCTGTTGTCAAAACATTTCGTACACCATAAAGCAGTTTTATATTACAAGAATGTGGTCTACAACGTGTTGTATGTTATAGCAGATATTTTAACACTAACATAAAATTATTCCCTATTCTTACAAAGTTTACCATGAAAAATAACTGGCAGTGTAAATCGTTTACAAAAGAATGTGTTTGTTTAGCACAAATTTATTAATATGTCAGATTGAGTAACGGCTGCAAGTGTCCCCGCATTATTGAAGGGAATATAAATCTAAATTGGAACTAAAAAATTAAATAAGAATTCTACTTTGGAAGACCTGGTAGAACTATCGAGTTTGAGAGATTCAAATCCGAATGAGAAATGTTAGGTGTTGTTTTAATACATAGTCGTTTTGTTCTGCGCTTTCAGAAGTTGCTCCTATTAGAATTAGGTTGTTTTTTTTTGTATTCAATATGCGTAATATTAGTAGCCGTAAAGATGTATTCGATGCATTTACGAAAATAATAGTTACGATTACGATTGTTTCATTGTCTTTTCTTTTCTTTAACAAATATCCATGATTCTTAGGCATATCCAAGCAATGGAAACGGATTTGGCGTACGAGGTACTGGCGGACTATTCGCTGCAAGAGACCCCTTTCTACGAGGCCCCGACTCCAACGGCAACGGTTGGTGTCAATTTCTATCCACCGCCTAACGACATCCAATCGCAGCACCAAATCGGTCAACAACACCTTCGCAGTTCCAGTCACGGCAGCCGTCGCAACGGCACGGTCTATGATCTATCGCTAGCCACTTCCATGTTGACTGGTAAGATGCAGCTCATGAACACCGGCAGCTCCGCAGGATCTGGAACAAATCTGGGTGGTGGAATGGCGCTTCCTGGTAGCCTGCATCACGCAGGTAGTCTTCAGACAAGCCAGCACAATCAACATCAAACCGGAATCGCACTCGTCCCGATCGGTGTCCCTAGTCTCAGTTCGGGATCGTCTCTCACATCGTCCAGTGGCAATGGCAATGGAGGTCTGGTGAGACCGAAGAAAATGAAGAAATCCGTCAGTTTTCTACCGACTTTTGTTCAGGTAAGTGACCGGAAGAGCATGCAGCGCGGCGGTGCGCAGAGCGGGTTGCAGGAATATTTATAATATGCTGCTTGAATAGTTGTACTTAAATATTCTCAACGCCGATACGATCCTATGGAACGTGCGGCGCATAATAATTGGGAGAACTCTAGGCGATGCCGATGGAACAAAGATGAAGGTGTGTGATCGAATCCAATTGGAGGAAGAAAATAAACATTCTAAACATACAAACACCGCTTTCGGATGTATGCAACGTTTTTCAGCGGAAATAAAACGCGTTTGCTGTAGGAGACGTTTTATGAAATATTCATAATCTTATAGTAGGTGCCTGTGTGTAGTAACCATAGCTAGATTCTGGAGAGAAATGCGATGCAAAACAACGCGCATAATACTTTTTCCTGGATGTTCTTTTCGTTTGCTTTGAAAATCTTATCAACGTTACTGCCTTCAGTATCAGCCATGATAGCAGCAGCGTATCACCAGCGACAAAACGATATCACCGCAAAGATAGTGCCTGCTCGATGACTGCCAACATTCACGGACCCATACGTCGCGATCGGGTTGTAAACACATAAAGTCTGTTTGCTCAATAATGCATTACCTTCCCATCTATCGATTGAATCATACCGATTGCGAACACCTTCCGAGTGGCTGACTTATCGTTGACCGAATGGAATGAATTACTTGACGACAAACGATGATGATGATGATGATGATGATGTCAACGTTACTCGAGCGTCATCGCAACGGTCGTCATGGGGGAATCGCATATGAGAGAAGACGTTCGTGTTGCATGTTCATGTTCCAATGTTTTGAGTTAAAAAAAAATGAATTGTAGAATTATAATCGCATATTTAACATTTCGTTATGACACGCGGCGTCATATATTAGCGGCGTGCTTGAAACACACTTGTGGAGATCGGAAAATTCAATGTTTTGCTTCTTGACACCGGCACACTCTCCGGGCCTTTGCGTTGCACGTTGCATGAAGGAGTTAAGCTGTTGTGCTGTTTGAGATAATTATTTACAACGGGCCGTGAACAACTTGAGCGTCATCGGTCTCGTTTTCCATTTGCAATGATCAATGGGTGTGTCGGCAATGTTTGTAGGTTTTTGTGAACTCTCTGCCATGGCTAGCCATGGTTGGTGGTGAATATTGCAACCGTCAAGGGGCTGGAGATACTGGTCGGGTTCTTACAGAAAACTGAGAAGGTGCTAATGAGTCCGAAAACAAATGAGACGCCGCGATTAAGCACCCGGCAGGTTTGTCTTTCCTAGCCGAATGCTGTCAAAATATTGCAGTAAATTTATGGCCACGGTCGATGTGGCCGGATGTAACTCTTTCGCCGCCGATTTTCGCTCTTCGCGTGCTGTTTTGTTCTTGTTTTATTGTTGTTTTATGTTCTTACTTTCTCACTCGCATACATACTTTCCCTGTTCCGTGGACCAAATCGTAGAGCACAGATATTGTAGTCTGGATGATGATCAGCAGTATTTGCCAGCTGCGTGCTACATTTTGTGCATTGCTCGTTTTAATTTCGTGATTGCTGCACAGACGCGTTTTACAAGTTGAACAAGAAGAGCGATGGCAGTATCTGACAGCAGTATTGAAGCTGATCGCGTACCGATCGTTAGGTTGACTTGCCCGATTCATCGAATCATCTGGCCATTTGACAGTGAGCATTTTCAAGTTGTGCTAAGTGTACTGCATCAAAATTGGGGGAGGATTGTTTCGTCAAGCAAGAAAGGTTTTGTGTTGTGTTGACGGCGATGCTGGATCATCTAAGCAACTGTTCGACGCTAACCGGCACAGATGCGAAGACGGGGCGTATCATCCCCACGTTGGTGGTGGGTGCATTTTGGTATTATCCAGCTGTCGATCGTTTGGCGCTTTCGATCAACTTGTGGAGGCGAGCGGCTTTGCGAACATCGTGTGGGATGCATGCTTTCCGATCAGCTTAGCGCGTGTGTGTTTACATATTTTGTTTATGGTTCATCGGAGCAGACTCCCGAGACGCGGTCGGTCCATGGTGCGCACCGGTACACGGGCGAAGTGGAAGCGCGAACACGAGGTTGACTAAACGTGACTCCAACTGCTGTTTAGCCGACCACGCGCCGATCCCCCACCCTTTTTCCGTTGCCTGCGTGTGTGTATTTTGGTTTTATGAATGAAATCGGCTGTTATTACCTCATTCACAAGCGGGGAATCAACAGCGGGGAGATGTGGAGAAGACTCGCGGGACTCGTTGTTTCGTTCTGTCTTGGTGTGGTTTGAAGTAAAACTCTCCTAGAAACGACTACGTTGAACGAAGATGTAAGAGAGGGTGAGCATGGGGCAAGTGCCTATAGGTGATGATATTCAGGGACAGAATGTACCGGTTTCACTTGCTTTGGGGTGAACAGACAACTTTAAACGCAATTTTCGAATGAAAAACCAGTTGGAATCCGTAATTTCTTAAACGATGGATACAACTGTTTGCGTGATGCTTTCTCCTGATAATTTGATGTGAAATAATAATATACTTTCAAAACGTAATGTTTTGAAGTTATATCCATTAATTCCCTATACAATACCAACCTAGCATAGTTTTATTTTAGATGTTTAGTTTCCATTGTTTTCAATTCAATCAAACACACTTGCAAAAGTGCAAGAAAGAATTTCCTGCTTAAAGCAATTGTTCATGACCTAGACAAGGGTAACTGTTAGTAGATGTATACGAATCATTCAACACTCTCACGATGAAACAGGGGCAATCTCTCCACGAGGGTCGATGTAAGTTTCCTGCGTGAAAATGTGAGCCTTCTGTAATTGAGTGCATACGATTGCGTTGACAACTTAATTCTTTTGACCTATCCCATTACGGGATAGAACGCAATCCCCCTTGGTGTAAACTCCCCTGAATGTAAGGAAACCGCGCAGTTTACCAGCATTTTCATCTTGCATTGTCTTTTAATCTGATGGAAAATATAAACGACAGCCATAAAGATAATATTCGTCATAGGTCGGGCATAGTACGACCATGGGTTTGTAAACCGCTCCAAACATTTCACTTCGCTTCCGTTGAAGGAAAATAAGAGTAAGCAACTTAGAACATGGGATCTTCAATCATTATCGTGTTAACATATTTATGGTGGCTCGTCGTATCGCAGTGGGTGCGATATCCCTCACCGCATAATGCAGTCAAATTTCACGGCTCCCGATTAGATCCCGCACGCTCCCTTTCGAATGATCACTTCCGGTTGCTTGAGTGTAGATTGCGGGTGGCATGACGTGCTTGTCAGCGTTAGCGATAGTGAGGGGAATCTAATATGTCTCTATTTAGTACCAGCTAATAAGTGTGAAAAATGAGCGTACCCACTGCATTCGGGCATAAGCGTGACTAATGAGATGTGAACAAATATGTATATGGAGTAGATTATTGTTTTTCTACTCACGAGTTTGTGAAGCTTGTGATAAGTGTTTTTTTTAACACAGTGTTCAATAAACCTTTATTGATACACATTCGGATCATTGAACAACAGAATGGATTATTGATAACATTGAGATGAGTGGTAATTTAATATAACGTTGTGGGTAAAACAGCAACATGGAAGCACATCGGAAGCTATTGAAACCCAAGAATTCGGAACAAAATTGTTATACAAATAAGCAAACACTTAATGTGAATAAATATCTTCAATGACTAATTTAAATAACCATTGCTACGAATTTGCAGGGAACGCATTGTAAAGAGTACTCTTTTTTTTATTAATCTACACATCTTGGCATACGCTTTTCCACAGGGTTGTGATGGTGATTCAGGTCCAATTCAACTCAAGCAGGAACCGGTGGACGATGGACCAATACGAAACATACAAAAGGTGCCAAGCTTGTCAGATCTGTCCGATCCCGAAGCATCACTGGGTAAGTTTTTTTTTCGATCGATGTGTCCTATTTTTCTTTCGTATGTCAACTACTGCTGGACTATCGCAAATCATTGGCTTCAATTGAATAGCATAGTTTTTTGTGCAACCGAACGATGGTACATAACTCTTTAGAGCAGCTGTTCGTTGTACGACCCCATGCTAGTAAAGTTGTGGCCAATTGCGCTTAAATTGTGGGTAATTTTCGAATCTACTGGGGATGGGAGATGATTACGTAACGGGTGTGTCAAAACGTAGGACACTCAGTTTTAAACGAAAGCAACGGCTTGTTTTATTAAGCACAGTTATCGTCCAAGTACCCTAGGATGTACTCATGGTCGGCCTGCTGCAGTTCCAGCGCGGTCTCGCGGCACTCAAACAGCTCACGATACACACGGTCGGCCACGTTGGCGTGGAGAAGGATCTCGTCGAACAGGAAATCACCGAATGAAACGGCCAGGGTCTGATAGTATTCCCATTCACCATCCAATTCTTGCACCAGCGCATCGAATTCTGCTATGGCATTGTTGCGTCCAAATGATTCGACAACTTGCGAAATTGAACGAGTGTTCTCCGAAAGGAAAGTGATGGCGTACGGTAGAAAACGGTTCACGCTGTCGTATTGTAGATCCACATGCGCATAGTACGCACAGTCCTGAACGTCCCAGTTCTGGAAGAGTAGGAACAGTTCGCGCAATTCACGGACGTACTCCAGGCAATCATTGTCAACTCCATCGGCGGAATCAATCTGCGCTTGGAAGTCGCTGTCTGCTTCGCGCATTGCCGGTACCATGCGACCCAGCTCCAGCAGCAATTCTCTGTTGAACTCACGAATTATTTCACCATTGAATTCGTACAGATCGGCGATCTCATTCTGCGTTTCAAGCGCAAGCGTGCTAAAGTTAGTGCCGAACTCCACCAGCACATCAAACTGTTGCTGAGCACAGGCCAGCTGTACCAGCACGGTCACTAGGATAAACTTGGCAAACATTTCCACTTCAGCTTTCCGCGTCAAACTGAATGTATACATTAACCGAGTGCTGACTGGTAAACTTTTCAGTGGGCAAAAGAAGCGATTGGTGTGTTATTGGAATTCGTTTGATTAGATTGAAACTGTATGATATCCTCAATGTCACACACAGCCTGCGTTCCGATTGGACACTAACTGTGGGCACCATAAAGCTGTAAAACGGTCGATGATTACGCGGAACAATAACCGGCATCATGTACAGCAGCTCATTGCGGCTAAGTAAAAAGGATTAAGTAACGGAAATCATTCTCCCAGCAGCTACCACCGTGTAGATACGGTGAGTTGTGAAATGTTTGGGGTGTTTGGGGAAAACTGGGTGGATTTTACTAGCCAAAAATTAGGAAGACAAATTTGATTGAGCTGCTATAAAGATTAGGCTTACGCAGATGATGACTTAGTAAGAATGGGTTCTCTTTGGTTAGCTTGCATTATGCTTGCAATTGTACATTGCCCCTGAAACACGATTTCCAACGGATATGATGAAACCAATGACTTTGAGGGAATCAGAACCTAAACCATTTTCCAAACGACGGTAGCTTAACACGTTGTAGAACATGTGTAAAATTTTTTTCCTACATTGATTGGAAAACGGAGCTTTTAACAGTTCTTGTGTTAGTTCTGTTTCAACAAAATCAATTGTAAACTTTGGATTTAATCCATGAGCTATACGTATAATCCAGATGATTTTTATGTTTTCGATAATTGCTGACGTCGGTTTGTAAAATGGTTTGCAATGAACTTTCGAAGGTCTACATTTTATTAATAAAATGCACAATGTATGAACGGAATGTAATATTTTGATTGTTTTTTTCTTGAATTTTGTCATTTATATTTGTTGTTGATGTATATCGCCCATATATCCGTTGCTTCACAACAGATATGCCATCTGCTGGCGAAAAATAGTTTGCGGTTGTCACAAGTAGGTGGCGCTACTTGAAAAATGAGATGAATGTATGCAATCCGCGTAGCAATGTGATCGGATCATGAATAGTGCTATGACGAAAGTATGCAATCCGTGTAACTGGTACAAACTGGTTTGGTAGACTTGGTGGCCTTGATGTGGAAATATAAAAGATTAACTTCAACTGATTCATTATAAGGAATGATGGTTTCTGATGGAAAAACTAGAACAACCGTTTTTGATGTTGAGCTCGTGCGAAATTATTAAAACCAACTGACGAATTTGAGTCGAAGACTAACAGGTTGATAGTTTAAATTTTTAGCGACGAATTCTAACCTGAGTACGCTTGATATTTTGATATGTGTTTAATGTATATAAAGTTTTGATTGAAGAATTGAGCTACCACGAACAAATAATACGATTTATTGCAATTGAAACAAATACAGCCGATAATAGAAGCCGACAGATAAATCGTATCGTATAAAATGCATTTCTACTGTCATGCGTCTAGCTCTAAATTAGCATTAGCGTGCAACAGAGACGTCACGTTGAAACGTCATTTCCTCTCGACGCTTAATCCAATCCTGACTCGTTATCTCCTCCGTCAACCGGTCGTCTCGTTGCACGCTGTTATCTCTTAGCACCATGCCAATACCAGAATACGATGCACATCAGTACTTCCCAGACGAGGGGTGGGTAGCTACGGTTGATTGATGTTTATGAATGGAAGATCAGCCACAGCATCAATGCCACTGAAACACTGCAGCTAACCGCAGTAGCCACTGCTGGTGTGCCCTGCAATCGTAATGCAAGCATCGTGTGGTTCATTCATTCATACGTTTTTACTTCGTACGCAGGCAAAAACTATTTGGCTCTCGGCGCGGTTGAGTAAGTTGAAAAGTTTCACGGCGGTTCAAAGGCAAGAATCGTCAGATCCATCAGCATCTTCCCGTCAGAGTGAGATAACTTACTCAGGGTTTATCACCCCCGTCCTCTATGAGGTGGTCATTCAGTTTCTTCCCTTTCTCAATGGGCCTTAACCTTCGTTGCATCATTTCAGCTTGCGATTTGCTCGCGTATCTGATGGTGTCGTGCCTTGAGTTTTTTTTGTATACTCTCTGCTCTCATCTTGTTCTTTATCTTGCATTATATTCAGACGCTTCCTTCGCATACTCTGATATCCAGTCGGTGAAACGTTCGTTCAGGCTTTGCTATCGCTCGCACTGTACCAGTTAGCGGTCCATTTTATGTTATGTTTTCTTGCCGAGTATTACTGGCTGCATTATTATGCAGCGCATTGTTTTTGCCTCACGTACTAACCACCGATTTATAGCAATTAATGACATTTAATATTATTTATCGATTATTTTTTGCAGTCAGGTTTTTTAGCCAGTCCATAGTGTGAATTAATGATGTTCGTTAAAACCAATCTGCTGAATGAAACATGTTTATGCGTTAATCATCTTGTTATTACTTTGTTTAAAATGGGAATACGCAATAGACCCATTGTTCTATATTGTCTATTACCATTTAACATTTTTATTAATCTGAATGAAAATTAAAATGATTGTTTTTCTTCACTGTAGTGAAATCGTTAAAAATGTGGCTATTGCACTCTTTATTATATGCCTAACATAGAAACAAATATTAGCCAAGTTGCGCATATAATTAAAAAGTCGACTGATATGTTGCGAAAAGCTATGAGCTTGAATAAATGATCCGCTTATTCGATATGAAGCTGTCAACAGAAACGATCATTAGAGACCATCAACATGATTTGGCACTGTAAAGTTATCGTAAATATAGCATGTTTGCTATCTCTATACGCGATATCATCTTGCGATCAACTTCGATCATTCGCCAGAGGTATAGGAAATATCAATTAGGGTTTGGACCGTCGAATCGTCAGAAGCACATGAGATTTTTAGACAGCTTGATGAACGATCGACATAATTTATGCTATCTTACATGTGTCATCTTGACTCGGCTTACTCCGTGTGTTTTGGTACCCCTGTGGTCTCAGCTAATTGTTCATTCACTTCATCTCACCCTTATTCACTTCTCTCAAATACTGAGTAAAGCTAATATTTTGAATTTGCTTATGTATAAGTGATAACAGATTGACTGTTTACAATTGTAATCGAAAGCAGGTCGTGATTGTTTATAGTTGTATTACATTTCTATTCCCTCATATTAGACAAAGATCTACATTCAGTCAAACTCATGATTATTCAGAGTATTGTGGTAAGAGTCTCATCGGGTGGTCCCAAAGAAGGCCTTTCGTAATGGTCGATCGCGCATCAAATATAATCTTTTCCTAACTCTAGATCGATCCACATGCTTGAGCGCGCTGTGGAAAACAGCAGTCTATGGCGCCAGCATGCGTGGTGGCCTCTTCTGTGTGTAGCTAATTAGCTCGCAACGAACCGTATTTTTCTGAGATCGGTCTTTTTTAGGCTTGAGGAATCTTATCACAATCGAATGTACGAGCTTCGAAGCTAATGAGCAGGCGGGCATAGCTAGTGACTAATATTCGGAAGCTCGTTTCGTTATGGGTGGTTATTATTTATCAACCATTCCCAATCACCCGATAGGATTTTTCAAACCAGTTATAAATCTTTTTTCTGATAACGTGCATAAAATATCAGAACATGTAAAAGTGATACATAGCAAAAATTAAAATCAACTATGCTATCTAACATTGCGGTTTTGTATTGAGTTGTTAAATCCTGGAGGGTCACATTATAGAATAACTTTATTTGTTAATCGTTTGTTATTGTTGTGGTATAATAATACGATAACACGGAAGAAAATGTCACCGTGGTTAACAAATAAAAAGAGTTTTGAGTTTTTAGTATGAAAAGACGATGATTGATGTACACGAGTACACATGAAAGCTTGGTGCGGTGTAATTGTTATGCGGAATACAGTACAGTGGGAAACATTGGTGGGTCATGTTCGGCACCTTATGTTGGCGCAGTTTTATGGGTGCGTCCCGATTTTACGACCTTAGGCGACCAACAACGCACAACCATTATGCCCTTTTCGAAGAATCCGGAACCAGACAGACAAACGCTAATGATTTCATGTTGTTTTATTTGAAACAGAGGATTCAATTTGCACGTGTCCTAAGGAACTGGCAATAAAACTAGTTACGATCAAGACAAAGACGTCGCGACGGCTTTTACAACCCGATAAAATCGGCGTCTTCTGGTTTCATGTGGTATATGCTTCATGGAAGGGCACCTGTTCTTAATATTAATCCAACACTATGGTTGGAGCAGTATTCTTTAAATTCGTTAAAATAAAAGCATCATAATGGATTTTTTATTCTATTTAAATATCTCCAACCGAGTGATAACAAAGCTGAAAGACATTTCATACTATGCTCTTCTTTGTATCATCTCTAAAAGTAGAATCTTTCTATAATCGATACAAAGGCAGATGGATTAATTATTCATGATGGTTGAATGGGTCTCAATTAGATTTTACATATTTTTCTCCGATTTCGATTCTTTCTGAATAAGCAAAGCTTTCCCCAATATGTTAATTAGATATTTTCGAACATAAACATAAAAACCTGCGGATCACTACAATAGAATCAAACCGGTTACGCTTGGTGGTGATCTGAAAAATACTGAACACAGGTTGCACAGACAAACAGTAAAGTTTGAATTAATTTTTACATTTTCACTAAAACGCATTCGAAGAGATTTTTTAATGTATGTAAAAAAAATATAGAATTTTTATCTTAAAAATCCTCGAAGTTAGTGTGCTGTGTTTATTATTTTTCATACATAATTTAGTTATCTGTTAGAAAGACATTGCGTCTTGTGATCATTACACAACCAGAAATTTAACGTTCATTTGCGTTAAACAATGAAATATGAATAGTAATAGCAATTAGTGCATTATTTTGCCATGGTCGGTTCAATTAACCCAACATTCATAATTTTCATCCATGTTCCGTGAGATGACCAAATATATGCAAATCATGACGCTACACGAATCCACAACGGAAACTCCCCTTTCTCTCTTTCTTTCTGTCAAATTTCATCTCAATCAGTAGCAAACCTTGCCCGTATGCGAGAAAACGTATGAATGAATGAGCTACAGTATGAATGAATGGAGCCAGTTTTTTCAATGAGCCCACCTTTGCGTAGAATGTGCTTTTAACCCCATACCAGCTCTACCAGTTGTTGTACGATGAAGGTTTTAGTGGCTTTATGGTCACAAACATCGATCCATACGATCATACCGAATGTATGGGTATACACGTGGATAGAGCTTTCGTGCCGTTTTGTAGCATTCGCTGCTGTTTTAGCTACCGAAAGATGTTAGTGCCGGTGATAGTGGTTGAACGAGTGGGCTAAACATCAGACCCAGAATGATGTGCTTTAGGCGAACGGTAGAGGTCGACGCTGCAGCTACTAGGCACAATGGAAGGAAGGAAACGAAGGGTGTTGTCGTCCGGTCGTAAACCCTTCACAGACCGTAGGACCCACCAATACAGTTTGGCGGCCGTCAGCATGGCGATGGTCGGAAGAGATATGTAAATAGAGTCACAAAATTTATGATACATCTTCCAGTTTTCCTTTCTCTCTGTCTATCTCTATCTTTCGCATTCAATTCTGCTTTATTCATTCATTCATTCGTTATTACCATACGTATGTTCATACTAGCATAGTGAAGTCTTATTTTCCTAAATGCAAAAATCCAAAAAATGTTTTGCTATTTAAATTTATAGCAAAGACTATTTATTGAATCGTGTATATCTGATTGACGTTAATAATTGGAACGTAATATTTTTCTTAATCTCAACACATTGCGTTTGGTGTTACAAATATCAAAATAGTAGCAACAATCGTAAAGTATTACTTTCAATGCTCTAGAATCGCTCGTTAGGCTAATAATCTCTGGTTTTTAACCTTTAGTTTTCATATGTCACGTGAATTTTTATTCAAACACACGTTGATGCTAGCTGCGTTCGGATTGTCCCCACTTATTGTCAGGCTTTAGTAGTTTCGCCTCTGAGTGTTTCTATTTCCTCTGGCCGCATATCGCCGTTGTTCTCCGCGTTGTGTGGTAGTTGTTTTACCAAACTGGCTATTGATTAGAATAAATTATAAGCTTATTATTAACCCAACGTACAACGATACGAGCGCCGGCCATGAATGAAGGGTGGCCATTATAGCCCTCTTGTATTCAACTAGCTTTGCCCGCAATCCAGTTATTCCATCGTTGAGAAAAACAATCTCGCCGATCGTATAACTTGCTTCTCGCCGAACGCATGGAATGAATTTTATGAATGAAATTCTCAATATGTTCCGTGAAAACCAAGATGAATCGTGTTCGTGCAATCGATGAGTTGGAGGAACCACAATATTTGGGCCTTTTGCTGGCGTCACCGCCTGTGGCGAAAACCTGTCGTTTTGGTTTAAATAGTTCATTTGTGAAGATATCGTTCTTGGTTCAGGTCAGCCCTCAGCATTTTTTGTGTACGGGAAACGATTTTTAGTTTTGTTTTTCTGTCATGAGAGAGTCAAGAACTGGGGGCCCGTAAGGCACGCTTTCCGGACGCTTCCCGGCAGGGCCAACGGTCCCCGGGAGATCGGGGAATCTGTGTGGTGTCTACCTTCGATATTAGCATAAAATTTAATGAGTCTTCCAGAGCCGGTCGTGTTTCGTGATAGTTATTTGATTTCGTATTTCTTCCTCCGTCTGCTGATTGCACTGCCGGTTGACAGACAAAGCTTTGATTGCGGATTGTGAGAAAACGAGGTAGGCCAGCACAATTCAAGCACGAGCATGACAGAGAAAGACGAGTGTTGGTCTCTCCGTGCGTTGCAATCGATCCTCGCCATCTGTGCGGATTGAGAGAAGGTTGATCGTCGGGAAAAGGAAAGGGCGATTGGTTCGATATCAGGTTCAAAACAGGTTGGCTCAAATGAGGGTTCCTCCCTTAATGCGGCGTTGCTATTCTTCACCCGCAACCGCCACAAGCACGATCTTCTCCCCGCTGATCGAGGAGTTGATCTTTAATGAATGGAACCGATGAAGACTTTATCTTCATTAGACGTGCGTAAATAAAAAAAAAATGGATTTGTATCGACTGAAATCGTACAAAATGTTAAATGGATAAAACGTTCTGGCTTGACTATCAGCAAACAGTGAGTAAACTATCGGGGTTTGTAAAAATAGAACTGCTAATCTAAGTGGGTATCTATCTTAGTGAAGTGCTTAACACGGTTTTTACTCATTGCATATTTAACATTTAAAAGTTCGTGACAAGATAGTTAAAAAAACACTGTATAAAATTTACCTTCTATCTTCTACAATGTGATAAGAACTGCACGAAGAACGCACTTTGTTTGCATGATCGAGCACGATCGGAAGGTTACAAACCAGTTTTAGTTTTATCATTTTCTGAACCAGATATCCATTCCCTTGCTCGTGTGCGAACAATTCGAGGACATTTTCATACGAGAAGAGGTGTCCTGCACCTTAGCCCTGACTTGTTTTGGGGTCGTTGCTCGATATAAATCAAGCGCACTACAACCGGTGGACTCACTAGCAGGAGACGAATGGAATAGATGAATTACCTTGACCATCAATCAGTCCGACTGTCAGTCAGTTCACGAGCGACTTTCCGGACCGCTTAACACCTTTCAATCACGGTTTAAATGCGTTTTTCAGAAGAAAAGTTAGTTAGGTATCATCGTCTGAATATGTTTTCGTCGATGACAACACTACCGGCACGTAAGCTTCAACGATAATAGCTTCTCGAGCCTTTCGTATAGTACATCGTTGTCGTCGTGTGGTTCACCCTGAAGCGCTCTGTTTGATGAAGCTTGAGGAGTTCTTGTTGCTGTTTCCACAGACACAGGTGGATCCAGATTCATCCTAATGCATTCGATGCTGGAGTGGTTTGTTGATTTTAGGTTGATGGAAAAAACGGACGTCGAGCAACGGTGGAGGTGGTAGATTGCGACGAGATTTACGATGCCTTGAAGATGGCAATAAATTTAAAAATTTTAGATAACATTCGTCGTGCTCGAGGACGGTTTGGTGTCGTAATTTATGGCTTTCTACCAGTCGACGTAGAATTGACGGAAATCCGTCGGGTGTAAGGTATCTGAAACCAGAGGAACAGCATGTTGCTCCAGGGAACCAGGCAAGGGAAGCATCCCCCCCGGGCAAGGTGGCTCATTTGCAAACGATGATTGCTCAGCATAACTAATCCGATTAGTCCAGGAAGTAGCTGCGGTAGAAGTAGCCTGTGTGAACTGCTCTTGAATGACCAGACGCTCGAATGTGGCAATCTGCCCAACAAGTGGGGAATACGGGAATGAACGAAAGATCGATACCAACCTGTCTTCGATTGCTAAACCGGTTTTTTTTTCTTTAAGCCCCAGCACATGCTACTCTCCTGCTTTGGTCTTACACTTTCTCTATGCTGTCTGTCTCATTCGTGTTTGTCCTGCAAAAATCACCTTCCCTCGCGCAATCACTGGATGGCGTCGTTAGCCATCGGAAGTCTATCTTTCTTTATTCAGCGTTGGAACAGGATGCGCGTACGTTGAAGCTGCTCCTTCCGCTGCCGATTGATGATGAATGGTATGGGTGGGAGAGCAAAAATACAAAAAAAAAACACGACCAAAGGCCTCCCTGAGTTCGTCGGTAACTGGATAAACTGGATCTCGAGCGAAGCGAACGGCGTAAAGATCGTGCACCCAAGGAGCAAGCGAGCCACGCGACCGTTTTCTCATGTTGATAAAAATAAAACGTAAAAAGAGCAACGCGCAACGTTGGGGTATAATCGCCATGCAGCATGCAAACGGCCAGTCATCAGGTGTGCGGGAGCAAGCTTATCCAACACAGTCGCATTTGTGCATATACAGAGGGTATGCGTTTATCTTTCTTTTACCCTGCTAAAGGATGGCCTGCATGCCCGGCCGTACGTACGCCGGTGTAACTTGATCAACCGTGAGACAGATCACCGCAAAAACGGTTTAGTTTAAAATAATAAAACAACCCGCTGGAGCTTCGACAGGAGTAGCAGCTTGTTTTACCTCGATCTCAGAACATGTGCAGAGGGCTTTCAGAATGGGATGGGAGGGACTGAGTGCGGGAGCACTTGCTCTGGTGCAGATGCTACTGCGCGCCCGTGCGTGTGCTCCCTTGGGTTGATTCCATACCTATGGCTATGTGTGGAACACGATCGCTGTAACGTTCGCGTGGCTCTTCATCCGGTCGATACTTGCAGTCGTCCGTTTGCAGCATGAAGCTGGAGCAGAACTACCAGAAGCGACAAAGAAACAACGTCAGCCACGCGGCCCGTTTGCTTTCCGACACCATCCCGGCTTTCTTGATTGCAATAGCCCTAGGGAAGGAGGAGTTCATATTCCGGTTGGTGGTTAATTTATTGTTATTGTTATGACTTTTACTTCCATCTTGACCGGCGTCACTGGCACGGGCATCCACACAGTACGATGGGAACCACGCTCTCCGGGTTGCTTCTTGGCATTGGGATAATCCTTCCGAGGATGTGGCGATCTCTGCGTTAGCGTAGCGAGCAAGGATTTCTTATGAATGGCTGAGAACGGTGTGCAAAGAGAAAAGTCAATGAAGTCTAGATGCGATGATCCCGATGTATAGTTTTATTGCCAACGGTCTGATGTTACTGAAAGTAGAAGTTCGCGGTGAACCGGTCCACAATCCAGCAACCCGCTGTAGGCACACGACTCCGGAGTAATACGTTGATCGCACGTCATTGGAGTAGCTGATGATGATATCAAGATCTAGCCATGCTATTTTTAATCACCTTCTCTTGTATAGCATACGATCGTTTACGTAAAATATTTCTGTTCTGTAAGCAGCAACGGCTCCTGTGCTCTTCGACGCTGATATAGAAGTAGAGGTTATGGGAAGCTATATGAAGAGGTTTTATTTTTTGAAGCCGTGCACTACCACGAGCTGAAATAAACATTTAGAAAATCTGTCGATTTTTCCACCAGAGCGTCGTTTTCGATTGGTTTTTATTTGTATTGTGGATATCTGGTGGATAGCTACTACTTCTGCAGAGTAATCTATGACACTTTTATAAATGCGATTTTATAAATGCACTTTTATAAATGTGAGTCATTGAATAGATAAAAAACCTTATTTCTACCACATAGAGACTCCGTAATACAGTAATACATCCGTAGAGTAATACATTTTTGAATGTTTGTTTCACTTTTTTATCCAAAGATAGATACTATGTAGTATCCAGTTCAGTTCGGCATAACATAAGCATAATGACGGTGCTTTAAGTTGTGTTAAACATAAGGACTAATTAAACGGTGAAAATTTTGCTTGTGCGATGAAATACGACCACTTTTCAGCTGAATGCTTCCATTGTTTACAGTAACACACGTGGCACACTTGCTCTTGTCTGTGGTGGTCTTCGCGGTTTACGCATCGAAACATGCTTTTCGGGTGATGATTTTCGGACCCTGACGATCGGTGTCATATTGCGACTACTGACTATGAACAAATGTGTGGCCGGTCCCCTCTGTGCTTGTGCTGTGTATAGCACCGCACCGCATGGAGACATAATCATGGGTGGCACAAGAGTCCGAGTTTTCTGTGCATTGTGCGATTGGATGCGTCCCCGGTGGTGCGCGGTGTTGTGGTTGCGATATGCGACGAAGCACACATCCGGCCATTTGAAATTTTCAACGCCACCAAACGTACCGGAGCGACCAGACTATTTCATGTATACACGATTTGTCATGCAAAACGAAATGAAACTGTTCATCTGGCTAGTGTCCTACGAGAGCACCTGTCCCTTATGCTTTACGATTCGAGTAGTTGGAAAGTTTTTTCGGTTCTTGGAGGCAACAAGCAGTGCAGATTCCGCATGAACCTTTACCAAGCACCGGATGGCAAAATGCTTTTGCGTTAGTCTCCGTCGCTTTTCGATGGTGGTGAAATGAATGATTCGACATTAATTAATATTCGGTCTTACTTCGTTTGAATTTACTGCCTGGAGAGTAATTTGAACGTGCGCCATCTTACCATATTGATCCTTTTTTACCACATTTCGAAGAACGATTAGAGCCCGGTGGTAACAGCTCAACATCAAAGGAAAGAAATGTTTGCCGGTCCAGGAATCTTGCTTGGAGACAACATGGCCTGTCCTTACAATTGGCTGGGTACGTGTGTGCGGTTTGGCGGAGATTGTAATGAGACAGCCAATTAAATATTGACATTTCGCTCTTGTTGCTCGTGTTGTGACGGTCGTCGTCATTTTCACCGGGGGTTGGTTGCGGTGTCATCCGAACATACCTTGTCGGCATGATATGGACGATGGCATTACGATGGTGTCGATTGAGAGATACGGTCGCAAATCTTTTAATTACACTCGCCCGCAGCAATCGTAATTCAATTTTAAATTTATTATTTTCTTCAGAACAGAGCAGCTCGGGTACTATGGTACTAGCGCTGTTATAAGAAAGTTTAAAGCGAGCTGGCGTGGTCGAGTCCGAACCGTGCTTGCTTCATTTCATGTTATTTGTCTTGTTTGTTTCAGTGCTCCTACGGAAGGAACACTGTTGGCCATGGAGCATCCACGAGGCGACCTGACCTGTTAATTATGCACGGTATCGCCGTCGGTTTGTCACTGTGGTGTTTGTTAATAATCTCTCCCTCGGTAAAAACTAAACGATGCGAATCTGTTCTAACATTGTGGTGTGGTTGTTGTGGCTGATGGACAGTGTTCAAAGTAATTCAAATTTAATTTCCAGCGAATGTGCAAAATTCATTGATGGAAGCGCATGACTTTTAGCGAAAAAACACCCAGGCAGTGGCCTGTCTGTTTTTCATAACGCGATGTAATTTAATTTTGTATACCACACGCGAGGGTTGATCGGAAAAGAAATTATTCCCCGTTTGACCAAAGGCCATCCATCCAACCATCCATCTATCCTTCCATTCTTCATTGCAGTCTCGGTGAAACCGTCGTCTCGGTGTATCTGATCGACTCTAAACATGGGATGGTGCAGAACGGAAAAAAGGAATATCACTCACCGTGTCCACTAGCAGTGATTCTTTTTCTCGTGCACATTTTTGTGTAGCCTTTTTCTAACTCAATTAGCGATCGGTTGATGGCAGTACTAATTAGTTTAAATAGATGCTCAAATGCGCTCGGTACCAGGACATAGGAGTGTGCAACTTGTTTTTTCTTGTTTGCCCATTGCTCAGATGCGCGTACATCAGATGACGGACGGAGTCACGCTTCGGCGTTCTAGTATCATCTCTCCAAACCAGAAACCTCTTTGTCAGTTAAAACTCAATTAATTACCGATATTGTTTTCTTTCTATCACTTCTAACCCGCTCCGGTAACGGTCCTACAATAGAACCAACATACGAGGCTCGTGTCAGGCGTTTCTCTGTGCATCTTTGATGCAATGGTAACTTGCATTCCACGGTAGGAGAGGAGATAAAAAAAGGATAAATAACAACAAGAACAACATTTCCCGTGCAGCGCTCTCACAGTCGATACGGAGCAGTCTGGCGGCAGCAAAATGCACTTGCAGACAGTTGGCCGCCTTTCTCGTCTCTCGTAGTAAATGACCGGAAGAGGCTCAGCGGTGGCGTGCACAGCAGCAGTAACACCAGAAGATACATGGCGCTATACCTCTGGCACGCCAGCACATCCACTGGTCGGATCCGCGCGGCTGCAAAGGCTGCTGTCGATATTTTGACAGTTGTGATTGTTTACGAACCAGACCCGGGACCATCATCCCGGGATATGGCGTGGCTTCGGTTGCGCAGACCGGATGAGTGCAGCGTGAGTGCATTACTGGAGCGTCGATTTCTATTAGCGGGGGTCATGCTGCCGACAGATAGCAACTCACGCAGGCAAGCGTTTAAATAATGCACTTGTTTGAAATAAAACATTGGCGCCTCTGCGCTGAGCGTAAAGGGAACCCCACCTGGTTAACTGGTTTGGTTGTGGCCACGGGTTGTCATATCTCACACCTTGCCTGTTTTTTTTTGCCTCCTCACCAACCGCAAACTATCTGTCTCCTTCATGCCTTGGTGTTTGCTCATGGTTCGTACAGGGCGCTTGCTACGAGCGCGGGGTGTGATAAAATAATTAATGTTTTATTTGATTTCCAAGCACTGATTTGTTTGTTTTGAAGTTTAAAGCTCCTCCATTCCTCCTCCGTTATTACCGCAACCCTTGTAGTTAGTCGAGGCGTAGAATTGAATCTCACTCACCCGTTTCAAACCCTACGCAGTGCAGAGGGTCGCTCTACACGTTTAGATGCACCCCGCCGCATGGAGTATTCTACACGATGAAGCACAACGATGCTCACGTAACGACCAACCGCTGCACGTGTCCTGTGCGATGCTCTTCACGTTTTATTTCTAACGGGGTTTAGACAAAATTGAAGTGTGTATGTGAAAGAGATGCGTTTCCCCATTTCAGATTGTATAGTTAGTAATAATTTAGAGTATTTTATGAAGTGTTTTTAGTAGTGCACCTACTACTTTTAATAGATTGTGGCAAACACACAACTCGCGTTTGCCAGTTTTTTTTTAAAGAGTGTCGTTCTTTTTCATGAAAGTTTTGCTGTGTCGTTAAACCGTCAAATTATATGACACACTTGTTGCGGTTTGGTTTCACCACTCGTGCATTTACTGTCATTCATAGCTTAATATTTATTACTTAGTAATATTAAGGGCAGCAGATCAAAGTATTCTAAAGTAAAAAGTCATAATTGTAGAACGTTAACATGTATAAATTTTAGCCAGGCCGTTCCTAATAATAAAAAAAAAACATGTATAAATTTTCTTTTTGTTTTAAAGTTTCCATCATTTAACCCATTTAAACTCCAATCCATTTAAATTCCATTTTTATTATTTTAACCATTTTAATTCTTTATACCTGCAAATAGTGGCGTGTATGTTGTCAAGTTTTCGTGTACCGATCATGCGTATTTTTTCTAGAATACATACAAGTATTTGAAATTCTAACTCCATCATCGTAATTTTAAATATGTTTTATCACCTCGATTCCTTATCCAGGAATATACTCTCAAAATAAAAAAAAATACTACTGCAGGCCACCCGAATCAAGCTCACTTGCCGCTGAATTTTACGGTTAATGGTTCTGACGGCTTAAACCCAGCACGATTGGATGGGCGGATGGGCGCACTTTGACGGATTGGGCCGGAAATGTTTTTCTGCCTACCGGTGTTACATCAACCTACCGATTGCTGCAAGCGGAGGGATAGTGTCGCGGGCTTTATCTAGCGAGAGGACGATGAATTGAAACGCAAAGATACGCAAAACAAGAGAAAACGAAGAGCCAGCAGAAGATTAAGAAACGGTTGTAAAAGAATAGCTAAGAAAGAGGAGCCCCATTAAAAAGCCCTTCGAAGAGAGAGCCTCTACTACGTTGTGCCGAACGTTGTGGAGACGGTAGAAGGCAAATCTTAAATTATATTACAAAAATAATTACCCTCGAACGGGGCGGCTTCATCATCCCTGTATTTATGGTGCTTTTTAGAGCGTTCGTTCCGGGGCTTCTGACGTGTTTGAAGGATCTCACGATGAGGGCATGGAAGTACTTTATAATATTGGGAAAAGCTCTTCCTCTGAATCGGTCCTCGATCACATTGCCCCGGTTTGTCTGAGGCCATGTCTGGGTGGTGCGATTGGCGATCATTGAAACCAATCTGTGAATCTTCGAAGCCTGTTTGCCGCTACGAGCTAATGTAAGACTGCACTCCATCTCCGACAGCCACGCGACCCAGAGGATCATCGTTTTCTGACGGTAGCCGACGATCATACAGTAGCACTTCAGTCACGCCATAAAAAAAAACCTTATCCCGTCTTCTGTCTGGCGGTAGATTTCTTGGGGACGCATTATTCCGGATGGAGCGATGGTGAATGGATAGCTGGATTGATCAGTAAATGGATGGATGGGTGTCTTTTTCATCATTTAACCAGTGGCATGACGAGAAAAGCAAACTATTAGGTTAAACTTTTACCGTTTTTACTAGCTTGATTTTACTTTTATTCTCTTTGTTGGATGCGCTTTACTATGCATACTATGTGGTATTCTATATTGTTGAAATTTAAAATTGTGTATTGTTAAAATTGTGTATTTGATAAAGTTATCTGTGGCATAATTAAAGAAAGTTATCTATTAAATGTAATCTATTGAATCCCACGTTTGTTTTATTTCTTAGCATTTATTTCACGTTCATCATACATGTGTAGTGGACAATCTGTTCAATAGCATAACATATTGATACATTGCTTCATCGCAAATTTGTCATAATGACTACCTTTCCATATTAATTGCCGCTTTCGATGAAAAATGTACGGCTTCGTAATTCGGTAGTCGGCGTCTATGCTAACCGATTTTCTACTCTGATCGTGAGGAAGATTAAAGCACGATACTTCGTACTAGCTAGTTCCACAGGGTATCTCAAATACGAATCGTGCTGAAAATCTGTTTGATTTAGTACGGAACGATAGCGCCTGTTACTAATAATAGACCGACTGATTGAAACGTATGAGAAAAGGGGTGGGATTGCTTTTATTGCGGCGTCGAAATATAGACGATGCTCAATGACCATGAACGGATCAAACGAAAGGTCGAACGATGGATGAATCGTCTTGTGGTTACCCGTTTCACAGCTTTGACTGGCTATCAGAGGAATAGCTGGAGAATGATTCGTCAGAATCGTGCTACCGAATCCTTTCGGCTCAATAAAATATTTAAAACTAGCAAGACACAGACCATGGGCTAGGCATCATAGTCTTCACACAAGGTATACGAGTTTCTGCTTATGCTTCTACTTACGATCTTTGTATAAAGCAGAAAACCCTTGGAATACGTGGGTAGCACGAAGCCGCGATGCATGTGTGATCGCTGCGGGAGATGGAAAATGTTTCAATAAAACGATAAATATTAATTCCAGTAGTCGCTACTCTGGTGGTGAGAGAGATGATTATTCTTTTCCTTATCCGTGGAAGGTACCAAAATGAACAAAAATCTAAATCTGGTGTTTAGCTTTAGCTATGTATGCAAAAACCTGTATTTTGTTTCTATTATTTTCCTTCCACGAATATAAATAAATAGTATGGGGAACGGGGAATGTTTTGAAAATTCAGTAAAGTTTTTCGGGAACATTGTGATCGCTTCATAAAATTACAGATTAATTCCTTTAAAAATGATTTCTAAACTCAAACAAAAAAAAAAAACAATCCTTTCACTTCATATGTTTTTGGTAATGAAAATGAAAACTTGTATCATATGCACAGCACACGGCAGTTTTTACTCGTATTGACAAATTTCACTCGTCGATAAATTATTGTCGAATTAACATGTTAGGGATAGCGATCAGGTTTATTGTACATGCGGAGAATGGTGTGCGGTCATTTTGTTGGTGTGATTTAAAATGTTACCAGCGATTGCAACTGAAAACCAAGCCTTCTCCATAATAGGAAGCGATCATACGCAAAAAAAAACTCTTGAAATAAGGATACTGTGCGACTGGACGCAAGTCTTCGCCTCGGCTATCCAGACAGAATTCCATTACCCATTTCCAGGGGCACGCGACGTACCGTGTGATGCATACTGAAGTAGCAGGCGTTTTTTGTTGGAAATGCACATTTGCACTACTGAAGTATCTGCGCAAGCAAACGAGCAAACAGAAGACCACACGTAAATCGTTTTTGAATGCGTGTTTTGTTCGATGGTAATGTAAAAAAGCTCTATGTCGGGTAGACGACTTGTGTACATTTAATGATAATGTCCTGCCCAAGGACGTGCTTGGCGTTACACTTCGAATCGATCGTACCTGTGATCGATTGAATTGTCATGTAAGCGCACGCGCGAAATACAATTGACATGATTATTGATGCATCGCACAGAATCATGGCAAATCGATCTGCAATTGCAGTGCAGCAAGTGGTTCCCATTTTTGGTTACCTTCCACCAGGAGTCTGCTGCAAGATGAGTAAAGAACGTAATAAATCTTAAACTGTTAAACAGTATGCTTTCATAGCTTTTCCATACTTAGAATCGGTAGAAACGAATATCAATTTATTCAAAAAAATATTCATGCCCCATACAAAGCATAATAAAAAGCATCTAATATTTTTGTTGTCAAAAGATTAAATGATCGTTTAATTTCGCTAAGTACAGCTTAGTACGAATCGATTTCTGAGACATTGGTTTGATTTTTTTTGAAATTTTTATTTGTATACAATTACTGCTTATCTGAGACGGAGTTATGAGGTAGTGCAGATGTTGTTAAATCTGTATCTTATCTATCTCTCTTCTTTAAAGTTTCACATTTCTTTGATTATTTATTGTTTTTGATAAACGTGTGAGTAGAACCTTACAAGTTCGAGGCTGGACTCAGGAAAGCTCACCTAAGCATTTTTAACAGACTCGTTTTTTGTATTCAATTTTAGCATTTCAAACCAGCAAAACACTGAATCGATTAAAGGTACTTTTCTTTTCCGAACCAAATGAACGCACGCGCACTTAACTGCTTACTGATCGCGGCTGCGTGTGTTAAGCAGTCAAACTAAGATGCGAAGCAGAAGTCGCAGGGGATTGTGTAAAAGGGCATTTGCTTGTGTTGTGAGAACACAGCAGCAAAAGTGTGGTCAATTGAAGTGAGAGAAACGTAAAACGGAAGTCGAAGGCCTTTAGGGCAGGGGCAAGAGAAACAAAAAAAAACATGCACACACACACAACACACACACACATAAACAGTAAAGGAAAAATGTACAAAAAACCTACAAAACGGCAAAACCCCGCGTGGACTGAGCCCCCGAAGAAAAATGTACGCAAACCGGACCAAACCGCAGGGCTTGAACCGGAGATAAGTCATTATGTTTTTATTATTTTCAATTTTCATTAATTTGACCAAAGATGAGAGCTCCAGAACGAGCGAGCACTCTACCCCATGCGAAAGAAGCTGCAAGTAAGCTTTCAAGTCGAATGGTAAACGGAGTGCGGTAGAATCCAAGGAGGCAATCATCGCGGGAGCATGCGAGCACGAGCGGGACAGGACGACAAACATACTCGACGCATGGCTCATATTCGAATGAAACAAAGCCAAATATGAACTACAACTTGTTGTGTTGTACCTTTGCCGTTTGCGTTTCTCGCTCTTGCGCGCACAGCATCTTTGCGTAACTGTCGAAACGCGGAGGCGGCCGCATAATCGCTAATGAACGAGAAGATCGTTCTGCCAATTAGCTTCCAAGTGCCGGATCGAACATAAATTCGAAATGGTGCCTCTTGGAACCTTCCTCTCGTACCTTTCCTACATCCTTACCGTTTCTATTGCTTTGCATTGAGCTATTGGGAGCGTAGTAAGTAAGGTGAATACGCGTGGGCATTTTATCTTCAAAAGTCAAGTTTCGGAATTATGTCCGTGTAAGGCTTCTCTGTGTCTACTTTTGTTTCGTGCACGAGTTTTGTTAGTTTTGTACTGGAGAGTTCAAACTCAGAGACACGAGCATGATCTCCATGCAGCGGTACGATTTTTTGATTTGATACGGAGACAGTATATTTTCGGGCACACACCAGGCTGTCTGGTATATTCAGCAGAAGCAGCAGCAGTCCCTTTACCAATGCGTAAACAAATTATAAATTTTCTTTGACTCACACTTCCATGCTACATCATGGACGAACACGTTTGACCTGACACGGACTCCAGGAGGACTAGGGCGGTTTGATTACTTTTTTATCCCACCGCATGCATGGCTATTTTCCTGTCCGTTCTGTTATCGAACTAAAAACTTGAACGGTTTCGATGGTTTCGGCATATGATGATGCTTTTAGTGACTCAATCGACTTGTTCAGTTCTCGATCAGTATGTTTCACGGCCACAATAGACAGGATGGCGCGCATAGAGATGAAATGTGCCGGTACAGTGGAGAAAATTAAGAAGCTTGAAAAAGATGCTTTAAATGCGTGTTTTCCGCGCCTCTCGGTAGGAGCGCTGATGCAATCACTTGGTACGCATCGTAGAAAAAAAAGAGTAAAAATAAAACAGATAGCAGATGTGCCTACATTAGGATGATAATTATTTTCATTTGTTTATTTATTTTCCCGTCGACATGCCCAGTGAGTTTTTGTAGCTTGTTGTGAGATTAAAAAACCCGAACCGAACCAGATGCATATGCGCCGTACAACGGCAGCGAAGGGTTCGAAGCGGGAGTGCACTTTCATAACATATCCCGAACATAGCACGGTTAGCAAAGAATCCAGCAGAAGGGCAATGGTAACCATTGGGAAATAAAATAGTTACCGTTCCGTATTTGATAAGACAGCATGACGACATTACTTCCGATAACATTATAAATGGTAAATACGGCACTTGTTGTACGGAAATATTCTAAACATTAGTCTTTTGATGATATTTTTGATAATTTTTTAAATTTACCAAAAACTTTATGAATCTTTCATGGTTATAATGTTCTAAATATTGCGTTTGATTCACTATGAAGATAAGTGTAACAACTCGTAAAGTTTATTTATGCCCAAGCATACACAGGCCATATGATAAAGAACACAATAGTAGCAATACCGAATGTCATCTGCTACGCGCTAGAGAAAGTAGATCAACTGTGATACTCCATTCAACCACCACTTCTCGAGTGCGACGACAACGACGATGATGATGATGATGATGACGATGGTGTTGTTGTGGATGGTGGTGACGATGTTGGTCATGATGCATGTATGTGGTGGAACCGGAAATTAGTAATCAGAATGTGACCAGCCTTCCACCACCACCGCCTATGCCTTCGAAGTTACGCTGCGCATTCGCGTCACGAGCAACGTTTTTTTTTCTCGCAGCAAACGCTACGGTGGCGCATAACTTGTCAACTTCTCATGGTGCATTATACGTCGAGCCTCTTCCGTGGTAACGAATGCAAAATCCCCTTACTATCCCATCTGCCGCCTTCCTGTCGGATCCATCACGAACGTTAACACACAGCTGATGCGATCTTCCAAAGTATCGCTGAGAATATGCCACCGAACCGGCCATGCCTGGGAGAGTACCAGGAGGCAGGCGTACGTCTCGACCTCGGCCATCACGATGATTATAAATAGACACCTGCGTACATACATTCTGTACACGCGTGTTTTCCAGTACCGTACGATAATTTGAGGACAGTAGCAAAGTAATGCAATACAGACGCTTACGTAAGTTAGTTTCTTATTTCTATCATGATTGTTTTCGTTTACCACTAAAATCAATGCAAAATTTACAGCCCAAAATGGTGTGCCCACTGTACACCGGACTCGTTGCATACATTCACTTCATTATGCATTCTACTTCTTGATATCGCTTTAGCGTCTCTGCGCAAAACAACTGATTGTTTTCTTTTCCAGTTCTTTCGCATCACTTAATCGCTAAGCACAGGAAAAGAAAGCAAAACTCCTCCACCGAATTGACGATCGAATGTTGGCTTAAAACGTTAAAGCAATTTTTATCGGGAATTAATTCGATTATCGTAATATTTATGGCTTACTTCCGAATGATTTCGGGCTCTAGTATCGATGGTTCGAGTTTGGACAGTTTAATCGCCCAATTTCTCAGCCTCGTTTTTCTCATGCATTGCTTTTTTGTGTTATTATTCATGATTGCTTTCTGTATTTTTCATCTCACTTCGCTAGCTACTGTTTGATTCTTTCCATTGACTCGGATATTTGTTGAGCGCCACGGATGTGAACAGCGTGCTCGTGTCGTGGAAGGAAACTGCGTTTAAAACGGAGCAAACAACTTTAACTGGTTTGAGTCAAGTGAAGGTGTAAAGAGCAAAAACTTGTTTTCATTTGCCCTAATCTTGAACCAAGCGGATCGATTTTGGTATCCTATTTGAAACGCGAGTTTAGTACACAAAACCCATGTTTGATAGGTATGCGTGTCACAGTAGTATCGAAAACAAAAATTTGTAATGATTGAACGTGAAACAATAAGGTATCTGTAGAATGTGGATAAATATTTTAAAATATGAAGCACGTTTCGTATGACTGTAAATGTTGTAACGTTTCGCATTTTGAGTAAACCAAAAACATACAATTTATGTTCCCCAAACATAGGATCTTTGGGGTACGAAGGGAATGCTAACATAATGTTTTTGCAATAACCTATTGGCGAGATAGCAGCGATGCTAATAGCCCACGATCATCATGCTCGTGTTGATGATGATGACCATGATCATCGTTTGCCATCAACACGACGGCATCGCAGATCATGATGATCAGCGTTGGTAAAGACGAAGGTATTAGTAGTAGAGGCAGTAGCATCACAGCTTCGTTCCCACGGCCGAGATTTCTACACGCTCTCCGCCCTGACTGGCAGTGACAGCGACACTCGTACGCACCTCGACCTCGCAGCCCCTTTATTTCGTCTGTGCTCGGCAAATTTTCTTTTCCCTATGTTTTCGTCATAATTCGCCCGCCAATCCATTTGCCTTTTTTTGTTTGTGCATTTATTTATGGGATTCGATCAGCGACCACAAATTTGTGACATCTTAAGACAATGCCAACCGACAAGGTAATGTCGTCGCTCTTTCGTCGGTATGTGAGTTTGAAAGAGTTTGTGTAAATACGGAGTGTATTTTTGTTGCTACATATTGCCCTGTTTAACATTGGAGAGTATTTATAAAAAAATATTTACAGTATTTTACCATCTTTTCAATCTTGCTCACACCATTTTTTTAATTAACCTGATGACACAAATTCGTAAATTAAAATCTTTGTTATTTTGTAAGTAAATCGATAGCTCCACAGAAAGTGATCGAAAAAATCTCTTCCATTTTCTCAAATCTCATTAAAATCTTATTGAAAGAGATCGGTCTATTTGCCTAGTTGCATTGCTTTCATTTACACGGTCGCTTTTGCACGCGCTTCCGGCCAAACCGCGGTCCGTACGGCTAAAGACAAGTGGTTGTAAAGTAAGAAAGGTAATTAGAAGAATAAATCCGGAAACAGTACCGTCAGCTTCCGCTTGTTGTCGATGCCCGGTTGCTGTCCCATCCATCCTCGCGTCAAAGCTAACGCCAAGGGTAGAGAAATTGGAAAAAATAACGATACGCGTCAAAACTGACCAGAACATGCCGCAAAACATGCTCATTACCTGGTTTCAGTTTTTAATTAGCCAACGTGCTCGATTCCATGGACGACAACCTGACGAATAAAGAGATGAGCTTGGGTATTTCGTTTTCCCTGCGAGAATCGATGATGGACGCGCTCGTACAGAAGGACGAGCCTATGAGTACATGCGTAGAATGATTGAAAAAATCTCCCACTAGAAGCATCAAACAATACCGACAGCATGGAATTGCACGATCAAACAACCAGCATGTTCAGTAGAGTTGATAGAAATAGAGCAACGCGTTTCCGCTATCTAAAGCCGCTGCTGGTGAAGTACTACTCCTACGTTCGCGTTCTTTCGTGTCCGCATTTCATTTCTTTCTCGGTTGCAACATGTTCGTAATCTTGAACGGTGTTGTTATTATGCAAGAGCGATGATGGACTCCTTAAAAAAAGGTTTTATCGCACATTTTTATCGCACTTTTTGCTCGGTTCTAACGATGAGGAAAAATACATAAATAAAAACAACAACAGACAATGCAGGTATATTGGCAAGGGATGCAAACCATATCTGTGTAATCGAATTAACTTCAAGTTGCATTCACCGACGCTTATCGTCGGTTTCGCCATAAAATTCCATCTGATGCCATTCGTAACCTCCCAAAATCGGCTCCACATCACACTAGGAACATGCATCACGAACCTTGTATATTTGTGCGTGTGTACGATCGTGCACACATGTGATGGTGATGAAAATTTTTAATTAAATTTAACCAGTCTTTCCCGCTATTACGGTCACTGGATCAGATGTGCCGGGATGAAGGCACGAACGAAATGGCTGAGCCAAACAGCAGTCGTGGTGGTGGTGGTGGTGGTGGTGGTGGTGGTAGCGGAGATACGTTTAATTAAAACGCGGAAGAGGAATGTCCGGTTTCCTCCTCCGGTGTGTGGCCTCTGGTGTGGGGTAAGGTTGGCATGGGTAAGGAATGGCGACCGGCCGACCGAGGAGAGCATGTTCCTTCGTGACTGGCTTAGCCGCGGATTCTGCGTATCATCAGCCTATCAGGTCGACGAATAGCTCACGAAGGGGGCTAAATTTAGCGACACTTTACTTTAACCTTATGCACCAGACCTCACTGGTCAGTCGAGCCGAGCATCGGGTAGATTCGTGAACATCAGAATCGCAGAGAATGTGCATTCGGTTTCTTCGATTCCCGTTTGCTTTACGCACAACCGCATGACAACCTGTCTGAATGTGTTCCGCGAAGAACTTTCTCATCCGTTTCAGCCCCGGGTGGTGGTAACTCGCCGGGCTTCTTCTTTGCCCCAACTGTTGCGGGTTGTTGCGAATGTAAGTTATTAGTGCAATTTAGAATGGATGACCGAATCGCGCGGTATCGAGCGACCTCCTCCTGTTGCGACATTGAGGAAGAGAGACCCGTGCCGGGGCCTCGAAAATCTAGAACACAACTCATAATTAATCGTGTCCGGTTTGGATTTTCACATCCCCCGAGGATGAAAGGTGTTTCCTATTTGCGACAGTACGTAATGTTACTCGGAAACGGCGAGGGTGCTTGTTCGAAATAGGTCAGATTTGTTTAGCTCTCAGCATTTTGCTGGAATCGATCTATTTTTCGAACAATAGGACGATCCACATTGATAGTTTATTTCCAATGTATATGAGACCAAACTGATGAAACTATTTAAAAATTAACACATCGCATGTGAATAATTTAGCATGTCATTTATTAAATTTTTACTTTTTTATTTCCAGGTAAGAGCTAAACGATTGTGACATAAATTAAACTTTGTCGAGATTACCGCCGATCCTCCGGTATGTCATGTTTTTCTCTTTATTTGTTCATTCTATGGTCATCATTCCCGCTGGGAAACCAATAACGAAACACTTAACCTAAGTTCTGGTTTTCCACACCGGCTGTGGCCATGTTGATGAAGTGAATTTATCGCTTACGGTTACTGTTATTATCGTCTCCATTTACCACTCAATTAAGCGCCGTAAAATTCGGCACCTTGTCGTCTTCACCGTCATCGGCGTTTGAGGTTTGCCAAGGGGGGACTCCCTACTGGGCTATGGAGCGAAACATGCCGCCACACTCTACATCCGCCTTCCTCCTCTTTGTTTTGTCTCTGTTTGCACGCGTGTAAAGAATCGCCGCCGTTACCCAATGCCGTATGTCTCAGAATGAAAGGCGCGCCAGCAAAGATCAAAGAAAATGTGCTCCGACCTTTTCCGCGCACAGTACACTGCAGCAGAAACGCCTCTGTTCTCTGGTGGTAATGAGGTGATAAAATAAATAACAATCGAATCGCGAACGCATACCGCTGAACCAAACCGGGGCTGGTTTCAACTACCAATAGTTGACGGACGATCATGTTTCTTAAACTGCCGATTCCAGCGGCCTTTTAAGTCATCTTCATTTCTCCGATGTCCAACGAATGAATCGTGCGACATGGGTGGTACATTCGAGGTGTTCGTTTGAACACGTAGGTAAAATGCTCAGGCTGCCCACAACATGCTCACCATCCATTGATCTACAAATCTAGCCAATATCGCGTTGTTTGGTCGATTATATTACAAACAGCATGAACCATTTTGTTTTTCAGCGATTTCCTGTACACAGTTGATCATGCTCAATTGTACATTCTTTGATCTTGGATGCTTCGTGTGCAGTCGTGCTTCCAATGCTGTTTCCTGTGAATTTACGATGTTCCACACTGCCTACGATCGGCCACCATAGATCTTGGATGCGTAGTGCTGCATTTGAAGCTGAATGAATCGATTATTAACCACAGAATAGAATCGATGGAAATTGTTCAATAAAATTGATGTGCCTTAATTTTAATGAAAAATAACTATCATAGTGACTAACAGCCGCCATCTTTGTGTAGAAAACGATGGTGCAGCTCATCGTCTGTTCGTACATATGAATTTAATGGAGGTTGATTCAATACTACGCTCCACCTTCCTGTTGTTTTTGTGGCGTGATGTTGTTTGACCACCTACGCGCAACTCTTCTCATCCTCTCAGAGTGTACTTCGCTTTGTGTGACTGCCACCCCTTGAGCAGCATGTCAAACAGAGAGCAACACCCAGCGAAAGGCGGCCGATCCAACCCCCATACTAAGGGTGCGATACTGTGGTCCTTTTCCTTCGGCCAGAGCTTTTGTGGGCAGTGCTACACGCTCTTAACCATCCGAATTATAGTTCGTGTTGAATGTGTTTTTTCTGTCAAACTTAACTTGCCATCAGGTTTTAAGTATGACTATGCTCATATGTTATATAACCATCGCTAGGGATAGGAAACTTGCAATTGCTTGCCTTCGTGGAGAAACAGGCGTTAGATTTTTTCTCAGAAAAAAGTACCCAACCCAACGATTAACCTTTGCCACAAGCTCCGGAAATCGGTTTTCACTGTCACCTGACTGTCTCATTGGATAAATGTGGGACTTAGGCGATAGGCTTGCCGAGAAGAACATTAAACTCGAAGGTCACACTTCCGAAAGATAAAAATGGATACGAGAACTGGAACTGGGTCCCATAAATACAGTTGCGTTGAACAGTTCATTCATGCCCGTGTCGGTTTCAAAATGTGTTCGTACGTATACACGCACTTCATTCATTCATTGCCAGCAGAAGAATGAATGTTACACAAACTGTTCGTGCGTGCCAGCGTGCAGATGCAGAATGTCGAGAGGAGAGGGCCCATAATGCCATGTGAGCCGAACGGGCCAGCCTCAGGCACAAACTCTAAAAATATGCGTTAAAAATAGTTGTTGCGAGAAGAACGCCTGGACTTGGCCTCCCATACAATACTAATTTTGCACCCCAAGCTGCATAGTGATGCATCGCGCGCGTGTACAGCAGTCTCCATTACGCGTCCACGCCACCCTTTCCCATTTCTTCCGTTTTCGTGCGTCGAGAGCCTCGCTCTCCACCAAAACCATCGTTACTTTCCCGCGAAAATGCTACGCTACGCTGGGATATGTGATAAAACGCAGGAATTGCGTAATTTGTCCTAAAATAACTGGCAGAACATTTTCATGTGCAAGGGGCTGAACTCCACCGGTTGTTCACACGGTTGAATTGCCTCGCCGAAATACGCCAGACACGCTGTTGCCACAGGGTTTTCTAGCTTGTCTCGAACGTCCCCGGAAGATTCGTAGTCCAAGAGCCAAAGTTGCTCAAGAAATCAAATAACATTTGGTTTTGGGTACCACTTGGGAAAGTTGTTGTAAAGTTGTTGTAGATTAAACATAAACAATTTTATGTTTAATCTAGTTTTTAATGAACATAAAAAATAAAGTATTATTTATATTCTAACGTCATAGCATGGCGTCGGTTTGGCGGTGATGGTATGTATGGGTTCTGTGGCACACAGTCTCCAATGCATAGAGTATATTACAATCCATCTGCAACTTTCCACGTACTCCACTTTGCTCCTTCTCTGTTTTGTGACTGTCGTGTTTTTATTATTATTACTATTATTACTCTTTCTCTGCACTCACTCTTCTTACGAGTTTGCGCGTGTGCACGTTGAGAAGGCACGATACCGAGCGAGATGGCATGAATTCATTCATAAAACCGTCCACGACATAGGTACGCGTCTCACAGCGCAGCATTTCAACTCGTTGCCGGCCCAACCGGAGCATAGTATGAATGGTACCGGAAAGACAACTTTCGAACACAACCACATACGTATGGCCACATGGCCAAACGTCTTTTCATTCAGCAACGCCTAGGGCACCTTTGCTTCCCTCTTTTGCTAGAGACGCCAGCGGTCAGCGTTCATCGTGTGGCCGTTTTGCAGCTAAGACATTTGCCTGAATATTGCCAATGTGTACTGGAAACGTTTGGACAAAGGGAATTATATAACAAAATATGGTTGTAAAAATTAATACACGTTTAATATCAGTTTACCTGCAGTAGTGTAGTCAACAAAAACCTTTAACAACATAGATTGATTCGACATGCCAATTTCGTTGTAGTAAGGGAAGCCGAGACACGTTTGGAAACGTATTTTACATCACCAATAATGGTTTTGGTTAGGTTTTGTTTCTAAAATCTTTTAAGTGTAAAATATGAATGTTTGTTCATGTAAAGTAAGCTTTAGAACATACGATATATTGATCATGCTGTGTGATAAACATGCGTGGATTATCTTTCAAATTATGAAATGCCGTCTTCTATTGGAATCTATGACATATTATATTCCAATTGAATAAAACAATAACAATTCTTTCAATAACACGCTCCAATACGCAGCCAATAGTTCTCACTCGTCCCTTTTTGTCATTTTTTGGAATTTTTTTTCTTCAATGTGTAATTTTATACTTCCGTTCGGTGGGAAGAGTGAGTGAAAAAAGAACTATAGGAACCAGCAGGAAAAACGGAACCAAAAGTGTATACAACAGCATACGCAACGTATGGTAGGTTTTCGCCATGGGAGAGTAAACACATTTTCTACTTTTAGATACTCTTCGCGATGCGTATCCTTCGTTCATTCATGCGTTCTCAGACCTTTCTGCTGCATCTTCACCAGCAGTTCGACCCCAAAACGCCCGTAATTCGACCATTATCCTTATGGTCTCGCTCTTCCCTGATATCCACACGTGAAGGAACAGGTAGGGTTTGGTGATGCTCGGTTTCAGCACCGAAAGGAGTTTGTACGCAGTAACAAGGATCAAGTTTTTGTAAGATGAATGAATGATCGGTTTATTGAACGATGTGCTTCTCAGGCGGTATTTCCGAACAGATGGATATGCAGTTCGGTGTGTGGTGCCGGTTTTCGTTTTCTACACGCATCTTTCTTTCGCACCAGATCTTTTTTGTATCGGCTTCTTTTTTGGTTACACTCGTACTCTCACGACCATTTACCCATTACTGTCAGGTGCTTTCGTTTTGGGCACAGGAAACCTTCGTTTTCAACAGACACGTAACAGGAATTCGACAGGTTGGAGTTGTGGAAATATTTCTCATGGAAATCGCATCGTAATTTACATGTGAGTTTCGATATGTTAAGAAAAGCATACTGTATCTATACAACTATACTCCTTTACCAGTAACATCTCAGGATAAGTAATTTTCCTTGCCTTCATCTCAGCTTATATCAACGATCAACACATTTAACCGCCTCATTTGACACCCTTCGTTCTGTTCCGTTTTTTCAACCGATTTATTTCCGGAAACACACCATTCACACTTTGGCACTGCGGGAGTTGAGCATTATTCGGTTCTGCCTTCCAGAGAACCTCAGAACCTGGGCATAATAAATGTAGAAAGCAAATCCGAAAAGGTGCCCATTTGGCATCCCTAAGGTGACGCTGTTCTAACATAAAGGATCCATTGACTGCATTGAGCCTTCTTCGCTTCGCTCGGTGCCGGTAAATCCTTGAGTCAATGGCGACTGAATCCAAATTGTGCTGAAAAGGAGAGAAGCAAAATGTAAATTAGGATTAAAACTGTTAACTTTGTTGTCTAACAGAGAATCGAAAGCAGCTTTGCTGCGCTGATTGGGAGAAGGTTGTATCGAAAAAACAGGCTCTTTCATCAGGCAGGTGTGAGCGAAAATAGGAGAAGATGAAGAAGATTAGAAATGCATTAACCTCTTGACTCCAAGAAAAGTGTGAAAAATAACCAAAAATTAGCATTCAATTACAATAAAAGAGAAAAATTAACGTATGTATTTTAAACACTTGGTAAGCTTATTGTGAGTGATGTAAATTGATTGATATCGTGAGAAAAAAAATCGAATAAAATATATAAGAATATGTACAGGGACGGTATTGTTATTATTCTGACTATTTGAAAACATTTCTGACACGAATCTCACGTTGAGGTATGAGATACAGGATTGTTCGATACGATTTTTTACCTTAACGTACCGAATGGAACATCATCGATACTCATTGTGTTACCTGTTTCATTGACGATCTCAGTATTTAGACGACCCTCCTAAGGCAAACAGGTATCGTTAGTCGGTAGAATGTTTCGTCACTCTAAAAGCACGTCACATTTAGTTCGCAGTCGTAAATACAGCACTGCATTTGCGCCTTTACCTTACCCCAATCAAATTCATTCGTTAGAATGGATCGTTACATACGGTTAGTTATTTTATTACCTTGCACCTTGGGCTACCAACGAGTCGCAGAAGAGGTTAGAAATGAGTTTTCTTTGGGTAGAACAGGATCTAGCACAACAGATCATGTTAACGCCATCTCTAATGGATCCATAAGGGAAAATGAGCGTTTCGAGGATCGAATGCAGTGCCGGGTACTGACAACGACGGCGACGAAAATAACAACAAACGTGTAGTGTAGTGGTTTTCTTTTCAGTTTTATGAATGAAAACCTCATTCCATCTCGTTCGCTTCCGGCATTGCCCTTCTTGCAATCGGGTTTTACCGAGTATAAAGCACCACTGTCCCGCTCTTCCTAAAGCGCTGTCGATCAGGTGTTCTCACTCCGATGAATGAATTTCTGCTTCTTACGCGATCGCTGTACACGATTGCAGTGTTCCACTGCACAGTATTCTTGTCGATGCATGATTGTTATTATTATTGTTGTTGTGTCTGTTGTCCTGCGCTCTGTACTTTCCATTCTTTTTCTTCTGTTGCTTGCGCCTAGCGCCGCGACCAAATTTCATTTAACCAAATTGTATTTCTTCTGGGAATACAACACTAATTTTCTTGTTGCAGTATATTTATACGTACATGAACGGTCGAGCAATAGCAGAATCGAATATTATTTCTGAGTATCGGGCAAGCAGATCAACTAATGTTTGTAATTGAGTCTTACTATGAAATCCACGTAATATTTGCTGGATTATAATAGTAACTGGTGTGTTGTGTTCTGCACAAAGTGTATAAACACAATGATGATTTTGTATATAAAGCGCCTAGAATATGATTTCCCCATGTTTCATACGAAACAAAGCAAAATATGCTAACGAAAGATATTCTTTGATCCTTACTCACACATCGTTCGCCAGAGTGTTCATTCGCGATCGCTCAACTACCTGTGCCGGAACTTGCACCCACACACACGGATCGTGTTGTTTACTTCCTTGCTGGCACCAACACAACGACGCGTTCCTTTCATGTCCACGCGCTTGTGAACACGAACAACACGAGCGATCGAAATATAGCCGTCTCTGCTCTTCCTTCAGCCGGTCGAGAACGAAAAGAGGCAATAGAAGAGTAGAAAGATCGGCACTTCCGCCGCGCGCGCACGGACCCGCACACAACAAAAATCTCAACAACGTTTTCATTCAACAACGTAACGATGAACAGAGTGTGTGTCGGAGAGCTTGTCTAGCTGCTGCTGCTATTACCCGCCAAGCGTGATCGTAGTAGGAAAAAAGATCGTTCGAAAAACCGCTCGCCACAGAGCAACGTTGCGATCGTTTCGGGAGAGCGCGTTTTCACCCTCTCTCTCTGAGAAACGCACACACCTTTTACAGTGAGCGTGCGCCGCATTCTACTAAGTCCGTTAAACGCCGTGTTGGTCGGTTGTTCGGGCGTCCTCGGAAAAGTTTGGTGTTCGCAGTGCTCAAGAATGCACCTGATGCAGTGTTTTTCGGTTGGTAAACAGTGGTGCGAGTTTCTGTCGTCGGTGTTGTGTGGTGGTTGTTGATCCTCGGTTGAATACTAGTGTGCAACATATTTCGTATGTGGGATTTCCCCGGACCAGGAGCAAGTGAAAAAGATACCCTGTCCGCGGTGTAGGGAAACCTTTGCAAAAAGCATCCAAAGCGAGCGGCGTGCACTCCGGAAACGCTCCTCGGTGTACTAGTGGAAAAGGATACAGCAGTTTAAGGCAGAATGTGCCCATTTTTCATACAAAAAAGGTGGTGTGACGTAAATGTGTCGTGTGAATAACTTACTATTCATTGGTCGTGTAAAGTGTCATAAACGCGAAACACAGTGGCGATTCTACGCTCGTTGGTTTGGGATCGTTATAACTATCCGGAATATGTATAACTCGAACGCTAAACTGAATCTAATGGAACCAATACGTAGGAAGCAATTACTGCGTGTGATGATGAGTGTGCTTCGTGTGATATCTTCATGGTGTCAAAACTCCAGCTTTCGCGTACATACACGGAATGGCGCAATTCGATAGTGATTTTATGGCGACTCCCTTCGTAACGTACTGCCCCGGCGTGAACCCTGGAGCAAAATCAACCAGCCGCGCATTATGCTAATGGCGTATTGCCGGTGCCTGTGTCGCGAGCGGTTTATACTTTCCGCAGCACTGACCCGCGATCGACAATGACAACGAAGGCCATTGCTGCATGCTCATCCGACCGTCGGCAAAAATGCGAACCTTTGAAATGAAGTTATCATATTTTGTTGTTGCTTGTTGATTGTTTATTATTGCATTCATTTGTGTTTATCGTTCGAAGTTTTATTCGCACATATATTCAAAAAATCATACGAAGATGTAGAAGTATGCATTATTAGCATGAGGTGGAGTACGAATCGCGGTTGTTTAGTTTTTTTAAATATTGTTTTACTAATTTTCACTCACACTAGCGGTGCTTTTGTGGAAAGACTAGAGAATGGTAGTGTCTAAAGCCGTGGAAAATCCTATCAAATTTGTACGCTCATTACACAACTGCTAATACCCATAAATGTTGTCAGAAACTTGATCCTCTCCCCCAAGTAAGGTAATATTCTTGGGGTTTGTCCGACCGAAGCGGGATTACCGATTACCATTCCCAGTCATTGGTGTGGCGTTGAGGACGATGTTCGTTTTTCTTTGTGTTTATCCGCAAAGCTTTTCCCTAATCGATGGCATTGAAGTTAAGGCGCACTAGCTTAACGTTTCTCAAGAATTGAATTATTATATGTCGCTACAGGCGCCATACACGGTCCGAAGCAAACCGATACTATGGCGCAGGTGTTTGTGTTGAGGATTTTGCTTTGTTATACCTCACTTACCGCGATATGAAACGTCTTCGTTTTTATTGTGGGTGTTGTGCGATCGGCCGGGGCATACACATGCTTGCAGTTTTACGCAACTTTCTTTGTGGAAACAAAACCGTAACGCCCGAGCAAGCACCAACCATACCCTAGCTAAGCAGTTGGCACTCGAAACTCGCGATACTAGTTTTGAGCTGATGATTTCGACCTTGGCCACGAAGGTGCCGTCGATGCAATGGGCTGTGTTTCTAGCGGGTTGTTGGCATTTGCTGCAAACAACGAAGAATTCATACAATTGAGAACATTTTTTAAAACGCGATATATTTTAGAGGAAAAAATTTAGAGGACCAACCCAGCCCAGAACAGTATCAATATTTTTTGTATTTCAAATAAAACATGAGAACTTCAATCTGAATGTGTGTTGAGCCGAAAAAATGAAATAATTACAGCACGGAAACGATTTCCGGAGATGCAAGACATGCTATTCTCATGTAATTATACAATGTCAACTTCATCGAAAAGTGGCTGAAATATCAGAAACACTTGGTTATGGGTGGGTAGAAAAAAGGCACCTCAAATGATGATGACAACGCTACTTCAGTGTCGTTTGTTCGTTGCTGTGGACTTGATCGTTACTGAAGTCGTTTTCGTTGTCATTTCGTTGTGATTGAGGCGTGCGGTGTCCGTGAGTGTGTGGCTTGATGAAGAAGATAGGCTTTCGGTGTCGAGAAGCAGAGATTTTCTTCAATGAACAGTGTCCCCACACAATGCAACCGAGCGCGGCGTCTCCGAGCGTCTAATGCCATTCATTCTTACGTTGGTATCAACCTGGTGATCTCAAAATAGGGGATTTTTCCACCGACAATCGTCGGGCAAGTGGCTGCTCATTTTCTTAGCTGTTGCCGCTGATTGCGGTAGCCTCGTGAGGTTGCTTCATCGCCTACAATCAACGCCAATCGTAGTCCACATTCGCATTCTAAAGTTTTCTAAAGCCCTTCGCAACAGGTGTATGATTATGCGTCAACGGCGATGAATTTGCCATATCCGGACCGAATGGATATTAATCTCCTGCACACACACTAATGACTATATTGACTGTAGATTTTTCTCTTGCAATCCTTCAAGAGAAATGCATTTGTACTGGCACGAGACAAACCGAAAAAGATGCGATAACTACCTTGCAATTATTCATGTTATGAATTTGAGGAATCTGTCCACCATTGTGTGCGACAATAAACACAGTTTCAGTAAGAAGAAAAAAAATAAGTTAATATTAGACATGTGTAATTGAGTACAATAATAAAAAAGATTACACCACCTTAGCATTCACTTAGGATTCAGTGACGTATTTATGAAATTGTATCTCCCTGTACTAGAATTTCAAGTAAGGAAGAATCTAAAGGTCACCTGGGAAATGCATTTAGCCGGATAATCAATAACATACGACAGGTACTTCCGATCGATGGTTGTCGAACGACCATTTAGTTTCCGTTCAACCGCAGCACAATCATAATCCTGTCTGTGATTTGTATAACTGCTTTAAGGGGAAAGTGCCAGCAAGTCCAGAGGGGTGAAATATATCACATTACACTTGATCGTGTTCCGTACTATCGTTCGGAAGTCTGACTGTTGCTAGTTCCTACGCAATGTATGGATGGAACCTGTCAAGCAATTGGTAATTGAACCGAAGAGCATGAAAATTACGGGAATTATCACCACCTTTCCCCCTGTGTTACAGTTTGCTGTGATCGATTTCATGTTTTCTGTGACCCTCCCATGATCTTTTAACACGGCTTTCACGAACGAGCAGCTCTATGAAGTTCTCTTTGGAACCGGATCTTATTACAGATGCGTTTATGCGTTCCTGGAAAGCGAGCAATAAAATTCGTTTACATTTCCGTTTAGTTATTTTCCTAAACGCTTGTGGATATGATGCACGTCGTACAATTTTGCAGTAGTATGAGATTCAACATTATTTTGATGATGTAACATCATAAATAGAAGTTTTCTAAGCGTTACATGCATAGAACTAGAATCTCAGGTTTTGAAAAGTTGTCTAAACTACAAATATTTGCTAAACACAAAAAAAAGGATTTTCAATGCATTACATTTTTTTTGTTATGTTCTGAAAATTGTTGACGTAGCTGCTGTGTGCATTTAATAATAACTCACACCATCACCCCTCGCGGTGGATGCGTAGTTAGCCGTGCGCGGTGTTGAAGTTGCGTTTGTTTGTTTATGCGTTTTTCCCTCATTTTTGAACATTTTCCACCGAGTGACCGCTTCCGTTCTATTCGTGTTGCTTATGCAGTTTTTGCTAGTCTCTAATGGACAACGTTCTAATGGGTATTAGAAAGCATCAACAGTTAGTGGAAGAGCCGTAGATGGAATGGCCACTGCGTTGGTTCGACACATCAATTGGGAAGAATTGGATGACAATTGGAGTAAATGAAATGTTAATTTAATAATTTATGTTAATTAAGTGGACATTTTCAAAGCGTCGAGTCCACCGCAGCGAGGAATACGGTTTGGCATGTGGGTCTAAAAAATTAAACGAACCCCGAGATATATTGACAAGTTTGAGATCGTTGTTTGCTTTATTGTGCATTTTGTAGTACCTTCTCAGTAGAACCAAACTTTTCATACAATGGCATGTCTTCATGTGTATTTGTTGTTGAAATGTCTAGAATTTATTGGTTTTGTAATATCCAATGGATTAATAATAGCCTGCTTTGTATAACACTGTGTGACTCAAAGTATAAAACGCATGATACCAAAATCTTTTCAAATCATCTAATCAGCTATCCTTCATTCAATGAAAAAGAGCGCTTTATTCATGACGCCATGAGAACACCATCTGTGGGATTAGTTAAATGCGTTACATTCGACACATTCAATTAAACACCCCACCAGACTGTTGGGCACCACAATGATTGAAGGTTTATTTGCCTAAATCTAGTTAAATGTGTAGGACGTTATTGTATTCACCACACTGCATTACCGCAATTTAGTGATTTATCACATAAGTTAAGATTTTGTTTTCGTTTATTGATAGTTGTAAGTCAAATTGAAATTAAAAAGTTGCAATACTTATGAGTGCGATAATTGTATGTTAAACTAAAGATAGGCACCAAAGAGAAACCTTATATCCTGGTCACAATGCGAATGTGTGATGTTTCCTTAAAAATGTTTACAATGGTTTTATACACTTTACGATTTCTCCAATCTGTTTTGGCCTTCTACAGCACCGAGTTTTATTAACAACAGTGTGAATGTATAAATGTGGATTAAATTAAAGTTGGTCGACGAACGAAAATAAGCAGTGCAGTACGCCAATAAATTCTTCTGATTTCAAAAGTGATTTACGAATGCTGATTGTGCTGGCGTTTTGCGTTGTGAAAGATTCCAATAGCAAAGTTGAGTGAGTGTATGCGTCGTACTGGCTCGTATTGAATACCTTCGAGCTATAGGAATACATACGAAGGATAAAGTGGAAAACGAAGAAAATTTAATAACAATCCTCCTGTACGTGGCATACGGAACAACACAACATAGTGGTGTACTTCGAAATGAATACTATATGTGCTGTAACAAAGCCAAACGTAGTGCGATTAACGTGAATATAGCCAGAAAATCTGCATACAGCATTTCTGTAAACTATAAAAAGTCATCGTATCTGTCCCACGCTGTCCCAGTCAGCATCAATAATCGCAAGGAAAGGTTATTCACGCAGAAAAAGTGGCTACGAAGGTAAACATTAATGAGCTACGAGGATTCGAAGGTTTCGATCCTCGAGCGAAAATGACAAACGAATGGATGGAGTGGAACGACCCCGGCATAGGTCGTGGAGGTCCTCTCGGAAGGATTCCGTTGCGTGGAGCGAATCATCATAATCTGGGCACGGGCCTGTCAAGTGTTGCTGGCGGAATGATCGGCGGCGTCGGCAGTATCGGTGGCATTCACAACAACAACAATGTCAACTTTCTGAACAATAATCAGCAAAGTTTTCTCAACAGTTATAGTTTAAACAAACTCGCGTCTGTTGGAATGGGTCTAAAGTCTCATCCACTGATGAAAGGTTTACAGAAACCAAGAGGTAAATACAAAACAAAAAATCTGAATTTTATTTACAGCATTCGTAGCGGGTGGTTTGGGATGGTATTTTACGCTGAAGTTTCGCTGTACGCTATTTCTAATTCGTGGTACATATGAATTTTGTTCGGATGTGTTCGCCCACAGTGATTAAATAATTCAACATTTCCATTCTTGCGCAGCTCGCTAAGAAAGCGAAAGCACTGGCAACCCATAAAAATGGCGTACTTTGTCAGAAACAATTCAACGCACCGAAGCGCAACGCTGCCGTACACCACGTAACAATAACGGCGTCTGATGCACCTTGAACCCATTATTGGGTGCTTTGACCATGGTGATGTTTCTTGGTCGCCCTTTCTTCAAGTCTCCTTGATGTGCGTTTCAACTAAGAAATTCACCGATGTTATAGCCGCTCCGGTTCACTAAAACTTAAGCAAACATTGCTTAGTTACACTTCCAGCTCGGATACAAAATATTTCGTATTAACAAATGTTTGCACCTTGTGGTAAACTATTTCGCGTATAGTCTCGCAATGTAAACTGCTATTTCCGCTTTGGATTGGATGGAAGCGCATTTGAGATAAGTTTAGAAAATTGGTTTCAAGTAATTGTTAAACTTGTAGGTTGTTCACGTTGTAGAAATGTATGACTCGTCTTTGATAGTCCGTAGAACGAATCAACAAGTATGCTCTGTTCATACGACGTATGGTCGATTCAAATGGATTGTCGGTTTCAACGGACAAACATGAATAGAGTGGTCGTTACGCATGGTGAACTTTGTTTTCGGGTGTCTAACACTTTGGATCACAAAACACCGTGCCTCTTTTTCCATTTTACCCTGAAGCAGTCTGAACGACTGGTACTAACTGCTTGCACCGCCAATTTACCTACATGCGTTTAAATTTAGTTGTATATTGAGAACAATTTGTTATAATGGTATTAAAATAGAAGCTTCTTTATGGAAGCGATATAAAAGTTCCACGTACTACGAACAAGGCGCGACTAATTTTGTACAGCATTTCTTCAAAATTAGCCGTAAGTAATTAATTGTGCAAAGAATAAACTGCTACGAGAAAAAATTACTAAAACATTCGATGAACAGGGACGACAGTAGGAAATTTCGTGAATCAAAATGCACATGCTGTAAGCAGTTACTCCACCAGTGTCGTGTCGGTGTACAGGTTGAAGCAAAGAAAACCTTCATAAAACGACCGCACTTCCTTCGTGGTAGGTTGGTGCTGGTCTGCCGGAATGAAACTACGCGCGGCTGGACAGCGCAACTAATCACGGGAATATGACACACAGAGTGGAAAAATGAAAACAAATAGACGCAGGCTTCGTAACGAGCAAAGAAAACAATCGGCCTCACAAAAAAGAATTACGCCGAAAATTTAATTACACGCAAACCAGCTGGCGTTGTCGGCATGTGTGAGGGCACATGCGTTTCAGTTTGGTCGGCGTTTCTGTGTGTTTTTATCTCGTTTTTACAGCTTTCCCTCCCATCACCGCCCACTCAATCCTTTGCCTATGATGGCATACGCCAATAGAACAGGCGGTGACTTCGAGGCGTACCAACAATGATGAGGAATGATGAAATTACAGACGACTCAAACGTTCGACGATTCCGCCGGATAATAGTCGTTCTGTTGAGGCCGAAAATTGATTATCGAGATCAGGCCAACCGGCAGCTCGAGAGAAAATGGTCAACGCGTGTTTTGATCATGTTTAGGCGTGTTGATCGTTGGGTTTGGCAATCGTTTCGTCTTACGATGGGGGATTGTTGGCATGAATGGGCATCGTGATAGGTGGTCTTTACCGCAATATTATCCTCCTCTATCTTCAGGGTGGGGTACAACCAAATAGATAAAAATAGTAAATTTTGCACGTGTTGTCTATATTTCATTCAATGACGTTATATTGAACATAATTGGTAAAACTGAGAAAAATGTCCATATTTCAAACGGATGTTCGAAGGTGGGGTAACAATACCTACTATGTATCAAAGATGTGGAAGAAAATCGGGTTTGATTAAGCCATACTATTCGGAAGTTTTTACTTCCTCTTTGTATGTGCTCAACGACCCCTAAAAAATCCCTTTGCTACCCTGTCACACAAGAAGACATAGGTTTGTGTTCAGCCATATTAAGAGCTTTTACTCATTGACACGTCGATTTGTCGATGCAGATCGGATTGGACTGCAAGTGACGATTAAGTTTCAAATGAAGTCCACTTCCACCAAAGCAAATTACCGGACTGCCGGTTCGGAAGTTCGGATTTCCTACTTTTACATGTATCGCCATGCAAAAGCGGGAATGGGTTTTTTTCTGTGGTAGAAGAAATAAAATCCAATTGTTTGCGACACACGATCGTGTGTCTCTAATGCTCTGTGAAGCTCTTTTTCTCAATGAACTGAAATCCCTTTGATTCCGCCTTAGGAAGACGAAATGATTCAATCTTTTCTCTTTTAACATTGTCCTCCGCCCCAGAAGAGGTTGATCGGTAGCATGGCTGCTACGGGAGTTTATGTTTCCTTTGCCATCGCGTCATCGCGGCTTTAAGGGCACAGCAGCAGAGCAGTAATCCGTTAAAATTTCAATTTTCCATCCCCAATCGGAAAGTAGAGTCAACCGAGCGATTACGATCCAATCGGTAGAATGTAATCCCCGGCTGATCGCAACTCCTTGATCGTACTCGTACGAGAAGCTTCATCCCTCGCCAACGATGTGAGTCTTTAATCATCCTCATCTTCTGCGTCGTTGGTCTTCATCGACGCGAGCAATCTGGATGACGACGACGGCGACGACGATGACGAAGGAAGCAGCACTTAGGAAAAAAGAATAGAAGTAAACACATGAAAGAGAATGTTGAAGACTCATTGATCAAATTTACGTTGCCACGAGATCCGACCAGCGGAAGAATTGAGTGGTATTTTTGTAGGGCTTACAGATTTTAGCCCTCGGGATCGCCGGCGGTCTAGAGCCGGTCTTGGTGCCGTTCCCCAAACCACTTGGACTATGAAGCATTGTGTGTGTTCTGTGAAATTAAATACTTCCGTTCCGTTTGGTTCCGTTCTCTTCCTGTGGGAGCGAATCATTTAATAGCTGCAAATTGTGTCACTGCCTAGCAGCAGCGACGAAAGACGCTGACGAGTTTTCTTTGTGCATTGGCGACCCTCGGATGTGGAGGATATGATGGATAGTGTTTGGTCACAAATTTAGCTCGGCTTTCCATGACCGAGAACCGGAAAACGAAGGTGGTCTTCGCAAGTGATGCCCATCGTCGTAGAGGAGTGTTCTTCTTGCTTTTGTGCGAGACCACCAAGAGACGGTTTCACAACTAATAGATTTGCGTCTCACTTAATTGCCACTTACTAGTTGCAGTCCATGCGAGGTAATCGTCAATGTAACTAAGTTCTCTATGTTCTCTATATTTCAGATGTCCCGACACAGATGCCACCCTTGACGCCCGGTACAAATAAAAAACTCACTGAAGTGCTCTATGCATCGTTTGCATCCTGGGAGAAAGAGGTACAAACATTCAAAATTACCAAAGGTGAGCACAGTTTTTGTTAAAATATTTTATACTGTTTGATATAATTCAATATTACTGTTTGACAAATAACACAAATCTAGTAACTGTAATCATCTTGGCAACAGTAGGAAACATATTAATGGCTTGTCTTAATCTTTATTTATGTATTATTTATTAGTAAAATACATAAATCATCGAGTAGAAAATGGTTTCTTGTGTAAACTTGCTTGTTTACAATACCAAAAATTGTTTACAATAACAAATGTTCTACCATTTCTGATACTTTTGTCGACTTTTTACGAGTAATTGGTGTGGACTTCCACCACACCAAAAGTTAAGGTCAGTGTCAAATCACTTTTTCTGGTCAAAAAAAATCAACCCTCTTCCCATGGACAGGAGGGTTTCGTTTTCCTAACTCGACAGCACTACAATTCTGTTTTGTGTGATTTTGGATGCAAAATTGTCCCTGTAGAGTGGAGCATTAAAATCAGCAAACAATTAATACTTTATTACCCTTTGTCTTGTGGGTTACTTGTGACCTTCATAACAATTCCATCAATTCATTCAAGGGTGAGAATAGATGACCTATTGTTTACTTATTTTCACGTTTAACAACCTAGTCTTAATCGTCATAATCGTAACATATTTTTTTTCTTGACGTTATTTACCTTCGGTAGATCCCCGACAATGGACAGCGGAACACGTGCTAATTTGGTTGAACTGGTCGATAAAGGAATTTTCGTTGGAGGGCGTCAACAAGGAACCGTTTCAAAAGATGAGTGGTCGTGACATTGTTGGACTCGGCCGCGAAGGGTTTCTTGCGATTGCACCTCCATTCACGGGTGATATTCTATGGGAACACTTGGAAATTCTCCAAAAAGGTAAGCAAAACATATGCGCGACATTTAACCTCATGCTATTCTATAAAGTTGTTTGTATCATATTGGATTGATGCATTGAATGATTTCCAGAAAATTTCTATTATGTTATATAAATCATAGCACATTCAAAACATCCACGCACTACATTCATCGATTAGACAATGTATTGGGTATACAATGATGTTGTTTGTTGCATGCATGCCTTTATGTAAATTTATCATATCCGATTTACTCACTTAAATGCTGAATGAAGATTCTCTAAGAGATTCTCTTGGCAAGTGTTGCGTATCGTGGCTACAAACTGTAGTACTATCCACTCATCATATCCACTACATGTGCAGTCCATTTCAAGGGTGTACACATCGCTGCACACAACTATTTTAAAGGTAGATTCACCACATCGAAAATGATCATCAAATAAAGATAGATCAGCTCCACGCCACTACCGGTGATGAGGATCGCCGTCACCTTCAGTGTGTGTTTTTACTAGTAGAACTTCGGCATTCGCAATTGTTTCATCCATTGAGTTTTAGCTCACATAGGACTGCGCTTAAAAGTACAGTGTTAGCTAGTGGATAGAATCACGTTCCCATACAGTAAGCACCCTGGCAAGGGTATTGTTAAAAGCACCAGTTTTTTTTACGACAGAATGCAATGAAAACTTTACGCCCTCTTGCTGACGTCCGCCCTAGAACGTATCTGCCGCCACACAAGGTTGTCTGAAAGAGGTCAACATAGGCCTCCCCCTAATGATCATAATGTCAACGGACAAGCATCCATAACAAGACAATTTCATCTTCATCACTTTTACTGACCCGCTTGTAGCGCCGCACACCATTCAGATGGAACCATTTCTTACTCAAACCGCGGGGTTCTCAAGTGCTGCCTACGGGTCGATCGTGATTGAGATTGGATAATTGACTCTATTGCCTTAAATCGGTTATGCCTGGGGTTAATTGGATTAACGTCTACGATCTTAAGTCTTGGGCGGTAGGCTCATTTAATTGAAGTTGGTTAATACTAACGAGGGCACATCTCGATCAATTGCTATGTTTGATTCGTTGGGTGCCGGATTTACCCTTTGTCCTTTGATTTTTTTTTCAATTGCTTTGATTCCGACGTGTAATGAGTTTATTTTGATTTCCATCACATTTCAATTGCGTTCGGACATCACACTGGCTAGTACCACCGGCGTTCACAAGAGTGGATGTAAATTGTATTTCTGTACACACGGCAGAAAAAACCCTGCGCGATTATGTTGCGGGGCAAACAGCTTTATTTGAGGAAATTACTTTCCCTAATATTTGTTTCCTAAATTTCCACTTGTCCTCATTCCGGTTCACTATCGCCGTCGTCCTTACACGCACCTTGTAAAATGCTTCCTAAATTTGATTTTAACAGCAAATCAGCGCATCCCACATCGTACCTTAATGACATTTTCCCACGCATATGGCCAGCTATTTCGGCTACTAGACTGAAATCGGTTCTATGTTCGTGCTACTGGAACACGCCACACGCGCTAATAAATTGAATTTCACATTTACCAAATCGATTGCAACCCGTTCGGTGGCTGTGACACCAGTGAGGGCAACTCTAACGGTGACGTTTGCTTTCCCAACCAGTTTGAAATGATGTTAGGAACGAAAAATACGTTGTCCATTCATCACATGCACATTGGTCGAGTAGGGGTGTGCGGTAAATCTGGAAGAGGAAATCTAATCAAACGAGTCCTGCGTCGTCCTGGCAAATTGTCGATGGGTTTTGGGAAAAAATATAAATATAGCACACACCCCTCCGCTGAATTGACTTATCAAAACATCCTATTTTCTCGAAAATATTCCCCTCTCGAACGTGCGAACGTCATCGATCAATGGATGCTACTGTAGGTTAGGATCGACCCGTTTGACAGTTTTTTATGCTCTGTTTTCGAGAGTAGATCAAGAGTACAACCTGAAATCATAATTGCAGCATTCGAAAAGTACGCGTGTGCATAATAAAACGTCGGTTGTATTCTTACTCACATATATGCACGCTTTGTTCCTCTGCTTTCGTTGGTTCAGATTGCGAAAAAGCATTGCTAGAACATGGTCCATCGGCTGGCGGTGGTGTGTACGACGCGTCCTGCCGGCAGGCGTCCGGCGGTGGAGTTGGCGTTAACGAACTCAACGAGTACAACAGCGCCCTTCAGCGGTTAAGTGGCCAGCAGCAAGAATTCGGCAGAGGCAATGGTTCGGCCAGCAATGGCAACAACAACAGCAGCAATACTCCCGCATCTACCTCGAGCACAACCCCCGGTACGACGACGCCAAACAGCAGCAGTACAACCAACACCAACGGTGGCGGCGGCAACGGAGGTAAGTGCCTTGATCCGTGTTCTTTCCTTCCTTCTAAACACTTATGCTAGGACGGATAAAATATCATTACTGTAGCGAAATGCATTCAATGGTTCGAATGCTTGCAAAGGAATATGAGTATGTGCGGTTGTGTGTTTATTTCTACTTTAGGGTGTATTGCTAAAACGTAGACATCGAGCAGAGGCTCAACCTTTAACTTCGAACAAAAAGTGGAAGAACACAGCACCGTATAATTAGTTACATCAAACCCTCGAAAAAGCCGCCTCATGCCCACCACCCTCGTGCTGCGGAAGCTGCCGGGTAAGGGAACGCTTACCCGTGGCTGGCCCGGGAGGGAACGGAGGAATAATGAGTAATCATGCGTAGCGCAGGCCAGGCCAGGCTAGGCGGACAGGCTGTGTGGCAGAGCGGTAAAATAACGAAAAAAGGTTTATTCCCCTGATTTTTCTCTTCCCCCGGTGGTCACCTGCATGGCAGCGGGTAAATGGGAAGGAGTGTCGGGAGAGTTTGTGAAGGAATCGGGAGTCTATAATTTCGATAGTCTGACTATTGAAAGCAAAAAGCAAAACGACTCAACATCTATCTACTCCTAGCGACAATCCCTTTCAAAAGCACACCGCCAAAGACCGATCGGGTGTTGATCCAACGATCCACAGCCACCGTAGCTGCGGAAAGGCTGAGGCTGAGAGTATTTTCCATTTCGTTTGATTGCGGTTGAAAATATTATGATCATGCTGCAGAGCACGAAAATGTATACGCGCGGGTGTGTGTGTGTGCACGCGTGCGCCCTATAATAAGCTGTCTAAATCAATATCGGTTCGGATCGACTGATCGATTGATCGTTCCTCTCGTGCCTCCCGGTGTGTTAGGAGAGGTAAGAATGGTAGCGTAAGCCCCCTTTAATTGCGCCCGTTGGAGCCACACGATTTTTGAATGAAGCAAACGCGAATCCTCAGTGTTTGTTATGTTTGAATCAGCAATCAGCATTGACCATACTACAACCATGAATATGTACAACCAGAGTCTCTGGTAAGCTAGTCTCTTGGAAATCATACCAGCACATACCATTAGATTGCGCTTAGTGTCACCATTAGTTACACCATTTAAAAGTTCATTCAACCAAATTGGCAACCGTTGGCAAATTCGGCACTGAGTGTGTGCGTGTGTGTATCGAACGAGTAGGCACGACGCGGTTTGATATACCGTGCGAAGGAGCCGCTGCTGTACTGTACAATGTTTGAAAGCACTCAAAACGATCGTTTGCACATATTATACACTCGTCAGTGTCTCTGCAGTGCTTTTTACCCTCGCTGTTGTTCATGGTAGCATTGGGCGAGTTTGCGGGGTGCTGGGGTTTGGTTGGAGTATTATATTTTGATGCGGGCGTCCGTTTCGATGATGGTCGGTTATATTCTTTTAGAATGTGTCCATGTGTACGTTGTGTTTGTTGGCCGTTTTTTTATTCGTTTACATCGCGGTGAACAGTCACGCTCGAGCTGGCAGCCAAACAAAGACCACATGCGTTGCGTTTTGTTGTGTTGTGTCCCTTGTAGCATTCCCTCACTGTGGCACACAAATACCCATACACACACACACACATATGCGCGGTGCATACATTGCGGTGTTGGTGGACACAGCCGATAAACAGGCAGGGCATAAGCGAATGAGAATTGTCGTTGGAGCTTACAAACCGTGTGGAGGGATCCAGTGAAATACGCATGACATGCTATGTTTTGATTTAGTGTATTGGTGTAATTTGGGGTACGAACGTCATCACATGTATGCTAACGAATATTCGGAAAAAATATGTGAAGAATGGATGACCACGAAAACTTGTAAGAAATTGTTCCCAAAGTCCTTCAAATTGGTCGAAAAAAAACATGAAGATGATGTTTTACGTAAATGTAAAATGTCAACGTAAAGCGGCAGCCCCCTATTGCTTCGGCAACTGAACTAGCAAGTGTATTAACGTTATTTGCGCTGCTTGCGTGTGGCTGTTCGGGTAGGGAAGCGTGATGGAGCGGGTGGCGAGAGGAATACAGTGGATGGGTCTCCCTACACGAGATGATGATTGCGGACGGTGGTGGTAGAAGCTGCGATCGTAGATTACATAGTCCGTTTCTCATATGCCGCCCTTCTGCTCTCCCTATGCCCAGCCAGTTGGTGGTAGTTCCCACCAGATACCCCATTCAGGCTCCGGCAACAGCCTTCACACAACGGGCGCGCGCGCGCGCGAAACCACCGGTCGTGATCTGCGCTACTCGGCCACTAGTTGGGACGGCTGCGGCGAATGAATGAACCGAGCAGCAGCAGCCGGGAATGAATGAATGAGTGGTAACGCGTGGCCGTCGTCCACAGTTGATTGAATGTATGAATGAAAAGACAAAAAGCAACTACAGCACAGCACCAGTATGCGCTCTGGTGCTGAATGTCTGATACACTAGTTGAAACTTCGAGACGATCCACCCACATGCCCTTTAACATTATTGCCTGCTAGCACGTGCGACGGACGGGGCAAATACGACACGACATTTAGGGCACACTGAAATGATAGCAATAAATCTTCCGACACAAACCGAGAGTGTACTTGAAACGTTTGTTGCTTCTGGAAGACGAAAGTCTCCAGAAACTCTAACTTCTTCGCCGTTGAAAATTGCGCTTGTGAGGTGTGGCGCGCATTGTGTGATAACTTAATTGAATAACCGTGGCGGGGCTCACCGGGTTTTCTTTCTACTCAGCTCGTACACGCTCTAATTTGTTTGTAGTCCTTGCACCATCGCACTCCTCCAATTTGAATCAGTGCTAACGCTCTGTTGCTCAAAATGGGCATCACCCCCAGGAGGACCACCAGGCGGGGCGAAGGTAAATCTCGTTCGACAATGTTTTTTCCCGCGCTTTTCACTGGACCCCATAACCGCTTCCCAGTTGCTACGTGTCCTTTTGATCCTAGCTTCTTCTTCTGAGTGCACTTACGCATAACAAAGCGCATGGTTTTGCGATGGAAAACGATTACATATAAAAACAGCGACATCAAAAGGTACAATCATAATTCAATTATGCTCCGCCCTGCTTTCGAGTGGAAAGATTTTGTTGTACCAAGTTAGGATCTCTTCAGGCATGCATTCGCTACTGCGCAAAGCATTTTAATGTATGGACCATTGGTGCCGGGGCTGAAGATAGGGTTCCTTCTATCTAGTTTTCTTTCTTTCCTGGCGAAGAAACAAATCCCCCTGGTGCAAAATCCGCACGTCGGCAGTTGTCCTGAAATTGGATCTTACAGTTCGTAAATATGGAAGAACTGTTCCTATAATTGCTTGTTGCGTCAATGGTCCAACTGCGAGAGCGCGATGAGTAGAATTCGAAACGAGTTTCTCTGAATTTGAACACCGTTCAAGTCACCCGGCTCGGAAGTCGACCGTCGCAGGCCGTGGTGGAGCAAATGAAAACCGTTTGCACTACGATCTTGGGATGGGCCTCGTCGGAATAGCAGAAGCTCCCGGTGTGCGTGAATGTTAGCCAGCGATTCGAACGTGGCGGTCATCAACGGTCAGAAATTGTTGCGAGCGTGGACAAAATAACGACCAGCGTCATCGTCGTTACCCTTCGATGCGTTTCTGTTCTCCACACTGTTCCTTTGTTTTTCTGGCATCAGCCGAATGAAAATTCGACTCACACTCGCTTGACGGTTCGTGGCACATGTAGGCTAATGCAGTTCCAAACGAACTCAATGGCAACCCGCAGACGAATCGGACACAACGCTACCAAACAGTGCTTCACCCACACTACGACGATGATGGTTACTTTTGCACGTGCATCAAGCGTCCTACCGTAGTTGTGAGTGTTTATTGCAGATACAAACAAAACAAAAACAATACACTCTTCCTATGCCGGCCAGTGCTGTGGGCGAACGCGCTGAAGTGCAACAGTGTCGAAATTGAAAGAGAACCACAGCGCACACCAACACGCGCTCGCATCGAGTCAAGTGAAAGGAATGATCAGCGATGCACACACGAGTCCGTCCATTGCCAGAAAAACAAAGTCCGTTGTTAGGGTGTGTTTCAAACGTCCATATCACACTCAACGTCACGCTAGAACACGATCAAATCGGATTAATTAACGGTCAACATATGATGACGGTAGCAAATCTAATCGAAGAGACAGCCCAGATTTCAGAATCCGTAAGCGAGGGTGCACAGTTATTTATAATTTCATTTTTAAATGCTAACCTTGACGAAGGCTCCTCTTCATTTCACAGGTGGCCACTTCCACCGGAGGAAAACTTATGAATTTATGGTGATGATTTGCGTAGGTTACGACTAACATCTATCTAGTCCGACTCGACACACCGTACAGAGTTGCTGCTCCAACTAAGCCAAAATCATCTGTTCCGCACTGACTTACATTTCTTTTCTACGCCACGGTTTTGTGGTCGACCGCCTAGGGTGGAAAAGTGAAGGAAAAGCAAAGGATGAAACTTTTCCTTTCGTGCCCAGCAGATGCGGTGATAGTAAGCGCAGTGGTAGCAGTAGGTTTCCCTCTCGAGTGCCTTCTTGCGTGGCATTGAAGGCGTCAGGCGTCGTTTATTAAAGCAAAAAACCGTCAGAGACGGTCGGGACAGGGGGGCCTCAAAAACGACTTGTCTAGTGCAAACTCTCCGGGGCGTGGAATGCTGCGGGTTAAGGTTATACGGGCGTAGCTTCATAAATTTTGCACTCGAAAACGTGAGACACAAGACGCTGACATAATAACGCTACAAGCGCAGTCGCCGTTCCTCGAATAGCATCGCATCGAATAAAAATCGAATGGAATTCATGCATAAAAACTTAAAAATAGCCAAAAATTGCTCAAACCACCAACCACGCACTGGTTCACCTATCGCCGGCTCGTATGACGACGATTCGTAAAGATTTCATGTTGACTGCCCAGCTTCGCTCACAACGCACACAGCGGTGGTCGAAGTCACCACAATCCAACCGATCGACAGCTATCGCACAGTTTCGTTTGCGTGAAGCAACAGCATGTGGAAGATAAGCGCGGATGGAGACTATTTTACGCCTGCGCCCGCTGCGAACCGTAAGAGAGAATTGTACATATCCCGCCTTGGCAAACAGACAATCCCATGACCGGACCCCACAAACAGTTGGTTATGGCTTTCTCCCACCCTAGAAATCATGCGCAAAGAGCTGGGATTGGCTCAGATGGTTGGAAAATGTGTGCTTTTGGATTAAGATCGAACATTCGAACATTCAACATACTTCACCGATTGGTCCGTCGCTCGTTTCTAGCGTTGACTCGGTTGGCAAAAAGTCGCAGCTCTTTTTAATGTTTCTATTTTTCACGGCACTTTGGTGGTGTTGGGTTCACGCTTTGACTTCGTTGAGCACTTCGTCGAGAGCAAACCCTCGGTGATAGAAAACGGTGGCCGATTGCACATATGACGTGCTATTTTGCAGCTTTTCGGTGATCAAACATAATGCTGTTTCATGCATATGAAACATACGGCCGCTGTCAGTGGAGAGGACACTCAATGGGATTTCGCTTATTTATGGGTACATATGGTTCTGCATCGCAGAGAGCTAATCAATATGGAAATGGGTAAGGATAATGAATGATGCCGCCTTGTGGGCTACAACCTCTTGCCCTCTTCCGGAAGCATATTCGCTTTGTAAGGCAGCTGCTCGGATATTTGCATTTTTATCGCAAAGCTGTGCTCATCAGGCAGCGATCGCCACATATTTTACTTATGAAAGCTGCGGTAAACTTCTTTGGTTAGAATGTTCAGGTTATCATAAACAATAGGCAACTTATTATATTTCCATGTTGATCGTTTTTAAGTCATGAGCCACAAGTCATCGCGAGTGTTTTGTTCATCGGTCACCGATATGGAAAAGTGGAAGAAAACCTCCTCTAGAGCAGGAAGAGCTAGCGAGTGTCATTGCTGGTAGCACTGCTGCAGCTAGAGCATTAGCATAATTGCAGAGCAGCAATCAGGAGTCGTGTCCGATCGTGGAAACTTATAGGCTCCATCTACCAGTTTTCATAAATGGTTTCAATTAGTGTCGTTGCGCTTCAGGTTATCTCCTTCTCTTTCAATATTAAGTTTTAATTGGGCAGCGGAAGAGATTCGATCATGCCAGGGCAACCTATCAATCAAAAACAATGATAAATTATCGGTACGCAGGATAGGTCTAATAGATCGAGCGCCTTTCGTTTTGTTCCGGAACGTGTGGTGAAAATGCATTGATTGAAATAGCATTCGATTGTTTACCCACAAACGTGCATTTGTTGAATATGGGTTTGATTTTACATTCGTATGTTGCACTGTCGAGAAAACAACCCGATTCATGCGATGGATGCGTTCAGTGTGTAAAAATAATTTTCTTTATCTTTGCACCACCGTCCCAGGCGCGGTGATTCGAGACCCATGTCACTGGTGCTTTTGCAACTTTTGTTGCAAGAACGCGTGCGCAAATATGTTTTGCCGCTCGTGGCCGTAGCAGGACTAATTTGAATATAAATGTGTCTGTGCATGCTTAAACAGTTCCCAAGCGCCATCGCCAAGTCAGTCACCACGGTGGTGGCAGTTTGTGAACCGGGCGCTGATCGTACGGAAAGGAAGTAAGCGACTCGAGCGATGCATCAAAGATGCGCGCGGCTCAATCAATTGACTGTCTTTTCCTTCGTCTCCTTCAGTGCTGCGTGTGCCGCGAGTAGTCACCGGTTAGAGCCGGTGTGCGTGCATAACGGTCCATACTTCCGGAGAGTGGAAGTCAACGTATAGGCGCTCGTCTGGACGTGGCTGGCTCGCTGGATTGACCATTGGAGGAGAAGTTCAGGAAGAAAGCAGAAAGCAGCAGAGTGCGGTCAATCGAGGCGGGTTTCTCGCGCACAGCTTCCCTTTTCCCTTTTGGGTACCCAGTGTAAAGAAGAGGAATGAAACGCGCTAATGGAAATGTGTGCAGAGTTCAGGAAAAAGGATGAATTATGCTAATCCAAATTCCTCTACCCTCCTCCTCCATCCGCTCCACCTTCGTCGATTGGACACCGCTGGTGGTGAGTGGTTGGGACACGTCTTGGCGCCCATATTAATTTCAACCGGAATGAGGAAAGGCAATCGTTAATCTAACAAAAATTGGCATCTTAATCGGCATCCGTGGTCGTTGCTACGGAACTATGTTTTACCCGCTGTTTTCAATATCTAATACGCTAGTGTCGAATGAAGCGGAAATAAATTTATGTCAGTAGAACAATTTTTGTATAACCCAATTATTCACTGTCGGATTACAAAAATGCTTTAAGTGTAGTGATTGGTATAAGTTCGTTCAATATATCAGGATCAATATCCACGAATTCATCGTACAAATGAACCTATTTGCTCACTGTAAACGATGTGCTCGTAACAGTGGTAAAAGGTAACACAATTGCTGTGGTAAACGTTCGTTCTAAGTTACCGTCCGCTGTCCGCGGGAACTTGAATTGTGTCGCCTTAACGCAACGCCCTACCCGTCAGTGAAACGAGCAATTGCACGAAACTATTAGTTGGAGCGCCTTCGGAAGGCTTTATCTATAATGAATATTCAATTAAATTGTTTGCTCTTCTTCGCATCTGCACCGCTGTCTTTCGCGTAGTTCATTTTCTACCCCTTCGGTGTTGGTGGTGGAGTTCGCCCTTACGAATGAGTTCGCCCTTACGTTCGGCCTTCTGTCACTTGCGCGTGTGTGCTGTGGGGAAGCTTCTTGTCAGTCCGGATCCAACGTCACAACACCCAACCATCGCTGCTTCCCCCATTCTGGGTGGTGTTGTGCATTGGTTACCCTATCGATCCCTAGCAATCGATTGGCGATAGACGTGCGCCCGTGCGCGCGCGAGCTCAAGCTCAAGAACCACAAGCAAGACGAGGGTAGCACACTGGAAACAAGACTTTACGCAAGTGAGTAAATGCGCGCGCGCGCGCGAGCAGCGCACACGCCTCGTCGGCTTGTTTTGTGTTTGGATGGAGCGTTGGGTAGTCTTTTTTCTCTGTTACTATTTCTTTTGCATCGTTTTGTTCGATTTTCGTTTTTTGTTTCCCTTTGCGTAGTTTACTAGGAGAACCCCCGGCCCGAGACAATCCGTGTCTCCCGCGCCCCGACGTTCAGAACCGGTAGGTTCTGTTTGGCCCGAAGGCAAACGAGACGATGGAAGATGAGAGAAGTGCTATCTAGCCAAGCGAAAAAAAACCATTGTGAGTAAGGGAAGATGGTGAGACGAACGCAGGAAGACGACCAGGTACCGGCAAGAGCAAGAAAACAGCCGAAGCAAGTGAGCGGATGTTAGAAATTAAACGCCGCATAAAGTTAGTGGCCGACCATCGAGCTAGGCCAACGCGGGGAAGTGGGGAAGGGCAACGCGCCTGGGAGCAGTTGGTGGAGATGGGCGAGAATGGAAGGAAAATGAAGAGAAATCCAGCAACAAGAAGATCATAGGTCGCGATCACTCCGACCACGATTGTAGTTGGTATAAGACAAAAGCAAGAATCAAGCAAAAGCGTTTATGGCGCACATAGTAGCGTGGGGAGAGATCGGAAGGATTGGAACATTGGCTACAACAACGATATCTTGTAAATATCGAGCTAACTAGTAAGCCATACACGCATAGACAAAAGTTTTCGAAGCAATAATCTACTAAGCGTGAAAAGAAATATCGGCTTCAAGCATTAGCACTTAATTTTTCATTTTATAGCAAACTATTATTGACGATCACTAGACATGAGAATCACGTTCGATCTGTTCGATCGCTACCGTTTGCGGAACGAGTGTGTGGTTGGTTCTTGTTCCCACCATGTAAATGGCATGATGTTGGCTTCTTGGGTTTTTTTGAACCGATTTCCGGATGTTTAACCGCATGTGAAGCTCTCCGAACAACGTCGCTACATCCGGTGTTAACTAGTTTCGGGCACGGCCCGTGTGTGTACGCTCCAGTAAGAAAGGACACCGAACGCAGAGTGCTGGCTGGTAGAACAGTGGCTGGTAGTATTATTTTGTGTTGTGTTTCTTGTTCTTGAAATTTTCTGTAACATAAATTGCTCTTTAGCACATTTTTACTACTTATTTTAAACTAAATTTATTATTTATAAATGTTGTGTTTTATCTTATTTGGAAAATCACATTTCCATGAACACACTCCTGCAACTGTATGCAAGCATGCATTTGGTGGCTCGGATGTTCGAGACTTGGGCACGATTTGTACACCTGATATCGAAAAGGCCTTAATTAGTCGTTTATTAAGTGATTAAATGATTCGATAACGACCGAGTGAGGCAAGATTTATGGTGGTCAGCTGAACGGGTGGTGGTTGTTTGCGGTGGTATGGTGTGTGCGCGCAGTGCACTCCGAAAGAAAAGTGCATCGGTGTTTTTTACTCCCCTACCGTCGATTAACAAATGATCAAAGGAAATGGCTCAATGAAACCAGCCCCGATTTAAAGCGCCTCACTTCCCCGCGTGAGATCGGTTCCCGTGCGGCCACCGGTGATTTTTGCCGTTTTTGTTTCCAATCCCGAACGCACACTCGCAAACCCGCCCGAATGGCAAAAGGAAGCTGATGCAACGCGAGCGGGTGCTGCCGCTGTTGCTCGTGCGACGACAGTGACACCCTGCTCCATTAATTTGTTATGACTTTCGTGTGAAAAGGAAATGCGCTACCTGTTACCGGCTGGCGCAATCATATGCATACACACTTTCAAATCGACACACTCCCGGTGGCTGGCCGAGTAAGCGCCGGTTTGCGGGGCCAAAATCAGATCGTACGATATTGAGTTTTATTTTTTGCAAATTCAACATCCACCAAAGATCACTTTCCCCTCCTCCCCTGTCCTTGCTGCTCTCTGGAGGCCCCGGGCTTGTTGTCCCTGGTTGAGTCGATCATCTGCATCTGAAACAAGTTTTTTTTACCTCACTCCTATTAGCTCTTCCTGTGAGCTTCGAGTTTGGTGCGACTGTGAAAGGCAGAGAAATAGAGGGAGAGAGAAAAAAATCCTCGATAGTGTGTCACACGTTGGTCGAACGCGATCATCGGTTAGGTAAAAGTGGCTGGCTCCCCTTCGGCAATCCATGGGAAAGGAAATGGAACTAAATCACTATCACCCCGGTGATTCTCGCGCTCGGGGCTTAAGGGGGAGCCTAAGAGCCCATGAATGAAGTGGATAAATGAATCGAGTGCGGAGTGGGGTGTGGTGCGTTGGGGTGGAGATGCTGGTGGTGGTGGGATGCCGTGAGCGAGAGGATGCCGTTTCGGTGGCGTGTTTCCTTTCGGACCAACGATTGTGGCGGCGGCGGCCCGGTGCCCTGTACGGTACCGTTTGAGCGTGTGTACCGTTGATCGGTCGAACCGTGCGGCACCGGATGCCGAATTCGATGGATGGGTGTGCTTGAGAGCGTGTGTGCGAAAATGATCACATTTATTGGGAATACTGCTTTTTAAACAGCGCGTCCTGGTTATACTTCCACCGCGTATCGCGACCCGAATGCAAAACTGAATCTTTATCGATACACGAAAAGAAAAGGCTTACGAAAGCGGCAATCGATTTTAGCATAACATTTCGTACATCCGATCTAGCTTGGGCGGCCGATGAGAGGATCATCGGGTGGGCTCTCGGTTGCTCGGTAGGGAAATGCCAAAGTGCGCAAGACAACAACAGAACCCAGAGCTCCATTCGATTTGTGTTCCTCGATTGTGCCTACACTCAATGACTATCTTCGGGGCACCGTATCGCTTTCATCGAAAACCTTTGTAATTACGGTTTAACTATCGGTAACCGACGCTTACTCGACGCCCGCAAGTGGTTGTAGATCTGACATTAATGATGCACGGTCGTAGCTGAACACGTGCGCCGCCGTCATCGTGCTCTAACTTGCCTGCGCACGTGTCTTTCGAGCCAATACCGATTACCAGCGGAGGAACCCAGCTGGCGGATGTACCGATCATTTCGTGCTGCGGGATGTGCGGCTGGTGGCAAACAATAGATCAAAGTTTTGATTTTTTACCAAGCTTTCAAAAATTTCATCCCCGAGTGAGTGACAAACTTCTACGCCTGGTATCAACCTCTTCAGCGCAAGTGTTCGCTCAAACGAGCGCAATGATACGCGTTCTATACGCCACCGAATATGGCAATCCAGACACAAACATGACAACTGCTCCTCGCACAATGGCACGGGACCGTAGGACAGGGCGAGACAGACAACCGAACCGAAGGGATCGAAAATCTATGATGCACCATCCGGTCTGAGGTATCTGGTTTCATTTCCGTTCGAGAAAGGTAGAGACGAGTCCCAAACCCGCTACGACGAGCCCCGAAGAAGAAGGAACACCTTCGGGGGGTCAGGTCGAGCAAAAGAGAACGACCGAGGGCAAACTATTTCCAACGGAACGGAAGTGCGTACGATTTTATGGTGAAATGTTTATTAAAAAAAGCGTAGAAACAGAGGCATGCCTCGGCATGCCTTTGCGTGTGTGTCTAAATATGTATGTGTATGTAGGAAAGTCCGGATCAATGGGATGCAAGTGACGATTATTACAGATCTGTTGGTTTAGATATGCCTGGAGCACACTATTGTGATCGAGAGGACAAATATCAACAATTTAAACTTTTATAAACACAATCTGCTAGCTATATGATAGTGTTAGCATCACATACTCTTAATTATATAAAAAATTTCATAGTTGCATACTTGTACATTCATGATACGAAACAAAACTTCGGTGCCATGTTGGAATCGTGAAGGAAGCCGTCATAAGAACGCTAGCTAGCACACAGGAAAATGGTCGCGAAGCACGATTTTGTGAAGAGATACAAGATCCTCTGGGGATCGTGTATCATCGCCCATTGGTTCGCGACGGTTACCGTTTCCTGTTGCTGTGCAGGCAAATGTGCAATCGGACACATTTTGGCACTCGAAAAAAAAGGGGTTCGTGTTGGTCCGATCTTGCTTTGTGCGTGTAGCTCCTTCCGTTTGTACAACCCGTTCCCTACTATCACTTCCGTTGTGTTACGATTATGCTGACCTGCTTTGTCACACTCCTCACCACCCATTCGTTCGGTGGTTGCGAGCCTGCAACAGGGGAGCGATTTTTGCACCGGAAGCACTGATTTAATTGGTCACATCTCAATCCGGTTACCGGGGTTGGTTCGGGTTTGAAAAGAAGAAAGAATATGCTGGATGGCGCTACTAAGAGGGAAGTAAAGGGAAGATAGGAAAAGTGAAAAGTGATTGGATTTTTGTCTCCGCCAATCGAACGCTTAGCTGAGATTTTGATTGCCCTTCACCTGAGCGGAGAGATAGAGAGCTAAAGGTGTGTAGCAGCGGCATCAGGCCACCACCACACAGACCGGGGAGGAAACTTCGGTGTGCACGCACGACTATCGCCACCAAATGCTCACAGCATACACACAAACACGCGGAGCAAAAGAGTGTACTGTGCAGGAAGAAGAGACAACAGTGGCAGTCAGTGGTGGTGGTGGTGGTGTTGGATTACCATCTCCTGTCTTTATTGTTTCCTGTCTCCGATGGTCGTATGGGCGTCAACGGCACCGGAAATTGACCCTCAATGGTGGTGGTAGCCTCGGAGGAAACGTAGATAGAACGAGCGAGCCGCACACTAGACAAAGCGAGCAGCAACACACGAGAGAATCCGAAAGGAGATTTCATTCGTCTCGCACTTTTACCGTGGGTTAAGGCAAACTATTAGCTGCAACCAGCAGGTTAAAATCTTCTGCAAAGATGTTGATGCGTGTTTTTTTTCCTTAACTTTCTGCGATATCCTCCAGTATTCATACTGCTGCCAGTATGCTGACGCAACAAATGCGGGGCAAAGGCTTTGGGGCAGGGATGAAGGCAAGAAAAACGAACGACACGATGAAATATTCATCACTATCTTCACACTCTTGCGGCTCATCAACTAGCTCCGTCCAAATGGGCTGGGGCGAGACACGAAAACATGAATTCATCAAATAGACGATACGGCGATATAACTATTAGTGTGACACTTGGCGACGAACTGAAGGGTCCATCGTCGGGCAAAATTGCTGACGAAACATAAATAGGGGTATCGCAGGACATTACTATACCCACTCTCGATCTATCTCCTCTAACCAGGTGGCCATGTGGAATGGGATGGAAGGAGTAACGCGAGGCACACAGAAATAAAAAAAAAAACACACACATACACTCACACATAGATGGGAAGGGGGAACCAGAGAAAAAGATAAATGCAACACATTTTAGCATTCAAATTAAAAATAAACCGTGGGAAAAGACTAGCAAATGAGGTGAGGCGTGTGTGCGCGCGTTTGTGTTGTGCGTGTGTGTGTGTGTCCACACGTGTGGGGGGGGGGGGGCACGTTTCGCTACAGCAATGTCATGTCCACAAAGATCATCGAAAATGGAAAAGGTTGTTTTTAATTCGCTTGCAGCACAGATCACCAATCGTGCGAGGAGAGCGTTTTATGTGAAATGCAGCACAGGTTGCAACGAGTGAGATTTTCGCTAAAACCACAAACGACAAGTAGGATCTCTTTAACCACGTCGAAGAGCAATTGGCTAAAGAGACAGGGAACGGACCACGAAAAAAGGGTATCCCAATGAGCGCACATTGTTAAGTTTGTTCTCACAACGGTCGCTGAGGGAGTGAGAATGCAGTGCAGTCAAATAATAATAAACGCCCGCAGATCGTCGTCGCCATTCGATTTGCCCGGCGACTAGGGCGGTTGTGCGACAACGGCAAAAAACCCAAAAAAGTCCCTGTGGCGCGGGAACTCGCGACAGCAGGGTGATGTGTGTGTGTGTGTGGTGCGCTGTGGTCTACACCCATATATATTCATTTAACGCATGAGCGATCCTCCTACACTCCTGGACACCCGGGCCACCACGCGTGTCCATCATCCCCTCACGCCTTAACGATCTTAGATTAGGTACCGTGTGTGTTTGTGTGTACATGTATGTTTGGAGGGTGCGAGCAGGCAAGGTCCTGCCGTTAGCGTCGCCGTGTAGGTCACACAGCAAAACAGGTGTGTCCCTAGGTGTGTGGGACCCCAGGGGAAACTTCGCTTCATTGCTCGTAAGTCATTCGAGGTTAATATCTGCCGCTCCTGGCTGACTCCGACTGGGGTTCGACGACGATGATGATGATGACTTACAATTCCCGGGACTATGGACGCTGATGATCGGGTAATCGGACTGCACGCACACAGCCACAAATGCAGTGGAGAGTGCAGGACAAAGGGCCGCTTGATGTCATAAAATTAATGGGAAATGTTCGTTCTGTTCTTTTTTCTGTACGAGTAAAAAATATATGCACTTTTTTGTGCTTGCATACTTGCTCGCTCCCCCCTCGTAAGTGGGGTGTTCAAGCGGGTGCTTGTTTCAAAGTCAAAACCCGATAACGATCGTGAGAGAATTAGTTTGGCGAAGGAAGAAATCACTCATTACGAGAGACGATTTTTACAACAAATTCGATTCGTTAGCCGATTCGTAACCGATCCGTTTGCAATAAGCCAATTACATCACAGGTGAAGAATTTCAACTATTCCAAAAAAAAACTCCGGAAGTTGTGCTGCAAAAAGGACAACAACCAACTCTCGGGACAAACAAACCTGTTAGCTGAGCAGCAATAGGTACTGATTGATCCTTTAGCTTATCTCTCTTGGAGAGAGAGAGTAATGGAAGTGGAGAAAAATCGGTGACAGTGCTGAAGTGCTTCATTACAGAACTACATTGTTGTCCCATATCCGGTTGGTCCGCTTACCGGCTTGCTTGTTGCATCATGTTTTTCCAATTTTTCGCACACAGTTTTATACACGAGGGTCTCGTTCGAAAAGCTAAAGCATCGATATCGAGTTGCTGGCGGCTCCGCTGGCTTATTATGATATCTCGTCCCGAAGTGCAAAGCGTAGAAAAGCTCTCAAAAATTACGCACGGAGGTGCAATAATACCCACTCGAAGGGACACCCCGGAATTAGGCGAAGGGAAGTAGCGGTTCGCCAGCAAGAATGCATTGAGAATGCCTATACCTGCCTGGTGCTTTGTGGACCTGTTCGCTGGCATCGACCGGAATCGGTTTTCCAATGACGTCACAAAGGTTCGCTTGGCTTGTGGCTTTCCACGCGCTTCCTTCCGATCCTATCTCTGCAGCTATTCGTTCACATTTTTACGCATTCTGGCGTGGGATCGTTAAACAAGATACTATCCCAACGTCAATGGGACGTTGTTTGTGTCCTTTTGCGCACACATCGGTTCGTGCGGGTATGTGTGTGTGTTTTTTTTCTTCACATCTATGCTCCTCGCTGTTCGAGAAAGCCGTAATGGAAACAGAAGGGCACCAATATTACACCCTAACAAACTAAGTCTCATGTTTTTGACCACTCTTCTCAAGTGTCATGTATCGCGATGTGAGAAAATCTAAAACAACCTAAACAGTAGTGCAACGATGCAGGGATGAGCCCGCCGCGCGTGTGTTAGGTGCACATTTCCATCTCAATCTCGTGTTTGATGGCCGTTACCACGGTCATTACCGCCACCGTCTCGTCGTACGGAGCTCCTGGAAGATGAGGAATAAATCTGTTGTACGGTTTTGCCACGAAGAGACACTGAGCCGTCCTGAGCGGCCTCGAGCTTTACATGCAAAGCAGGCGCAGCAAAGAAACCTAATCAAACAGGGACATCAAATTTCACAAGCAACCACCAAACTGTTCATGCATGTAAAACAGGACCAGCGTGGACCCACAAGAACGGAAGCACAAAGTGGAGAAACGAGAGAATAAAACGGAAATCACGTCGAAAAAGATCACAATACACATACACACACACGTACACATAAGTGGCGTCTGATCGCTGGCGGTTAAAACATTCGAAACAAAGCAAAGACAAGCACAAAGCAGTATAAGCATAAGACGATCATCCATCCATGTTTGCGCGAGTCCTTTCGTATTTGCATTGCCTTTCGTCTTAGTCTCCGTACACGAGAGAGAGAGGCCCGGCGACAGGTGGCTGTCGTGTAACGCACACATAAATTTGTTTGAACGTTCGAAACCGACGATCCCTGGGAAAAGCATGAATGAGGGTGTCTAGTTCCGAAGGGATAATGCACCGCGCTCCCGCAGCAGAACTCGCCCTTCCCGCCTACCCCATCCCTTCCTGACGGTACACACGCGCACGCATATCCTGGGAACGGAACGGAACTAAAAATTACTTCACATCGTCCGCTCACGTAAGAGAGACCGAGAGACCAGGCCAATGTGCGGCTGGAGCGTAAACCATAAATATGTTCGTCCGTCTGATAATTGTACGAACTTTTAACGAAAATGTTCCACAAATTTCTTCGTCACAAGCTTATATGGCAATGATTGAAGCAATGGCAATTGAAGCAAGCTAATCCATTTGCATTCGTCGTATGTGTGCAGGAATTAATGACGAAAAGATCAGTTAATGGCCGATCATAGCACACTTCAACGATCATAACTCGCCGCCGTTTGCTGTTCGTCGTCACAATTTTTCAAACAAAATCTCTTCAACGCTCCGCTGAAAACATAGAAATAAAACATTTCAAACTCACGAACGATCGGCTCTCGGCTTCGGTCGTTCGGGACGGCTGCTCGGACGGCGCAGTTCGGGCATGGTTCGGGCCAACAACGAGTTCATTTCTCGGAGAGTCGGAAATGATGATCGCCGAGCATTTATTCGCCTCTCTTCGCAGAGCATTTATTCGTAACGTGCTGTAACGCCGTTGCGGTACGCCAGGAAGTCCTTTATTTTTGACCACTGGGTATTTCAGAGGGTGAAAGGTACAGAAATTGAAATGTAAAACATTGCCGCTGTAGTAAACTACCTTTTTATTGAAGCTCAAGAAACATACAAAACTATTATTTTCAAAAATAGTTCAGCACAGCATAGTGACAATTACCAATCATATCAATTAAAAAATAAGCAAATCAGGAAAGCTATTTCACACTTAGAGATACAAAACGAGTTTGCGGAAATCTGCTATAGTTATATTTTCTGTTATATATTTTGTTATCGATATTTGGCAGACCATTGCCAAATCTGAAGCCAGCCAGCTGCTGGTGAACAATTGGAAGTCAATTTTTTAATTATTAATTCCTTTATATTTCTATTGTGGTTCAAAATTACTAGTTTTACTTTTTTTTTGTATGGATCAATCGATCAGAAACAGGCATTAAACATTGATAAAGGATAATTGTTATGTAGTTTTTAGACGATTGTACCCGTTGAAATTGTTAAAAAAAAACCTAGCTACCCCTAGCTACCCCTTCTTGTAATGCCATATGTCCAGAGCCTACTGGATTCTTATCGTAATTTTGAACACACTAAAACCTCAACAATGATGATTCGAAAAGGCTTACGAAACTTACTACAGCTTTTGTAATGAATGTTTAAACTAAAGCATTACTGTGTATGCTACGAGAAATTTCCTATTTCGTTAACTACCCTGTTTTAATCACAATAGTAGTTGGCGAAGGAAAAACGTTCTTCTTGCTTCTTGTGCGCAGTTATGGTGCAGTAACGGGGCAACCCTTGTGCGACTCTTGCACAGCGAGAGCTTGTTTGAGGCCGAGGGTCCCTCGCGGTTCGTGAGCGAGAGCATAGCTCATTCGCGAACCAACATTGAACGAGAGAGCATAGTCACGAACCAGCATCGCCCGAGAGCGCATCGGTGAAGCTCTACGCTTACCTTACCCTATCCGCCTTTTGCTTATCCTTCGTCAAAACAAACTCGAAGGCAACGGTTGTGCGCGTCGCATGCTGCGGCCGGTATTTTGTAAGAAACTTTTCGTTTCAAAGTTCATCAAAAGTGTAAGGAAAAATTTAGAAAAAAAAGCGGCCCACTAGTCTGTGGATGGTTGCGTTCTAGTTAGCGTTGCTTAATGTCAACATCATTCAAAGTGTTGAACGTGAACGTGTGCATCGAAATGTGAATCATTTAGTGGTGTGATTATTCGTTCGTAACGATCGTTGGTTTGCAGTTGCTGTGTGTTGTAAAATATTGTACAGTGTGACAACAGTGTGAAAAAAAAAGTGATCGTGGATCTTCGATGAAGTTTAAAATAGTGCCGCTGTGTGATTTACCGTGAGTCGTGGTGTGTGTTTGTAGTGCTGTAGCCGTTGTTATCGTGAGTGATTGCGCCAGTGATTGATCTCCAGCAAGAGCACCTTCAGGCTGCCAGATTCACTATTCCCTTGGCGGACGACGAGTGTGGTGCGAAAGCAAACGCGAAGATTCCAACGTTCGGTTCGTCTTCCCAGGCGCCAGTCGGTGCTTAGTGAGCCTGTCCGTGTAACCAGCAACATCATTACGTCGTTCCGTGCGTATCGCCAATACGATCACCATGATCAGCAGCAACAGCATCACCACCAGCAGGCACCAAGTCAGGCGAACGTCCTAGGACAGGAGCTCGAGTTTAGTTTGCTCACCAGTATTACGCATCCGTCCAGTGGTAGCTACATCAATGGTGCCAGCCGTCCTCCTGCTAGTGCTAGTAGTAGTATCCTAATCGATAGCGACAACAACAACAACAGCCATACTCTTTCGAACCGAAACACCTCCAACGCGACATCAACGACCGTTGCGCTAGGACGTGTGGTGCGGCCCACCGATCCCAGTGATACCGCCACCATGGTGCTGCAAAGCTACGATGGTGCACTGAACGGAAGTGATAACGTCTCGCCATACGCGGCCGATTATGCCCCGACATCGTCGCTGCTAGCGGCTGCAGCGGCCGCAGCAGCAGCAACCACCACGACAACGACGTCGCCGACCAGTTCGACCACACTACCCGCCAATTATTACACCGATCTGGACCCATCCTCCACCGGTCCGCATCTTTACCATCTGCATCACCTGCAGCACCACCAGCACCACCATCACTCCAACGGTAGTAGCACGCACCAGGAACAGACAGGTTAGAAGACTCCCAAGTCCACTCGGTGGATGAGAGCATTGTAATGATTGATTATCAAAAACAAGGGCCTCGACGATTGGAATGAAAGTGACGATACACAAGTCAAAGGTCATCGTGCGCATCGGTGCGCAAACTTGCAACCCTGGTGACGATTTCGATTACCAATTACCTTGCCAAATGAGAAATGTCGAAAATCGAAGCCTCACGGTCCGGCCCGATCATCTCCACGCGCCAAAACTGACCACCCCACCGCGCGGTGTGCGATAAAGTTATCTTGATTGCGTAATCGTCGCACAAATGTGCTTGTGGATGGGTGGTGTGTTTATGTTTTACGTGTGTGCTATAAATGACGGTTGACCTCACACACACGGACTATTTTATAACTGCAGCCAAGTGCAACACAGTTTCCCCAGCCACTTGAGCAAATCTCGGCTGAACCAAGGAGTAAATAATGTATTCCACGTTGACCAACGTACGAAATAAAATCCATAACTTTTCCACCCCGCCGATCACACTGCCATTGGCGATCTTTTTTGTTGTTTTCGAAAACAACACACACACACACACACGCACAAAACAAAACAAAAAGATAAGAGCAAACTCGTTCAATGTCATCAGGTACGATGAGTAAAGCTGGGAAAGTGGATGATCAAATTATAAATTATGAAGATGCTTACACAATTCTTGCCCATGTGCGAAATGTGAGACGAAATAAGTATGGCCAGTTTTCGAAATACTTGCGACACATTTACCAAATTAAGTTAGTTTCGATGACGATGAAACGTTCTCTACCGCTCTGTACAGCGTTCCTGTTCCTGTTTTCTCAGGCAACAGTATGCTCAAGATTATCATTACAGTGGTGGTGGTGGTGTGCGCAAAGAAGTAGTACGCTAAATGCACCCGAAACATTCGCCCATAGCCTTGGGGCAAGCAGTGTAAGTGTCCCCAGCGGGGAGTGCAGCGAGCGCAAGGGAGAGAAAACACGTGTGGCTGTTGCGTGTCACTGCCCTCATTCCGCGGAATTCCGGTTTCCGGTGTAATTTCCGACGCGACATCTCGCGCCTTTACCCCGTGCGTTCGTTCGTTCTGTTACCTGAGGCCTCGAATGTCACGGACCTGGGGCCATCATCGTTTTATCATCCCTCGAGCGACGATGCCGAAGACGCAGCGACGAAAATAACGCTCTCCCGAAGGCGGCAACTATTAAAGAATGAGTAAAACCCAGCGAACCCTTCCACGGCTCTAGGTTTCTTTTTCCGTTCTTATTAAAAATTAAATTTGTATCCCATCTCCGGTTTGCCTCGATTGTGCCCCGGCTACTGTGATCGTTTCGATTTTCATCGATGAAGCATCGGGTGCTCATCAACGCCTTGTGGACAATTGTTTCGGTTCTTTATTCCTGTGCGATTTCAGTTCCCCGCATAAATCGCACAGCTGCTAGATGTAAGCTTAAAGGCGTTTTGTGTTTTTGCGAAAGAAGCCAACAGATTGGATTTCACTCTCTTACTAGGCCCCAAATCTTGTATCGATCGCGCGGCCAAAGGATGTTGATTTTCACAGGCAGAACTCCTCATCGTGCAACTACTTTAAAGCAAGTGTTTAATGTTGAACGCATAACGGAATGGTGACGGTGTAGGCTCTTATGTGCTGATCACGCACGACTTACCTGAGAATGCATTAAAAAAGTGTCTCCATGAGGGGGTCAGTTCAACCAGCACGGGACCCTGCAACCGCGTCTGTGTGTTGTTGTTACCCGCCGTCCAGTGTGCGTGTGTGTGTGTTCGTACCAACACGATTTTCCGTCATTTCTCTGTGCGCCCCTTTTCGCTGCCCGGATGTTATGGATCCGGTGAATGGAACGGAAGTGCAACAGGTGTGCATCGATCGCAGATCAACCTCGAGGCTGGATATGCACAGGAAAGGGGGGAGCAGCGACAAGCAAAAAGGGAAACACGCCGCCTGCCTGCCTGCCTGCCTGCCTGTTCGATGCAGAAAATTCCCACACACAAACGGTACCGACTAATGATCCTGTCCTGTTTGTAGCCAGTTTTGTTTTTTGTTTTCGTCATTTCTTCTCACTGCTCTTTTTGCAGCGATCCTACGGTACGGTTAACTCTTTACGTCTGTTCATTCATCCTTTTTCGCTTGCTATCGTCGCATTTTGGTCGATGCCATTATACGTAGTTCCGATGCAGGCTTGTAATTTTGCTGATATATCCACCAAGAGGAAAGCCAGCAAAACTGCCACGCTCCCTAACAGCATCGTAATGGATGCATTGATGCATTGAAATTGTCACTAGCGCAGCATGCGTGCACATTGCAGGGAAATGAAAAGCAGGTACGGATTGATCAGAAAAATGCGATACAATCGATAATTATACATTTCTCGTGAGATCTTCGAGGCCATATGCTGGTGATGAAACTCATTAAACTAGCTGATGTGAAAAAGAGTAGTTTAAAGCATAAAAGCACTGGAAGAGAGAGACAGTTTTCAGGATGCAAGCCTGGCATTCTGGAAAAGGAAAACTCAATTATTTAGAGGACCGGTTTTGTTACCGGTGAGCAGGATAACTGCCTTTTAAAGAGTTATTATTACTGGATTATTACCTAATTGTAAATTATACTTGTGCACTTTGCACGCAGATGAGGGAAGCTGTGTACCCCAGCGATGAATAATTGCGTCTGCGGGGAAGCGCAAATGGTAATATCTGAGTCAAGCCAGAAGAAATTATCCCACTGACATAACACACCAAATTGCACGATGTCAAGGGACACCAAACCTGAATTGAGTAAAACTTTGCTCTGAGTAAAATTTGTAGTATGTTTTTTGTCCATCACAACGAATCTTCCAGTGATTTCAATTGCAGCTAAACTCAACGAAACACGCGGAATAATTCTCCCGTAAAACAATAGCGTATTTTGCTTACCTTGGCTAGTCCGAGATTTGTCCGCCGACGTGCGTAAGAATTCATAAAACCGAGCTGTGAACCAAACTTTCAATGTCAACTTTGTGGCTCTTCTGAAGGTGGCCGATTTTGTCATGAGAAAATCGAGCCGTAGAGCATTCATTGTTCGGGCCAGTAGTGGCTGTTGGTCAAGGTTAGCTTTGATTTATAAGATACCTGGTGCAGAAGGCCATTCTGCTGAACACCTTCCTCCTCCCTAAGCTGTGGTTCATTGTTGACGGTTTGTGGCGCCCGTGGAATGGACATAGCGAAGGTGACCTGCACCATGGACTCGTTCCTCTGGGATGATGGCTCCGGACGACTTCGTATCCTGATGCAGCAGCTGGCTTTGCCCCTCAACCGAGGGGGCCTCCACCTCTACATTCCCGCCATAAGTATCGGGGAACCGGGGAATACCTGGAAACCCTCCGAACATTGCCTCTGTTCCGTCAACGTACCCATGACTTCGGATCCTGACGGACACTGGCGGAGAGACTATCTCAGCCGAAGGTAGTCATGGAGTCTCCGTCAGTGAGCTGAGACACCCTGGAGCACAAATGCTCCAGAGGAGTTGCAGGCGCCTGGCAGCACATAAGCTTCGTGCTTTCAGGATGTCCTACCTCGTCGTCCTTGTCGTTCCGTTTGCCACGGTTTCCTGTACTATGTGGCATAGGTGCAGACAAACGCAGAAATCCTGTCCACTTTTGTAAACTACAACGATGCTGCGATTGACTTAGATGTCATGCGTGTCCTGTGTTGTCCTTTGTTTTAATCTCCAACATGTCAATAAACGTTATTTGATAAAAAAAAGTAGTGTGCGATAAATGACGGCTGTTGGTCAAGGTAGTTTTGATTTATAACGTTGGTAGTATTATTCTTCCCATAAGGTAGACGAGTGTGAGTTTGAAATGAAAATCTAAAGATCGTATGGCTTCAATCAGTCGCATTTCTCCTGATCTCCTGACCACCACTTGCTGAATTTGTTCATTTGTTCAACTGGGTTAATAAAGGGAGAGTAAGGAAGGGAATTTCATAACACAATATTCCATGTTTGGAAAGATGTCTAGATGTTAATGCCGGAACACCTAAGACAGCTTTTGCCGATCGTCCCAGGATACAAACATTAAAATCCTGGAAATAGATAAGGATTATGGCCAAATCGCGGCTCCGGCGTGCGAAAAGCCCATAGTTCGATTCCATTTTTGCCTCCCGCGGCCAAAAAGCAGGCGTGGCTGAGGGAATTTTCTCCGTCTCGCATCTCGCTCGCACGATTCGAGCTGCCTATCCTCGCCGGCGATCCAAATGGCCGTTTGTTCGAAATTCGGAGATTGTGCATCTCTTTCAGGGGCGTTTTCGGCGCATTTTTCTGGACACTGGGCCGAATCGCGGCCGCCGAGGCCACATTCGGGCGGAAAGTCGCTGAGATTTCTGAGCAATCTGGGTGGTGATCTGGGTAGTTTTTCATGGCGAACTCGCTGGTTTGTGGCTCTTTCCGTCGTCCAGCTCTGGTTATTTCAGCCGACGATGCCGATATCCCAGACGATGAGTTACAACGGCTGTAACTTCAACGGTATGTGGCAAAATTCAACGCAGCGGGCATTCCCCGCGTTAAACTCGTTGTCCTAGAGCTCTTCGTTCGAAATTTTGTCGTCAATTGCTGCCGTTCGTCGTGGTCGGTGTGCGATGAAAATGACCATGGCCGCGTCGCGTGTCAAAAACTCCCACAGTGCGGCTGATTCGGACTCGAGCAGCTCGTCTCGCATCTCGCTCGCGCAATTCGAGCTGCCTATCCTCGCCGGCGATCCAAATGGCCGTTTGTTCGAAATTCGGAAATTGTGCATCTCTGTCGCGCAATGCTTCGAAAAACCGGGCCTCACTATGGAATTAGGGCCGTTTCGAGGCCAAATTCGGCTACCGGCTTGCGCGTTTTTGAGCAGTGGCGACTGCGCCAAATTGAGTAGTGATTGAAAAACGAACTCGTGGATTAGCATAAACAGATTATTCCACTGCAGGGCATCTGATTTTATTTCGTTTTATATATTTCTTTTAAGAACAATGTTGATTTATTTCTAGGAATGTTAGTCATGCTTAAAGTAAGTTGGAAAGGGCTTATTCGCTAGGTTCCCTATTCCGTGGAGTGTTTAAACTAGGTGTTGGCAGGAGCCTGTGAGATAAATTAAGATGCTAATAAGTTAGATCTAGATCCTATTGTTAAGACAAAAGATGGAAGGGTTAAGCTGATGGTTAAACCTTCGGATCTGATTTTATTTAAAAAATTGAGCTGCTTATATACAGTCGCGACACGATTTTACTTGAGTTAGGAAAAGCCGTAGTGCGTGGATTGATAGGCATTTTCGTTCTATGCGATTGTGTTTCTTGACTCCTGTCACTTTCAAACTCGAAATCTGTATTATAATGATGATAAGTTTTTTAACTTATTTATTGTATTAATAAGAAAGAGAAAAAATAATGAGATCACACAAGTTTGTGACACTAACACCGATATTTGTTTACTGAGCATTGTGGCCAATCACACTAACTTTAGTTTTCCCTGCTTCGGAAGGTGACTCCATAAACCACACTACATGTTGCAGAAGTATCCTGAAACATAGTGAGCTAGTCCCATTCATACTGTGGAAGTAAAAAATTATAAATTTGAATGGCTGTATGGGCTTTTTGAAATTTTCTTCAGTGCCACCACCACTTCGTTGACATTAATATTATCGTTCCGATACCGGTGATTGAGAGTCGGACTTTTCATCATCATTCAGGCCAAGTCTCATAACTCTTCGGATGGATTTGAGTTGAGGGTTTATAGTTCTAGGAAGTCTGTTAATGCGTAATCGTTTCCTAATCCTCTCGCCTATTCTTGTTTTAGTTTCGTACATCGGGCTGTTATGAAAGAATTGTTTACATAAGCCGACGATGACGACCTCAGATCAAATTGTATTGCACCGTTACCTCCTTTTGGTTTCGTTTCTATGATCCCAAGTGATAAGTTAGAACAAATTTTAACCGACGACACTTGACCTCACATGGTGAACTTTTTGAATCGCGTACGAACGTTGTTGGGCTTTTTTTATAAAACAGTATTCTCACGCTTTATTGCGTTAACTTATAGCTTAAAAGTCTATCTTAACTAATTGTATGTAATTGATGAAATATTTAGTCAATAATAACTTTTTTCCAATGTATTTGTTTTGGGGGAACACACATTTTTCCTACGTCACTGCCTTAATCCCAGCTTCCTTTCTTATAAGTTTAGATAATTTCGCCCATTTTGTATTTTGATACACTTTTTAAATGTATGTTCCAAAATGTCGGTTAGTTTGCATTTCTTTCATTTATCCGTATCGCTTAAATACATTTTATATTTCGTTGCCCTACTGTCAAGATGTTTCTTCATATGTTTTTCCACACACGACTCCAATTTATTTTTGAAAGTTCTTCACAAAATTTTTGGTTTTTCAGCATGATTTAATAGATGTTCATATATCTGTTGAAGAAGACGGTTGGTACATGGGATTGAAGACGGTACATGTTGTATGTTTGGAGGGTTTTCATACGATTCCAAATATGGTTTGGATACTGAAGAGCTATCTAACTTAGACATCTATTTATAAGCAATGCTTTGGATTTAATGTCAAGTAAATGAAGACGCTCAGGTTGACGCTGGCAATCTAAGATTCCCTCTATCTTGGGGCATAGCTTTGCAGCGACTTTGATCAGCCGGGCTTAATATTCGCTCATTAATGCTCCGGTATGCAAAATGAGCACCTGCTAAGTACAAGAACTGTTGATTGGCTGAAGAGTATCGCCCCGTTCATATGTTGTTTCTGTACTAGATTGTAATTAATTTTATATTGTATGTATGTATGTTTATTGGGAATTAATTGAATTATTGCAATTCTAAATTATATAAATTTCTTATTATAATGGGTTCGCGCCTGAGCTTTCCGCATTGATTTGAATCATTCGATAGCTGCGCTGATTCCTTGCGAATTGGTTGTTGAGAAGACAACAGGGATATTACATTTAATAAAATGTTTTTATTTAAAAAATTAAAATAATAGGTTACAAAAGTGTTGTGATGGAGATGGATAGCGTACAAGGTTACAAAGAACATTTAAGGATTGCTAGATCAATCACAGCATCGTTGTTTCCAGCGATGTACGATCGATTGCGACTCCCGCAGCTGCCCTCGTTCAAAGTGCTTTGTGGATCGTTGAAAAGGATTTTATGGATTTGAAAGGATGTTTGCTTCAACTAAGTTTCTTCATTTGTATTGCATTTATTTGAATTTTGAAGGAATATTTAAAACCACACCAAGGTTGTATCAGTTTTCCTACGCCACCTTTTTCCAATATAGAAGGAAACTTATCGCTACACTCGTTAATATGAAATTGTGGAAGTCGAACGGGTCACCGGGTCTCGGGTGTGCAAAAATGTGAATTTTAAACTATTATGAACTTTTTTCGCCACACGGCCACCGCCACCGCTTTCGAGTGCATGCTCAGATAGTTTCATGAATGTCGCGTCCTGACCTGCTGTACCTGGCGGTCAATATTTGCACAAGCTGTTTTGGTACTTTTCACTTCACTGGTACAAGCCGCCCCAGGCAGGAAGGGCAATTTTATGAATGAACGAACACGGTCGGTTCTTGTTCAAAGGTACAGCACCATTCATAAAGGCAAAACAAGCGCAAACAAGCATGCTCAGCAAACACTTGACGCTTTGTAGCCGCCTTCGGAGTGGTTTAAGCTTTCTGAGTGTGGTGGGTGCTCCAGAACGAACAGCTTTGGGGAAGACACCAGAGCTGGTAGAGCCCGTATGTAGAACGTAAAACGTGCTGGTGGATAATTGAGATCGGGTTTTTTGAACAAGTCTATTTGCTTAGGACACCTCATCATGTGTGTCGTTTCATTCGTTCCATTAAAAAATTCATGTTCTTTTTCGAAAATGAAAGAAAAACCAACCGATACTGTGGCCTTTCCAACGGAGTGAGAAACGCAACGCAGGTCCGCTGTGGCCAACGCAGGTTTTCTTGTGGGCCTGTTATAACGATCGAGCTGTGGAGCGCGCTTTGCTTGATTGATGAGCAAAGAAACACGACAGCAAATAAACATAATTTCCAGTCCCATGATTTTCTCAAGAATATGCAACGGTGTCGATAAACATCCGATTCGATCGATGTATCCGGTTATGGTTCAGGAAGAGCCACGACGACTCCTCCTAGTTCCTTTGGGTGTGTGTGTGTGTGCGCGCGTTTTCTCATGTCGATTTCCGATCAGTTTACCTTTCACCGGACGTACCACACGAGAAAAGATTACCGAAAAGGCCAATTCCGATAGATTATTTGTGTTTCGACGCGTCTCGGGAAGTCGAACGCGGGTCACGGGTCGGTCTCGGGTGGTGCGCGAAGAATAGCGTTTGATATTTGACATATTTTCCGACACCGGGTCGATGATGCTTGGGGAACATTGTGTTTCCACTGCTTCTACTTTCGCTTTATGCTTGTACGCGGCGTTGTTTGCAGCACGTGCCGTTCGGTGGCCAATGCTTCCTTAGTCGTGTAGGAAGTACCTCTAGCGCTGATTAACATAAACACACACATACTCGCACGGACGGGTGAGAGGCTCGGATAGAAAATATTAATAAACAGAAAGGGGAAGAACAGCACAACAACAACAACACAACAAAAAAAAAAAACGCAGACCCTTTGAGTGAAGAACGATCAAGAGTCGATCGGTTTTTATATTTAGATTTGCATGAGATGCCCACCACCGTCAGATGCCCACGGCGCTTTTCTCATCATTAATTTTCAGCCTGCCCGCTACTGAGTAGTTGATCTATCAAAGCGACATCAATAAACAAATGCCAAGAATATCAAATTAGTGTCGAAGGCAACGCGCTTTCGTTGCCGGCTTGTTGGAGGAAGAAAGTTCGTTCGGACAACCACCCGGGCATGAGGAGAGTGGTAATGGGGTGGTGACGCGTGGGACACAAACGTTGGTCCGGAAGCGGAAACCAAACTTCCCGTAAAAGGCATTCACTTCTTTCGCCCTGGGCTGTGTATAAATAACTATATTTTTGTCTACGTCCAAGCGGGTGAGGTGTTCTTCTGTTTCCTCCGCCCTGGCGTACGTGGTGTGAATTAGTAATTATTTTTTAACCACTATTCTCGTGTGGTTTTGTTAGGGCCGAGGGAGGACAATGGTTCTTTCGGTGCAGTGATTGAAAGGGAAAACATGTGATCGATAGGCACTCTAAGATTCACCATAATGTCATCATTTTGAGCCCACAATGGCGAACCATCGATCGATGCTTAGCACAGAGCCCACTGGCGTGCTTAGCTGTTTGTTTATTTTCTCGTTCCATGTGCACTAAAACCTTTACCCCCGGAACACGTGCAGCGCTGATCGGACGGAAACGGAAGTGTTATTATAATGCAGCCAATCGCCACGATAATGAAATGTGTTGTTTGATCGAGTGGGGCGTTTTGTGTGTGTGTGAGATTAGGTGCTTGACCGTTGTCTTGTCATATTTTACAATCGTTCCATTTAATGACACCTCGGAATGATGTATTGTGCTGGGTGGTGGTGGTGCGTGCCGTGTGGTCATCTAATCATACTGATTTGTTTCGTTTCTTTTTTCCCTTTTTTCGCTCTACCAGGTTACGGATCAGTGCATGATCGCGGCACGAACGATCGTTCCCCACCGCCCCTCATTTCTTCCAGTGGTGGTAACGTCGCCAACGGCGGCAGTACCAACGGCAGCAGTAGCACATCCTCCATGACATCTTACCTGTCTTCGCTCGGTGGGTCCAGAGGCCCGGTGGGTGGTGGTAATGGGGCCGGTACGGCCAGCTCCGTCTACCAGCAGCAATCCGGTGCTGGAGCCGGTGCGATGAAGGAAGAGCAGGAACCGAACAGTTTCATAAACATTGACGACCTGCCGGTAAGTTTGCCCGGGGGCTGATGATGAGTCCTTATCGAGGGTGCAACAGTTGTACAACAATAATAACATTGTTTTTCGATAATTCTTTTCCAGAACTACGGTATTGCGCCAGCACATTACGACGATCAGGATCAGTATCACTCGTTGCCAGCGCCGGAAACTCAAGCCTCCTCGCACGGTTACCTTGAAAGCAGTCCCGAGTTTTACTCAGCCATTCAGATGGAGCAGAAGTACATGCCACACTACAAATCGGGTCCGTACACCAGCCGGGGTGGCCGTTACCATCAACCCAACCACCATAGCAGCAGCAGCGGTGGTTCGGGGGGAGGCGGCGGTGCCGGAAATCAACACTCCCACCAGCAGCATCACCAACACTCACAGCAGCAACAGCAACAACAGCAGCAGCAACAGCAGCAGCAACAGCAACAGCACCAACAGCAGCAACAGCAGCACCATAACCCGCACCATCTTCCGCACCATCATCCGCACCACCATCCAGGCCATCACCAGACGGCTCACCATTCGGATGGTTACACGGAATACGGCTCACCGTTCGATGCGCCTCCGTTCCAGACCGTACCCAGCAATACGACATCACCTCAAAGTTCCGCCGCATCCGGCAACGGTGCGCCCGGTGGTTCCGGAGGAGGGGGCAATGGGGGTGCCAACAACAACAACAACGGAGACCTGCTCGGTGCCCATGTGGTCGATCCGTGGAGCTTACATCATCCCGCGCAGCATCCGCACGCGGGTCCACCCCATCCACTGTTGGACTTTCAGCATCCCGCGTACATGGGAACGACGATGGGCTTCGACAAGACGATGTTGGGCTCGTACGGGCCGCAGGGTGGTGCACCGTGCTTCACCGGCTCCGGTCCCATTCAGCTATGGCAGTTCCTGCTCGAGTTGCTAACGGACAAAACCTGCCAGAGCTTCATCTCCTGGACCGGCGACGAGTGGGAGTTCAAGCTGACCGATCCGGATGAGGTAAGTTTCAGCTTCTGTGTGTGTGTGTGTGTATGTGTCTATTTGTCTGTGCTCTAACCACTTTGTCTGATATCATCAGGTGGCCCGGCGATGGGGTGTCCGCAAGAACAAACCAAAAATGAACTACGAAAAGCTGAGCCGTGGTCTCCGGTACTATTACGACAAGAACATAATTCACAAAACGGCCGGCAAACGTTACGTGTACCGTTTCGTGTGTGATCTCCAAACGCTACTGGGGTAAGCATTGAACTGGGAGTCCGTTGGGCGTTGCATTTTTTGCGATTTATTCATACTGACCTGCTTCTCTCTTCTCCATCTATACAGCTATTCTGCGAAACAGGTGCACGAAATGGTTGATCTCAAACCCGACAAAAAGGACGACGAATAGACTGGCTAGGCGGTTGGATAATCGATACAAAACTCAAACTTGCTGTGAAGGAAAGATCAATTTCACCTTCTCTCTCTCACACGCACACACACACACTCACACACCACGAGCATAATCGGCTCGAAGCTCTCACGATCTCCCCCAGCTATGAAGCCACCCACGGAGTGGTGGTTTTCCCGGTGGTTTGCAGCACGCAAACACTACTACACATGCGAGAGTCAGAAACAGCAAGTGCAACGGAGAGTAGAATTGGAAAGGGTGTAGAAGATTTCCCACCAAAACAAAAAATGTTAGACATTTCCAGCAAAACGGAGACGGAGTTGAAAGGAGGTGAAATTGTTGTACACGGTACGGCACCTGTACATACGCGCGCTAGTCTCGTACGATCGAGCAAACGAAGATAACAAAACGCAACAACAGACAAAGTCCTTGTAGATTCGTTAGACGTAATTAAAACCCCTAGATTCGGTAAAAGAAATGCAAACTCTGAGATGGCCTTTACTCGGTTCCTGACGAACACAGCCTAGTAGGTTTTGTTTTGCCTTTCTCTTTCCCCAGGCTCTCCTTCACTCCCTATTGCTAAGATACGTTCATCCTATCGAGGATGCTAGGGGAGGCAAAAAATAGCGAAGAAAAAGGAAAGTGCGAAGAACGTCGCAGCGTAAGGGGAAAAAGAAGTATTCTTTGTTTTATTTTACCATCGAATGAAGAAGTTTGTAATGAAAGTTTTTTTTTTGTTTCTATAAAACCGAAAGCAACGTTACGATGTAGTAGGGTTAATGATTACGAACAAACAAACAAACAAAAAAAATGAAATGAAAAACAACAAGCTTCCAAACCACCCTAAGAACGTACCCCGAAGCGTGCGGCAAGGTACGGACGGCGAGTGCAAATAAGTAAGAGAAAATCAGATCAAGCAAGAGTTGCAAAATGCGAGCACGTAGTGGCAAGCGAAAGCGAAAACTTACATACATCTACTTAAAGCGACGAGGAGGGAAGAAGCAGAAGAAGCACAAACGAGAAATCTGAAAGCGGGAAAAAAACGCGGCTTATCCTCTCTATGCAATTCAAACACACAACACAACTGAAACCGCGGCATCGCTTCAAGTGAGATCACTAAGATGTCTCAGCGCAAATCAGCCAATGCAACTTCCCAGATCGTGTGCCGTCAGCGTTGAATCGAATAGGCGTTATCAACGTAGCTAAAAGAGTGTAGGAGAGGAACCGATTATTTGTTTGTAGGTTCTTGATGCGCGCGCTAGTTAATGCAATTGTGAAGCTTTGTGATAAGTTCTCTACAGATAACTACTATGGTTACGTTTATATCTATATATGTATTTTTTTCTAATTTTATTCCCACAAATGTGGAAGAGCATCTTATGTTTTACACCAACAGTGCAGTGCAGGGCGGTGTGTTGCAGTGTTGAAAGTACCTTCCTGTGTACGATGTGACTTTAGCGGCCGCAAAACTGCCTGCCGAGAGGGGGGAATCATATGGAATTCTTAGTATTGCGCATTCTGTTTCCATTTCAACTATTTAAACCATACCGAACTATTTTAGCTAAATTACCACTCGAACTAAAAAGCTCTAGCACATCGCCGATTCAGGAAATCGTGCTCCATCCGTTCTAAATTAACGCGTTTCCATCAGTTCGCTTCATCGACTGTACTCCAACACGTTTGGTTTAGCGTGAAAAACATTTCGGGTTAATCCTTTTGTTTGTCTCGCTAATCCAACTACCAATTACGAAATGCTATTCCGAACGAAATTGAAAACAAACCACAAACCGTGTGTAGTCGATGTTTCACTGTCAGGCAGGCATGCGTCCATATTTGAGCGTTGTAGGTTGTGCCAAAGCACAAGGTAGAAAATCATTTCAAAAATCTTTTCAAAGCAAACTGCTGAAACTGCTGTACTGTGCGCGCTACTGTTGCAAGCGAAACCTCCCTGTATTGTATAGAAGAAAGAAGTAAATAACAAATAGAAGGAGAGGCATAAATGTGAAGTTTTGGGGAGATTCTTTCGAGTGCGGAATCAATCGAACCTCCCTTCCGATGTGCAACATCCGAGCGTCGTACACTGTTTTCCAAGAACAAATATGATCGGATTGCATTGCAACCGTAACGGCCCGGGAAGCCGTTAAGGGAGGATTGGGAAACGATTGGAACCGCACCGTTGGAGCGGCTCCTTTGTGTGTGCTCGTCGTGTGCAGTTATTACAATTAATTGTTTCAATGTAGAAAACCCCACGTTTGCCCATTCGACCGCTAGTGGTTGGGTAAGGTAGTATTTGTAGTAAGACAAACGTAATGTTTAACGCATGAATGAAAGTTATTATTAATTGATGTAAAAAAAAACAGTGCTAGGGCAAAACGGAATGCGTATAGGAACGCGCGAAGGCTAACCCTGATTTCGTGGCAATGAGGGTTAGACTATTATTAAAAATAATAAAAAGAAAAAAAACATGATTCAAAACAATTACTCTCTAGCCTCGAGCAATCGTTTTTTTTTTTGCTTCGTTCTCTCCTTTAGTGCAGTGCGCTCGGTAGGTATCAGCGTTTATGAAACTAATAATTCTTTCCGAACGAAGCAAAGTCGTGGTACACCACACAAGAAACCAACGATCGCTGTTCTGGCGCAGCCCAAGCTGGAATTAAATCGGAGCTAAACCCACAAGGACCACCAACCAAAAACATACCCAAACTTTCTCGTTTATTTCTTTTCAGCATCGCGAACCGGTGGAAGAGCTATTGTGGTGATGATGGTGCTGAAGAAGATCTCTGGTGATCTATGATAGTGGGTGAAGTGCTGGTGGTGGAAGTTTGTAGGCGTACAGTCCTGTGTTGCCCCACATTCGACGTATCATTGGGTGGGACAGGAAGCGGTCTGTCGTTTGTCGAGGCGAAGTGAAGGGTGTTCCTGCGATCCGAGAACTGTTTGAAGGCAGTTCGTAACTCCTCTCTCGTAACTCCAGCGACATGCCAACTTTAAACGACGAGAAAGTCAGTGTGTTGATGTCTTTTTGGCTGGCACCAGCTTGCGCACAATGACATCATCAATACCAAGTTGATCCTTGACGAACGCTTGTACCGATAAGGTAACCAAGGGACGACAGCGCGACAGGAGCAGACAAAATTTTGGTGATTCCGGCGGTAGTAGCAACGAGGCATGAGATGAGTTCCCGATTGGATCAGTGCCAATGAGTAGAATGGGAGCTTTCGAAGGTGTCGGAGGTGGAAGGTTAACCAGCCTACGCTTGGCTGGATCAGGTGATGGTGTGGCGGTTGTAGTAAGAGGATGCATGAGAGAAGAAGCAAGGAGACTTTCATAGCTTCGGTGGCTGCAAGCAGGCGAGACTCAAAATGAGTTCAAAGCTCCAATATGGCATTAGAGATATCCTCTAATGCAAGTTCACGACCGCTGCGACTAAGATCCCTGCAGTCAGGACACAGCCATAAATATAGAGCGCTACGATTGTGCTCCTTAAACACGGCACAGTTAGCACCCACACACGAACGATGCACTCAACGTTTACAGAGGCCGTCCCAGGTGTATGTGGGATCCTCCGAGGACATAGCACGATCACAGGTAAGCCACGCGATCAGCCATCTCTCGACGGAGGGTTAATGTCCGCTATTAACTCATAAACAAACGAAAACGGCCCGAAACTTATCGAAATTAGTTACACTAAAAGTTGTGCCGGGTGTAACTGTAGCGAAATTAATAGTGCGGCGTATAGCAGTGCGAATGAGTAACTTGTTTTTTAGGTGAATACATGAAAAAAACGCGAATTGTGAGAGTATTTACGCGGAGCGATTTAGAAGTACGAGCTGTCGCAACAGTGATTTGGTCTGTTGTTGCAGTAAAAAAACTTCTAGCAGTAACTTCTAGCAGTGAAACTATTGGGCAACAGTTTTGTACAGCGAATTTTAAATCGTTTTGAACTCTTCTTCTTTAACGATTCGATTAATGTAAAACAATATTTAGTTTGTTCAAACCCTTACATTATATCTGGTCATCTTTGGAAATCTACGATCAAACGGAAATAAATGTTTAAATATTTGAAATTTTTGTGGCAAATTTCAACCACGAATATTTGCGTATTTAGTTTGTAAAGAATAATAAAAGTGAATTCTTCCCGTAATTAGTCCATATGTTTATTGGTACCTGCATATAAAATACATAAACCAATATTTACCATTATCCAAAGCATTACAGGACTTGTAAAACATTATATACTTTAAAAAATCCATCCAAGATTTTATTTACATTTTATTTTATTTACGTTTTATTTTATTTTTTAACATATTCAGCGTTAAAAGAAGCAGAATAGAAGAAGGAAGCAATAGGGGTCATTCGAAAATGTGGACGAATAATGCAATATTAATCTTAATCATTTATAAAAGTTTCGTAACAAATCTAGCTCGAGCATTATGACGCTCGACGTCAAGCGTATCGAATTCTAGTATATGACAGTGGCCGGCGGATGAGCTATAGGCCAAATCTCGAATCTATTGAATCGTCTTTGGACTGTTTTGGTTCGGAGTGACCAAGCAGTTTTATTGGGCCAAATGTTACAATATTCAATAATCGAGCGCATAAGAAAGTAACGTAGAGCCTTGACACATTTCAGATCATTAAACCCCGCCGACTGTCGGCAGATTAGACCAAGGGTTATTTTACCTCTTCCGGTTATGACATGAAGGTATGAATCAAAAGAGAGCATACAATCAAGAACAACTGCAAGGCCATAATTGTTAAATACACGGGTTAAACAAACATCATTAAGGAAATATGAGAAAGGTAGGGAGTTCTCTGTTATTCTCTATATTGCGTATATTGAGAAGAACAACGACAACGGAATTGAACGATGTACTGTGATAGCGAAGGAAAGTGTGATGAAACATAAATTATAAAACGAAACATTCCATTGCTTTTAGTTTTTCAGAACACACCGTTTGTTCCCCCGATGTATGTCGAAGGTGTAGAACCGTTGTCGTTGTTCTTCTCAATATACGCAATATTAAAGGTTATTCAAATATGATTTATTTATGAAAAATATGTAATAATCTTATTCTCCTTACTCGCACGGTATCAGTGCCGTTCGATTCCGACGAAAAATTAATTATATGTGCAAGATTCACAGCTAGTTCCCAAAAACGATAACAAAGATCTCCACTATACTTGCACGTTGCCCCTAGCAACTTGAAACATTCGCCTATATGATTGAAAAATTCTCCATTACGCTTGCACGATTCACCTATACGATTGCAACATTCTCTCAACCGGTTGAAACATTCACTCCACTGATTGAATGTTCTCCGATATGACTCGAAACCTAGTAATAGCCAACCACAAGAGAAGGCAGCAAAAAAAGAAAATCTGTCTGTTTCCTTTAGGTTCCTTTTTTGTTCGTAACTTATTAGATTTTATAATTGCACTGTTAGAATTGAAATAATTTAATTGTGACACCTGTACCGGAATAAATTAAAACACTGACCATTTATCCACGGATAAGAACCTCTTTTTAAGTTTTGGAGGCGAAAAATCTATCTTCCTATCTGCCACTATAAGTAGAGTAACGTAAGATTCAACGAACCGTTGCCACAGAAAGCGACAGCGGACACTTAGTGGATCCCAACTAACAACCCACCTCCGATCGAAATCCCCATTCAGCCAGTAACCCAATAACCCAGGATGATTCCTGTGATTTGTCACATAATTACTGCCACGTAAGGAGCTGGTGTTCTACGAGTACTCCTGCTCCTATCTAGTCTTCTTTGCCGTTTTTGACGTCATCGTCTACTCATTTTGTGTGGTTTATTTACGTTCCACCATGCTCGAAGGGTCCATACCTCTGTCCTATCCCCTAAGTTGGTCAAGTTGAGCCGGCAACTCCTGCTGTTGTGCTGCATCTGTTGTCTAGTTGGGAGGAAGCATCGACACTTCCAGAGGACATCCTCCACGTCCTCGACGAAATCCGTACAGACTGGCCAGTTTGGTGAGCCTTCCAGAATGCCTTTCTCTACGAAGTAGCTGCGCAGGAACCCATGTCTAGTAAGGATTTGGAATGGGAAGAAATTCTTGCGAGCCATACACGTCGAGATGTCCGGGATAAGCAGCCTCGTTTTCGCTCCTTTAGTTTTATTGCCAAATTCGTAGAGTTTCCTCTCGTTGCAGATTCCTGATGGCTCATGGAGTTCCTCTTGTTGCTGCTTTTTCGTCAGGGCGCCGAATATTTTCATCCAGTAGACAAAAGGTATCGTTCCAGCACAGACCAGTGTCTGAAATGAGCTGGCCACCTGAATTGTTGCAATAGGCTATCGTACATAATATTCTAAAGAGATAGTCCAATGAAGGATCCTGAGAAACTCCCGACGACTCCTGATCCCCTCGCCTGTTTCGTAGTTCAGCGTTGGCAGGTTGAAGAAGTTCATTCTCATTCTGGATATGTATGGTGAAATATTGCTCCGAGATATTTCCAATGCTCCAATCGCCGTCCAGCTAGCCGTGTTGAAGGCGTTCTGCAAGAAAAGAACCTCTACATTACATTTTAGTACATAACTTTAAAAAAATTGGGTCAAAGATTTCTTTTAAACTTAGTCCTTTAGTAATACTTTAGCTACTGTTGGTATAAAACTTTTGGTATTTCTTGTACTCTTTTGTGTTTCTTTGGTGCTGTATCTCTCTAATCGCTCATAATTATACTTCCTATGGGCCGACAAGGCATTTATTACTACTTACGTGTTGCATTCAACAGTAGATTTCTAAAACTGGTTTAGGGTTAAGACAACGTGCCAGTGCACGGTATCGTGTTAATGGATTGCGCTAATTAATTCAATTTCGCATCGCTTACTGCGATATGGTTGCTCATAGTCAAACGGAGTGTATGTCACCTGTCGCTACACCCTTTTATGGCGCTAGAATAGAACAGCCCTGTTGGCCTGTTAATCAGACGAAAGCTATTCACCACGTTCGGGGCAGCGTGTAACACGCCGCGGCACATTCAGTAGGGTACAGGCGCTAAACTAGCACGGTTCAGCGAGATAATGGATTGCAAAATTAAAAATACAAAACATCTACGTCTGCGAATTTGAGGCAAATTCAAATCCAGAAAGATTTGGGCCCCCCCGGTTTGGGGCATATGGAACCAGTTCCGTCTCGGTTCGATACCTGGTTTTGCCATGAGAACATTTTTACCATAAACGTGTTAACGTGTCGTGCCCAACTTCCGGACCACCGTGTGCAATTAAATCATCGTAAAATAATGGGGTCAATGGAAGGAAAAAATAAACAAAATGCTTCACCTGTGCCGGGAGCGGATGCCCTCGAAACCTTGCACCCATCTTGCAGCCAAATGTCTGCACAGAACAGCAACCCAAATAGCACCGACCGGCTTTACGATGCAAGCAGTACGATAATAGTAAACCCCTTTAGAAAAAGTTTTTTTTTCCCCCCGAAGGCAATCGAGGTCGTCCATAGCAACCGAAGATTTGCACCCAAGGAAGAAAACGGTCAAGTTTAATGTGTCCTGCCGGCCGTGCGAACGCTGCATTTCTAACACACACACTTGGCGCATCGAATCGCTCGCGATTATTCATTCAACCCAAAGAATCGACATTCGATAGAGTTAACGTTGGTAACATCGCACCCTCAAATCGTCACCGGTAAGCAGTTGTCAAACGAAGCGCGACTATTCTTATCGGTCATGGGTAGGAAGGTAAGCAACAGGGGAAGAAAATAAACAAATGCACACAGAGAATAGGACCACCAAGAACGGTACTCACTACCGCAGGTAGAACCAAAACCACAGGGTCGGATAAAGAGGGACAGTTGGTGTGCTGGAGGGTGATGGGCAGAGAGGGATGAAGGGTGTAAATTTGATTCACTTTCCACCCACACGTTCAATGGCATCATCGTACCAGTAAAACCACACACACACGCGCGCGTGAGCCTGTTGTAAAAATAAAGGAACTGGCTCCACCAAGAACAGCCTAGGTAGAACCTCCCAAACCCCGACGGATGGCCTTCGGTGAAGTTACTCATGGTGAAAAGTTGAAGGAGACCCGGGAGCCAATATAAATAGGGAACGATCGGCCAAAGTGTTTAATCAGTGTACGACGGACTCCACCGTTTCACAGCACGTTCCACTGCTCGCTAGCACTGGTGTGGTTGGTGCGCGCTTCGTTCGGTTGCTTAATCTACGGTGAAACGGGAATCCCAGGATTCCAAGTGTGTTGTCGGTGGCTTCGCGAGTTGCGAGTAGTTTACGGTTTGACTGATCATGTCCGTGCAATCGCTGCTGTGTCTGTTGGCGATCGGTTCGCTGGCCGTAGGTCACTCGGTCGCCAACGTGATCCTGTACGACGATGCGGTCGACAACAGTATAGGCGATGGGAGCGAAATCATCGATCTGTCCCATCTGGGGCCGGATCTGTTCGGCGAACCGGACGAGGAGGTGGGCAAACGGGTGGCCAACTTCAACCCGGACACGGACAGTGGCAACGTGGAGGAGCTGGGCTCGTACGTGGAGGGTGACATCCTGATCGACAGACCCGGCGGACGCAACGGTCTCTCCAATACGGCCACCCGCTGGCCGAAAGGTGTCGTGCCGTTCGTGATTTCGGGCAACTTCGGTATGGCTCAACCCGTCACCCGTATTGATTTGGGGTATTGTTTGTTTTTTTTTGTTGCTTCTGGTTCATAGTTCTGGTTCGTTCTCCTCCCAACAGACGCCAAGGGTATGCAGCTGATCGAGCAGGCCATCAACGAGTATCACGCCAAAACGTGCATCCGCTTTGTGCCACGAATGGGTGAGCAGAACTACATCTCGTTCGAGAGCTCCAGCAGCGGCTGCTGGTCCAGTGTGGGCATGATCGGAGGCAAGCAGGCGGTCAATCTGCAGATTCCGGGCTGCACCACACTCGTCGGCACGGTCATGCACGAGATGATGCATGCGCTCGGCTTTCTGCACGAACAGAACCGCGAGGATCGCGACGGTTGGGTGACGATTCGCTACGAAAACATCAAATCCAGCACGAGCAACAATTTCGAGAAGGCGAAAAAGGGCACCACCAACAGCTTCGGTGTGGCGTACGACTACGGTAGCATCATGCACTACTCAGCGAACGCGTTCTCCACCAACGGAAAGCCCACGATCGAGGCAAAGGTAAGGAGTGGTAACACGGGATGGGATTAGGGATATCAACAACCCACACTACCACACACTAGCGTCAACACACTAGCGTCAGCAACTCACAATCGCGACCACCTGTTTCCTGATCATTCTTCAATTTTCATACTACAGAAACCATTCACTGGTGAGATGGGCCAACGGATCGGGTTCAGTGAGCGAGATCTCGCCAAGATTAACCTCATGTACGGTTGCAAATAGCGCGCACGCATTCCACGGGCACGGACATACACACGTACTGATCCATCCTAACAACTACCACCACCTCCATCCGACCATCCTTTGTACTGCCGATTTATTGCTATCCAAATAAAGTCTGCTAACGAATGAGACCCATGTTTCATGTTGCCTCCAACTGTTGCCCCAGGGACCCTTTCATCCGCACCAAACCCATCCCATCCCATACGGTCGCTTCCATCTAGCTTTTCCATCTCGCGTCCCATTCGGTTGGTTCCTTACGCGGCTTAGCAATCATAGAGAAATTCATTCTAGCGCGCCGGTGGAAATGCGATGGGCCAGCGTAGCAAGTTCTCCAGCAGCGATTTGGCGAAACTGAATGCCATGTACGGTTGCAAGGGCACCACCACTGGGACGACGGGCACGAGCTCTTCCGGCTCGAGTGCACAAGCCCAGCAGCGTCCCGGCCGCCCGTCACGTCCCTCCAAGCCAGCCGGTAATGGTAATCGGCCCGTGAATGGAGCCCAGGTGGCTGGGGCCATCGTTAACTTCATTGGATCCCTCTTTGGCGAGGAAGACACAAACACAACCGGAAACGCAGCGCAGGCAAGCAGCAGTCGGCGTTAATGCGGAGAGCGTGTATGGACCTGTGGTTTTTTGTGTTTTTTCCGTGACCACTACAAAGCTACCTCATCCCACGAGCTATCATGATCAACCCGAAGCGAAGTAGAGTTTCCTTTATTGCCGCAAATAAAATTACGCTATTTCATACTCACCTGCGTCTCCGTATGGTTTCCGGGTTCGTCCACGGGTGCGTTTATTGGTAAACATTCGGTGTGCTAACCTTTTCGTTCCAGAAACCAACGAATGGTGCGAAAATGGGCCAGCGGGATGGTTTTTCTTGGAATGATATGCAAAAACTCAACCGAATGTACGAGTGCAGCACGGGAAGCAATGGTGGTGGACAAGCGCCCTACCTGCCCGCACCTCCGACGCTTGGAGCGGGTCTGTTTCCATCCTCGGGCGTATCTGGCCCAGCGAGACCGTTTGGTTCGCACGGTGCACCGTACTACCCGCCATCGGGACCACCTCCCTATAGTCCATACTATCCACATAACGGCGGAATGGGACCACCAATGTATCCCTACGGCCCAATGGGTCCATCGGCACCGGTTGCTCCTTTCCCGGGTGGTATGGGCTTCGGCGTGTATCCTTACAATACCGACCCGGATACGGTATCACCGGAAGGTGAAGATTGAACAGCGTTACGAGTTTTGTCACCTGAATTTATTTGCCTTCACTAGGGTTATGTGACGGGAATTTGAATAAAGTGCGCTACTCACACTGGCTGCTACTGGTATCGCTTATTGACCAACATCCTCGATCGTGGAAGCTTGCATTGGCTCAGCGTATGCAGACGGTATTGCATTTCCGGAGCCGTGGAGCGTTTGTGCACGTTGTCCAACAATTGCCGGTGCTCCTTTGGCAAAACGATCCGCTCATCGTGCTGATTCACATCCTGACCTTCTGCACATTCGGCGCATTGCTGGCTGCCATACAAACCGCTCACTGGTGGATCCTCTTCCGCTGCAGACCAAGTAGACGTCAACTGAACCAAGTCCAACACCTTTCGCTCGATGGTTGAAAGTGCCTTCATCAGGTTATCTTCTGACAACAGATTGCGCTCGGATGAGCCGTCGCATCCCGTCATAAGTGCGCCGATCTCTTCCCGATCGCAGCCAACCAACGATAAAGCCTGCTCGACTATGCCAAGCTTCATTTCGAGAGCTTCCTGTTGGGTACGAACTTCCTGCTGCAATTCCATCGTTTGCATGTGAGTAGTTCGAAGCTGCTGTAGCTCACTCTTTACGTGCCGTTCGTCCGAAAGCCTTTTCCGTCGTTCGCCCTCATGCAGACGCTCACTATCCTTCTCGAGATCCCGAGCAATGGCATTAGCCTCTTCAATATTCGCGTTTGTAGCATTCATGTACTTGAACAAGGCCATGTACTTGTCCTGCTGCTTCTCCATCTCAAGCAGCACTGCCTGAACCGCATCGAGCTGCAGGTAATTCTTAGCATCATCGACGATCACGCCGAAACGGTTTATTGTTTCCCGTTGGATATCCTTGAAAATGTTGCGCTTTCGAACCAATCTCGGATCGAGCTCCGCGACAGACCTTTGGTATTGTTTCGTGCGAAGGAACTCGTTATCGTGCCGCGTACCTTCTATCTGCCGTTCCACTTCCACCATCTGCTGCAAACGAACTCGCTTATCTTTGTTCTCCTGCGCTTTAAGCGCATCGATTCGATGGCACAGATCTTCTCCCTGGTTAAACGCTAACGTTGCCCGTTCGATCATATCGAGCAGAAATTTGCGATTACGATTCAGCTCCCCCACATACTGCTGCCATTGTTGGTGGAAAAGCTTCCGGTCTACAAGCATATTCTCTATGACCGTCCGTTGCTTTCTATTTTCCGTGTGCAATTTACCTTCCACCAAACGCGCATTATGCAGTCGACTCTCTATGGCCGATAGCTGTCGGCGAGATTTTGCCAACGATTCGGCAAACACAAAATCCGACGGCACCGTCTTAGTTGCATTATCCAGCTCGTTACTGGCGCGCTTGATTTGAGACGTAAGCTCGTTCATGTCCGTCTTAGCGGCCTCAATTTGTCGCTCGTAGCGCACCGCATCGTCCAACATTCGCAGGATGAAGCCGCGTAGTATGTCAGCTTCCCGACGATGTACCGGTGCGTTGGAAATCTTCAACTGAAGCTCCTTTTGAGATTTCTCTCGCTCCAAATGTACCAGCCGTTTGTTGAGGCATCGAATCTGAAATGCTTCCAACGTTTCACCCGGCTTTATTGCATCTAGCTTGTGAAAACGATGCTTCCAACGAATAATTTCAGTCTGTTCTCGTTGCTTTCGTTCGAGGCGCTCCGCAGCGTTGAGATTTTCTTCCGTATCGAAAAAGACAGGAATGGGGGCTAGCTGTGCCATTGCGGTAAGAGTACGAAAGATTTCTTTTCCTGTGGCACAATGCACGCGCAGTGATGCAAAAAATAAAAATAGAAATTTCGGATTGCTTTGGTATGCAATATATATAATACCTAATTTCCTCACCGAGAGTCTTAGTAGACACTGATCCTAAAACGATACACGTTTCTGCAAGCAACTCGTTGTCAGTCGTACCTCCGTTCATTTATTTTCCCAGTGCAACAGTGAAGAGCCGAATAATTCAAAATGCTGCGTATTGCTGGTGTTCTGAAGCATTTTCGACGTGCCGCTCACGCCATCCCCAAGCATTTAGAATCCGTTCCTGTTGAGCGCGATCCACCGTTTTCGAAAATGGTGGAATATTGCTTCCATAAAGCGTGCATCGTACTGGAACCGCAGCTAATCCAATCGATGAGCAAGTATCCCTTGATGACCCCTGAAAAGCGAGCCAACAGGGTGCAGGCAATACTGCAGATCATCTCAAACAACTCCAGCACGTTAGAGTTTCAATTCCCATTCATGCGGGACGACGGTCAGTACGAAATGGTCACGGCATTCCGAGCGCATCATTGTCTGCATCGCCTTCCTGTCAAAGGAGGCATTCGTTACTCGCTGGACGTTTGCAAAGACGAAGTTGAGGCTCTTTCGGCCCTCATGACGTTCAAGTGTGCCTGTGTGAACGTACCATTTGGTGGCGCTAAAGGTGGAATCATCATCGATCCGGCCAAGTATAGTGAGAAGGAGCTACAAAGCATAACAAGGCGCTACGCGGTGGAGTTGGCGAAAAAGAATTTCATAGGTCCGGGTATCGATGTACCAGCACCCGATATGGGCACCACTTCTCGTGAAATGTCCTGGATAGCTGATCAATATGGAAAAACCTTCGGCCATCGCGACATCAATACGATGGCTGTGGTCACCGGCAAGCCACTGAACCAAGGAGGTGTGCGTGGTCGCACTGAAGCAACTGGAAAGGGTGTTTATATTGCTACGAACTGTTTCACCCGGGAGGCTAGCTGGATGCGTGAAATTGGTCTCGAACCAGGGTTGGAAGGAAAGACGGTTATCGTGCAAGGCTTCGGAAACGTTGGACAATACGCCGCAGAACACTTCCACAAAGCCGGTTGCAAAGTTATTGGTATTATCGAAAAAGATGTCTCATTACACTGCAAATCCGGTATTGATGTGAAAGCTCTCAGTCGCTTTAAGGCACAGCAGAAAACAATTAAAGGATATCCGAAGGCAAATGAATTTAATGGCGATTTGCTGATCGAAGAATGCGACATACTCATCCCGGCAGCTATGGAGAAGGCCATCACTTCGGAAAACGCCAAAAACATAAAGGCAAAGATCATTGCCGAAGGGGCCAACGGACCCACGACACCGGCCGCGGATAAGATACTCCAGGAACGCAAGATCCTAGTCATTCCTGATCTATTCTGCAATGCTGGTGGCGTCACAGCTTCGTACTTTGAGTATCTTAAGAATATTAACCACATCTCGTTCGGAAAGCTCTCGTTCCGTCACGAAGCCCAAAATTTGCGAGAAGTACTATCATCGGTGCAGGAATCGCTTCGAAATGCCGGAGTTTGCGTAACGGTAACACCAAGCAAACATCTTAAGCATTACTTTGAACACGCCAGTGAAGCGGACGTAGTGACTTCTGGCTTGCAATTTGTGCTGGAAACTGCTGGCAAAGGAATAATGAATATGGCTTCGCAGCATCAGCTGTGTTTGGATATTCGAACAGCTGCCTATATCTGGTCCGTCGAGAAAATCTTCAAATCATATGAAGAGGCCGGACTTTCTATGTAACTTAAGCCTGTTCATTTCGTGAGCTAATTGTTTAAAATTTTGTGGTTCTGTTTTGTTACGGAAAAATATAATTGGATACATAAGTAATAGGTTTTGAGATGCTACTATGCGTTAGCTTAGATTATAGACATTATATGAAATCAATGTTCAACTAAATAACATAATAAAACAGATAAAATTAGTTACCGCCTCGAGCCTTGGAACAGTTTTAATTATGACGTCAGAAAATGGTTGAGAACAGAAAAATCTGTTTCCTTCCTAGGGGCGAGGCTACTTTCGTGATTCAAAAGCCTGTTGTCCACTCCTGGAGACGTTCTAATTGGATTTACGGTACAAATTCAGGCGGGTATGCACTTTGCAGTTTCGGTTTATTTCATGACAATCAAAAAACCCCACCCAGTGATATGAAGAAAAGCTTTTTTTCTTTCCGAATGCAATTAATAATGACACATTTTTTCTACGTGTTCGCATTCAATGCAGATTTATCGAGAACGGAAAGATAAACTACAAACTTTTGCATTATCTTAATAAGCGGCATTTTAGAACCAACAGCTCGGCAATTTTCTAAATATCAATGCTCATATCATCCGCACTGGTATCGCTCATGGGTGATGTTTTCGAGTACCATTCATCAAAATTTAGCTGCATGCGTAATGCAGACCTAGAAACACTAGCTCCATCTTCACCACCACCAACACCTTCGGTCGCACTACTCTTCTCCAGGTTGCCTAAAAGTTTCCGCTCTAGTTCAGCTATTTCCGCTTCGCTACTCTCTTTGGCCTCCACATCCTTCTCGGCGTCTTCTTCTGTGGTGTAAAATGGTAGAGATTGCTCCTCTGTTAGATCTTCGATGACGTACTTGAGGATAGTGGTAGTAAACACATCGTCTCGTTTGAGTGACAAACTTTTGTGGAACGAATCAACCGCAGCGTTCAACTGGCCCATCAACGCTTGCACAAACCCGATGGCTGTGTATGTGGCAGCACTCAATGGCTTTAACGAAAGTGCCCACCGATGAAACTCGAGCGCTTCTTCGTACTTTTTATTCTTCCGGCAACAGTGACCCAGGTTATTCAGCAGTGGTTCCCACCGGGCAGTCAGCTGTTCATTATTCTGCTTCGCCATGCTGCGCACCATTTCAAGGGTACTGCGAAAAACCTCCTCCGCACAATCGTACTGCTCGCACTCGTACTTGATAACGCCCAACTCGTGCAAGACAAATACATCTAGCGGTGCGATCGACATAGCCTGATAGAAAAACTTTTCCGCCATCGCATGGTTCTTAGTTAGCCCGCACTCTACGCCAATGTACAGCAGTGGAAGATGGCAGCCGCGCATTAGCTGCGTGGCCTTAAAGTAGGCTGCCATTGCTTGATCGTGTTCGTTTTCCTTTGCAAACGAATGCCCGTAAGCCAACCACGCAGGCCCGTACAACCGATCGAGTGAAGTTGCCTTGGATAGATAGCGCCTCGCCGGGTCACTTTTGCCGATAAGATCATAATAGCAGCCCACCGCATACCACGAGATAGCATCGTCCGGATAGAAGTCGACCAATTTGTGGGCAACGTAGAACAAACGATTGGAATCCTTCATCTCCATCAAACATCCGATCTGTACGGTAAGCGATTTCTTATGGTACGGATCGTGTTTCAGTATTTCATCCAACAGCTTTATGCAACGCCGATAGTCGCAGTTGTAGAAATAGGTCTCTGCTCGTGCGATCATTAAGTCGATGCTTGTTTCAAGTCTACTCATGCACTGATCGTACGGCACAGACGATGCGCTCGGTACGGTAGTTTTTGGTCGATGAATACGGAATGGTGTTTCTTGTCGGGATGTATTTGTTCCTCCACCACTAAGCATTGTGGAGCCTCCCGTTAAGCTCGAGCCGAGCAGTGACGCCCTAGTAAGCGAGGTGTGAATTAAATATGAGGGATTATTTTTCAAATCCTCGAGAATCTTCGTTGCCGGCGACATTATCAGATCCCGTTTTATTTTGGTTCGCGGGGCGGGTGTAAAGCACTTCGCTACGGCCGATTTGTTCGTTTCATTGTTTTTGCAATTTTTCATTTTTTCCTTCAGTTCATGCCACAAACTGGTATTCATCGATGCCACCGGTGGATCATCCAAGTGGGGTTGCTGTGTAAAAAGTAAATTCCGGTAATCATATCCTCTATTTATTCCAATCCAATTACAAATTGCTTGATCTTTCAACTTACCAGAGCGATTGACTCATAATATTTCTTCAGTTTGCTCTCATACAAACATTTCATAATTTTCCTTTCCGATTCTGAACATTGCTGTGCCATTGGGATGTGCTGCATGAGCTCCTTCTCTTCCCATGCCATCAACATATCGTGCTGCACGAGCGCATCTAGCGCCTCGGAACAGTACACCGATTTATGGAGAGCTTGAACGTAACAATCCATCGCCAAGGTGCGATTGTCCATTGCCTCCAGGATCTTACCCTTGAGGAAGTATACCGATGCTATGATGTCACTTTTGTACGGTTCTTCACAAACGCTGCCATCATAACTTTCGTCCGCCGTTGATTCATCTTTCAAGTCGGAAGTGTATGAACCGCTGTGAGCATAGGCTAACGTTTCACAATCCACCGAATTGAGGATGTCTAACGCCGCTTGATACTCCTTGGCTTCGTTCAAACACTCGGCGGCCAAGTAATGGCACAGAAGATTCTTCTTTTCCAGAGACCGGCTGCGAATGGTATGGGCGGCCCGGTGGTATTCTCGTAAAAGAAACATACACTGCGCCTCCATGTACACATCCCGTGGGTCGCCATTGCTGAGGACTGTTACCTTTTCGGCCCAAAATATCGCCGTCTGATATCGACGCTGTAATGGAAGCAATTGTAGAATAGCTTAGTTTTTGGTTTCCAACCCATATTGAATCGGTTTGCATACCAAATCAATAAAGTTTTTCACTGTTTTACGATAACCCTCAAGATCTATTAGCTCTTGGTCCATGATAACGGTTTTAAATAGTTGCTTCTTTGTGAAAATTAAAAATATGATCAAATTTTTCTGGAAAAGAAACGTTTTCTGTAACAAAGTACCCAAATATGTGGTGCAATCACGGTGCCTTTCGTACGCCGGAACAGATATAAACAATCCAAAGTGACAGCAGTGCACACAATTCACGCGCACTTTAGGTTTGAATTGAAAAATAGCAAACAAGAAGAGGTGTCAAGCGCAATAACGCAATAAATTGTTCGACGTCTGCTGTAGGTTTTGGTTTAGAACGACTTGCAGTTTTCATAATTTTTTTATTTGTAGTATCCATTGGCTCTTGATAAATAGTATCTACACAAGTTTACCTTAGCTCGTTACTAAAGTATTTATTAACGTTCAAAACTCGGATGCGGCTATTTGATCCGATTTGCCTTTGAGATCAGTTCATGTTGCATCTATACACCTTGCGTATGATATCGTATAACATCAGACGTCTGCACCAAAGAGAAGCATTGTGCATCACACGTTTGGTGCCAGGATTGTTGGGTTTGACGTTTTTCGCCATTAACAACAACGCCGTAGTAAAAACACGCCTCAAAAGCAAGGCAAACATTTATAAATAAGTGGAATTTTTCTTCAAAATTATACACGCTGGCCAAGTTAAACAGAACTCGTTCAAGTGCAATTCAAATGGAAAGTGAAGGAGCGTCACCGCCCGCGTTTGGGCCAGCAGCATTAGGTTTGCATCCCGTCGGAACCAAATTCCCCGTCAAAACAACGAACACACAACCGATGCAAGTGCTTAATGCTCGGGGAATGCCAGCGCGTATCAGAAAGAAAAATCGTCTCTTCTATGACGATGATATCATCAACGATAAGATTCCATCTGCCAAGGCAACTCCTAAAAAAACTCCAGGCTCCGCGAAGAAACCGATGAGCGCCCTCAAAACACCACGCAGGGAGTTATCTACTTCGCCGCGAAAGGTGATGCCTCGTTTGTCGTTAAATAAGCAACAATCATCGAGATATGCGCATCTGAAGCAGAGTGGAAGAAAGCGGAAATATGACGATGGCGAAAACGAACAAAGTTCGATGGACTTGGTCAGCCCGAACGCACTTCTCGATAGAAAGTGGTATCAAACCCTTGGTAATCAATTCAGAAATCTACTCCTTCTGCCTAAAGCGCATCGGTTCTGCTACTTTGAATTTTTCTATAGTGACATCGATCGTAATCTGTTTGGGACACCGAACGATTTTGAACAGCTGACACGAGCTCATTATCCACAGCTTAAAACGACAAATCTTACCCGTGCCGAATGGCGTGCCATCCGGGCATCGTTTGGTAAACCGAGGCTTTTTTCACCCGCGTTTATAATGGAGGAACGACGGGAGCTGGCCCGGAAAAGGGAAAAAATACGTGTGTTGCAGGCAAACAGTATGAGTGACATTTCCTTCATTGAAGGCCTACCCAACAGTATTCCGAAACAAATAGTTCCGGGTACAAAAGTTACGGTGAAATTACGGCCCCCGCACGATGGTATGTACAATGGTACGGTTGAGGCGTATATTCCAGAAGCGAGAAGCTATAAGATTACGTTGGAACGGTCGAACCTTGGATCACGATTGGTTCCCGACTACGAAGTGTGTTCGATGGAAAAAGCGGAGAAAATCAAACTGAACAGCATAACGAAGGACTATCGCGTTGCATATCAAAACGCATCGTTTTATCTAGCTTCTCCGGGCTCAAAACCGATTAAAAATCCTGGAGACCCATTGCTGAGCAACGAAACCAGCCATAAGATGCACTCCAATGGTAGAAAAGTGTTTTTCCCTAAGGATAATATCGGTGGATATCCAGTGAAATACCTAGAGCTGATCGTGCGCACGAAGAAGACTCTTTCCGCCAAACAAATGAAATTGTTACGCCTTCAGAACATAACGTCGGAAGCGCAGATCTACAAATCGTACGATAATCCTCTCCCGGAGGAATTCAAAAAGCGTTACGCTATGTTGATCGTGGCGATTGATAAATTAAATCGCGATCTAACCGATCAATTGAGTCAGCTGAGAGAGTATGTGGGTAACCTAACGCATGATCCCGAAATGTTGGCAATGATTACGCCGAGCCACTACCGTGAGCATTTTCGTGAAAAGGCGACTCAGATATTTGACAAAAACAATAAAGGAAAGGTCAGGAACGAGCATATTTGTAATTTCATCAAACAACTTACTACCATCATGTACCTCGCATCGAATGTGAGTAAAAATGATAAGGATGAACTCAGCGTAACATCGTTAAAGGGAGCCATTGTGGAAACAAGAGAGATATTGGAACCAGCCAACATATCTGTATTCAATCGAAATGTTGCATGTCACTTGAGTTACATCGACTGTAAGCCAGGTCCGTCGAAAGTAACGAAAATGGAATGATTCTCCCGGCTAACGATATGTCTACTAACATATTCTGTACTTCCGAACCATAATCTTAAACCTTCACGAAGCGTTTCGTGAGAAACGAGCATCGTGCAGCGTAACAAAAGTGTACAAAAGTAATAAATTTCATCGTAATTGAGAAACTGTGTGAATTTATGTAAAGATGTTAGGTACCAATTACAAAGTTGCTCTAATAAAATATCTATTTAGCAATATAGTTTGCGTAATTTGTGGTGTTCGAAATTATCTTTTAAATGTATGTTCTACAGCAACATTCGAAATGCTTCCATCGAGAGATGCTATCGCTTTTGATATCAAGAAAAATGCAGAATACTGAACAACAAAGGCAAAAGTCTTAGTCTATAAACTAACACGACAATATTCGTTTTTTTTTTTTATTATTAGGAACGGCCTGGCCGTATTGCTACAATATTCGTTTATATTATCTGGAAAATACACATGAATACATCACGAGAAATCGTATCAGTCATGCTCGTAATTTCCCACGACACGACATGTTATATGAAAACTAAACTTAAAGTTAAATTAAAAATTACCGGCTGCTTAACCATTACTTACATGGCTCAATGTATTATAGAGTAGATTTTTAATCAATACGTTTTTCTACATTTATTATCAATATTTTTATGATGTGCATATTTTGGAATCGTAAAATTACAATTAATTTTATTCATCAAAAGTTATTTTTTACGAAGTTTTCTTCAATAAAATGTCAATCGCACGACCATAGCAAGTGCAGCATTGATGAAATTAAAAAAAAACATGTTCGTGCTGTCAAACAGAACATAACATATTCTAATATTTTGTGTGTATGTCACAGCTTTTGGACTGACAAAGTTTACTTCGCGTAAGCATTAAATAATTTATGATATTTATGTATTGGCAAATTTTAACCGTAATTCAGTAATACTTTCGTCCACCGCGGCATAGTGCGACATTTTCTACCCGTACTGTTTCAGAGCAGTACAGCAGAAAAGAGGTGAGTCAGCAGTGTCGGCGAGATAACACCGTTACATTGCAGTGAATCACCCCACCCAACTTGGAGCGTCGCATTTTGTGGAGAAGAAGCCAAGGCCCCCGGTCTCAGTTGCAGTGTATTTTAAAATGTGGAAGTCAACAGCCGGTCGCGATATTGATGTAAACCTGGCAAACCAGGGAGCGGAAGACGATGATTGGGAAACGGATCCGGATTTCGTGAACGATGTCAGCGAACAAGAGCAACGCTGGGGCTCAAAAACAATCGAAGGCAGCGGACGGAATGCTGCCGCCATCGATATGCAGCAGTTGCGCGAGGAAACTGAGAAGGCTGATGCAGAAAAGAAGCGCAAGGATGGGCCAAAAGCGTCCCACGGGTACGGTGGAAAATTCGGTGTGGAAAAAGATCGGATGGACAAATCGGCCGTCGGACATGAGCACATCGAAAAGGTTGAGAAACATGCATCCCAAAAAGACTATGTATCTGGGTTCGGCGGTAAGTTCGGGGTGCAGAAGGATCGTGTTGATAAATCGGCCCACGGATGGGATCACGTGGAAAAGGTGGACAAACATGAGTCACAGAAGGACTACAAGACGGGCTTCGGTGGGAAGTTTGGCGTGCAGCAAGACCGACAGGATAAGTCAGCCGTCGGCTGGGACCACATTGAAGCTCCTCAAAAGCATGAAAGTCAGCTGGATCACAAAGTGGTAAGTGTAGTGGGCCTTTGAGGGGGGAAAGCCAAGGTCTTCTGTCATGGGAGCCCCCTAATTTAACGTTTTATGCCCAATAGGGCTTCGGAGGAAAGTTTGGCGTTCAAACCGATCGAAAGGATAAGTCAGCCCTTGGCTGGGATCATGTGGAGAAACCACACATGCACGAAAGCCAGCTTGATCATAAAATTGTGAGTAATTTGCTCAGGAGCAGTACCTGAGGTGCACACGTACTACAATTGCTTTGAAGGCTGTTTTGTGGCACACTGGTGGAAGTTCTGTGTTTAACATAAATGGTGTTGGATTGCATTTCACTCACTCCCCATAGCATAGCTCCTATATCTGCGGCTTTTTTACAACTGCTCATCAATACATGGTGCATCCTGTGCTGTTTTAATCATTGTATATTCATGTTCACAGGGTTTCGGCGGAAAATTTGGTGTGCAAAATGATCGAATGGACAAATCAGCCCTCGGATTCCAGGAGCAGGAAAAAATCGGTACCAACTACACTAAGGTGAAACCGGATATAGGATCGGCAAAACCATCGAATCTGCGAGCGAAATTTGAAAACTTTGCCGCTACGGCAGAAGAGGAAGCACGGAAGCGTGCCGAAGAGCAGAAACGTTTACGCGAAGACAAGGATCGACGTGACCGAGAAGAAGCAGCAAAACGAGTTGTGAGTAACCGCTTATATGTTCTGTGTTCATTAGTGATGATAAAATGTTTTTCTTGCATTTCAGAATTATTCAAACGAATCTACGGAACCTAAGAAACCTGAACGTAAGGGGCCTATTAACACAGGCCGAGAAGTTGGTGTTAGTAGCGCTATTAGCAATTTCAACAAACCCCAACAAGAAAACGTTTCCTCGGAAAAAGTTAGGGTAAGTTGCTATGGCACCAGTACGTAGCAGCAATTTAATTCAAATGTATTGTAGAAAGATCCAATTGTGCTGCCAAAGGAGGAAGAACCACGCAAACTGTTACAACCGGATGTAATCCCTACAACTGAATCTACTTCAGTATTAAGTTCAGAAGTGGAACAGCCAGTGGGCATCGAAAAAGCGGAAGCGAGCGAGCCTGTGATGCCAGTAGTTCAGGATCCATCGCCAGTGGCTCGTACATCGTACAGCGCGACACCGGTTACAGTAACGGGTACCGATGAAACAACACCAGCAGTTAGTTCGACATATCAAGGACAAGAAGCGGAACAGGTTGGAACGGTAGTGCAAGAGGAAGTTGAAGAGTTTGTACTCTCTCCGGACAATCCCGGTATTCAGGCCATTGCCTTATACGATTATCAAGCTGCAGCGGATGACGAAATATCCTTCGACCCCGATGATAAGATAACGCATATCGAAATGGTAAGTAGTGCCGTGGTACACAGCAAACCAACTTGGAATTAATCGTGCAAATTTGATCCAAACATTAAACATCAAATATTGTGTATTTTTTCACAGATCGATGAAGGCTGGTGGCGAGGATGGTGCAATAACAAGTATGGACTGTTTCCGGCCAATTACGTGCAATTACTGCAATGAATTTTGCTCAAGATCATAAGCACGCTGAAACCTGAAAACACTATTTCGCATACTTTGCATTGTTCAACTAAGCATTTATGAATATTTTATACCATTAATGTTTTGTATTATTTTTTAACCATACGATTGAAATAGTATTTTCATCGTACGCGGTGAAACTTCATTCCTCTTATTATTGTCACGTTCATGTATCATGTTCTTCCGATGCGTAAGCTTAATTTTGATAGTTTTGCCTTTTAAAAATGAACGACTTAATGTTGTGCAACGTCGAAAATATGTTTGGATTATGGATATTGTTTAACATTAAAATAGATTTTCGGGTTGTGCTAACTGGAGCTGCTAGTACCTATTGAAGGTTTGGTATATTAGCTTTCCAGCGTACAATATGAACGTGTTTCCAAAAGTTGAAGTACTTGTAGTGTAGTTTAACCGTCATTGATCGAAACATTGAATAAATAAACATAGACAAATTTATCTACGAACCTCTTTACTTACAAGAAAATTGCTTGCCGTTGTTTAATTGTTGGTACAGAACTTAATTTGTAAACCCAGCTGGTAAATGAATGCTACGAACGGGAAATCGTCCACCAATGCAAAGTATTGAAAATCGTACGTACGTTTCATAACACCGATTTTCTCTTGAGTACTAGCTGGCTGTGGTGTTTCTGCTTCTGTTCTGTTCTTACATTCTGCTTCACCGCGTTCGGTGGTATGCAGCACGCTACAAACACAACTTAAGCAAACTATTACCCCATTTTTAACCAATTTTATTTACAAATTGGTTCGGTGCATAGATTAAAACACGATTTCACGACTTTTCTCTTTCGTAAACGCTACGCAACCGTAAATTGCAAATCCCGTGATGGATTAGTTTTTCTTTTTGCTTTGCTTTGGTTTGGCCTTTTCCTTATCTTTTCCAGCTTTGGCAGCAGCGGCAGCAGCAGCAGCAGATCCGCTAGTGAAGTAGGATGTTAACATTTCACTAAATTCAGGCAAATCGTTCGTCATCTGAAGAAAATTGTGTTATTGTTGAGGGAATAATTGACAAAGTTACGACCTATCCCTTACCTTTGATAAATTTAGGTTCTCCATTTCCTTTTTCGTTTCCGGATCGCTCATAATTTTCGGTAGGATGAGCATAATACCTAGCGGCAGAATCATCATCAACACCATCGGATTGAACAGGAAATCGGTAATCTTCCATTGCTCGCGTTGTTGGAAGTACCGGAACCGTGTGAGCGCCTTCAGTTTCAATGGATAGGGTAGTTGCAGTACTTGCGAGGGCTGCACGTAGTTTAGCTTGCGCGCACGGAACTTTCCTTTGGGATTGATTTCCACCCTGACCGGTTCGTAGTAATAGTCGGGATTTACGATTTCAACCACGTAACTGCCAGACGGTACGGAACTGATCACAAAGGTGCCATCCTCCCGCAGGAATCCCTTGTACTCGCCTCCATTGATCGATATTTGTGTATCTAGCTGCCAAGGGAGATCCGCATCACCGCCGTACAATTCGGGCGGATAAACTTTACCTTCGATTACATACCGAACAGCATCGTCGAACTCTTCTACGCCGTTATCGGCAAACGCTGTGTTTATGCTCAGCCAGGCAAAAGCCGAAAAACACAATATTATTTTCATTTTCTAGCGTGTGACCGAGTTTCTATGATTGATATTTGCTTTTAGACACAAGCAGTGCGGCCAGCACTGTAAGAATAAAATATTACACACAGTGGGACTTTGTATTTTTCAAATGTCATTTGATCGCCCACTGTTCACTGGGAATTATCTTTTGCGGACTTAATTTTGTACTTTAAGTTCGAAAATATTTGAAACTAAGTTTGAAGGATTTAGTTAACATAAATAAAAACAGTGGAGAAATCAATGGTGTTCGAAATCTCTTTCTTTTCTTTCTAACGAAAGATTCCGAATTCAACGGTGTATATTGTACCCTTTATTCCACTGTATTATGCAAGGGTACTGTCAAAAGATTGTTGTGATTCGATACCAAATAATTGAAGAAAGACGAAAATATTGAAGCACCAGCACACGATGGCTCTTTTTCAACAACCGCGATGGCTGCGAAGATGGATACGACGTAGAACAAATCCGATGCCATTGGACCAGGCTCATCTGTGGAAACGTCGGCTGAGTCTGCTGTACGCAGTAGTGGCATGGAATGCTTTCGGGGGCGTATGCTACATGATCTACACCGGGCGTAACGATTGGGCAAAGTTCTATGGCTACAAATCCGACGAGGAAGCACAACTACCGCAGGCAGTCCGATTTGCAAAGCAGCTAAATCTTCCAAATGCGAAAGTTATTAAATTTAACGGTATCACGAAAACCGATGAATACGAACTGAAAGACATGCAAGTGTTGCGGCCCAACGAAGATGGTTTTTCGAATGCCGAGAAGCGAGTAGAGTGAGAAAAATGTATGGAAAAAGTGGTTTATTTGTTTAGAAATAATGATAATATATTAATGATGCATTCGTGTTGTTTTTTGTTTTGTCAAATAGAGTAAAATGTGTAACTATAGTACACAATCCTTTAGCGCTTAGTTAAGCATTTTTAACTCAAGGCACTGATGAAGATGCACAAGCCTTATGTGGAGTTTTTGTATGACGTGATGGTAGTGTAACTAAATTTTGCAAAATGAAGGATGATAGGTATGCCTCGTGGCTTATCCAAATCTTCGATGAAGGAACTGTTTGATATCACATTTTCGTAAAGGCACTGATACAGAGGTTCCATCCAATCTGCTTACATCCGTCGAAGCTCTTGCATTCGTGAGTGAATCTGTATCCTGCAAGAATAAAAAAAATGCATCGGTACAATCAGATTTCTTTTCACATACTTAAATTACATTGGTCTAAATTTTTCCACCGTACCTGATCACTTCATACTTTGCAACGATTATGTTACATTCCTGTCTATATAATTTTTTCATGATACCAAGGAAATCTTCTAACTGTTGCAGCTGGAACATATCCCATTTAATGATGTGATCCTTCTCGGAGGACGCTGAATGTGAAATGTGGAAAAAATAAGTACAAAACATATAAAATAGCAAATGCGCCACACCATACTTACACTTTGCGTAAAGAAACAGCCATTCGGGAACCTTTTCCGTATTGTAAGGATTGGCCGGCACTAGGGCGCTGTGGCGCGAAAAATGAGGCACAATTGGTCGAGGAATTTCCACCGGTGGAGCATGGGATAGATAACATGAAGCCAGATATGGAAGAGTTTGTTCAGCTTGACCAGTGATGTAGCTGTTGGTGAGAAGTATTCATTTATATTATTTATTATTTTTTTCCATTGTTGGTTTAGGTTGATAAACCAAATTTGGAAATTGACGAACACTTCTTTGAACTGCTAGGTTGATGATGTTATTTTAAATATGTTCATAAAACATGTAATAAATTCATATCAAGATGCTTCTTTGAGTATGGCTAATTTGGTGCTTGTACCAGGACAATAGCATGAATTGACTATTCAAAAGCGGTGAGATAATTAAATTGAAAGAGCCCAAAGTCGAAGGTAACATACATAAATTGATAGTAAATCATTCCTACCGAAATGAATTACTGCACCAAATTCAAACCGTCCCAACAAGCCGTATCATTTGTCCCGTTGGCACGGTCAGTAATACTGAATGTTGTTACTTACTTAAAATATGTCCCATATCGAGCTGCCTCTATTCTTTGCCAACCAGTTGGAAGTGCCTTCCTATCGAGAGGATGTGCCCAATGGGTCGTTTTAGTATTATGGTCAATGTAATACTTTCTGCCTCTTAGTGTGTAGTCGACGGACCAACCAGGTGGCAACATAAGTTCCTCTTCCCCACCGTCTCCGTCGGGTTGGGAACCGGCAGTAGTCTGAGCCATCGTTCGCTGTCCCGGTACCGCACTGCCAGGAGCACCTGCCGCTCCGAGACGCCCTGTGCGTAGTACAACTTCCCCGTAGGTAATACCACCGGGATTGCTGGTCCCAATGATCATATTTGAGTAGAGCGGCTGGGATTGGGAAGATGCTGCTTGCAATGCTTGCGATTGCGCTAGGCCCGGACTATTAGTGCCTCCGGATTCGTTAGCTTGCTGTCCACTGACGCAAACGTTCGAGTAAAGAGACTGATGGGAAGAGTTATTGCTATAGTTTTGATAAATAGTGCCAGAATTTGTGTTGCTATAGATTGGTGATTCAGGTCGACCAATCAACTGTGATTGATTTTCGTAGATTGGATAGAGATGATCGTGTTGCAGGACCTCCGATTGGGTCTGGCTTTGCGGAGTGTTAGGTTGTTGCTGCGATTGGGACGACTGCAGTTGGGGGGTTTGTCGGGTCGAGTAGTGACGTATAAACAATGTCTGCTCGTTTGCTAAACCACTACCGGATGAACCCGATGTTGCAATAGGGCTTCCATTGCGTAATAAATTCCCATAGCTTTCAAAACCATTCCTATGGTTGTTGCTGTGGTGTTGTTGATTGTAAGACAGTTTCCGTTCAAAGTTGGTAGCATATCGCTGTTGGCTATTCAGTTTCTTGTGATCCTGCTGTTGTTGTTCTTGTTGTTGTTGCTCAAACTGCTGCAGCTGCTCCTGCTGCTCTAGATGCTCTTGAATTTCCAATTGTTCGTGACGTTGCTGTTCCTGAAGTTCCTTTTGATGCTGATGTTCGTGGTCCTGATGCTGAAACATTTGCTGTTGCTGTTGTTGAAGTCGGTACAGATTCGCTTCGCTCTGCTGCATGAGTATCTGATCGATCGTATCGATATCAACATAATTGCCGTGGCTATTATTGTTTCTAATATCATTCATCGGCAATGCAATACTCATACTGCTGACGGGATTCAGCATAATTGGAAGCTGTTTCGAATTGCTATTCATCAAACTAAGTCCATTTGACGGGTCATTGTTGGGATTAATATTGGCAAACTTGTGTGCCAAATTAGGAATATTATTGCTCGGTGTATATTTTCCTTCATGGCCAAGTCCTCCAACTTTCGCTAACACTTTCGAATTGCCAAACTTTTGCATGTTCTGTATATTGCTGCTGTTAGCAGTCAAAGGTAAACCCGGTGGCTGCCCGGCATTAGAAACAACCTGCTGGGAGGTTCGCCTTGCCTTTGCGAGTTTACTTTTGTTCTGCTCGGCAGTCCACACATTGATAACTGCAAAAAAAATCAATCGCGCATATTTTCCATGTATCGATGGTTTACTGATTCTTGGGCTGCTTCCATTTACCGTGCACTTTCTTAATGAAGAAAGTGACTCAAAATTAGCGCTAACAGGGGTAATACTCACTTGGAATTTCCGGTGGTGTATCTTTTTTCACGTATTTCCCCACCACACCTTCTTTAATGGATTTATCTTTATTTTTCCTAGACAGCATTTTGTAGATTTGATTTGTTTGTTTACTTCAATAGTTGGCGTGGGTTGAATGATTTGTTTTGAATCGCGATGCAACTAGTTTAGAGAAAATCATTGTACCATTGCAGAACGCGTCGAAAGAATAAAAAATATGCTGCAGGGTCGTACACACAATGTGATGTTTGACAGTTTTCGGTGGAATATAAAAGCAGCTTCGAAACTTTCTAATGTAATAAAAGTGTTTTTTTTTCAACCACTTGTAAAAAATAAATAGGAATTTACAATATTACCACATTTTTTAATGCTTTGAGTAAATTGCTAGCGAATTGAGATAATGTAAAAAGAAATAATATATCGTCAAACTATGCGATGGCAAGCACACTGTGCGATCATATAGTTTTGACAGCAGATGTGACCGCTCGACAACAGGGAACGGTTACGTTGTTTGCTACCGAAACACAATAAAGTGAACGAAGTGAAGCAACAAGTGTTTTTCGTGGTTTTGTGAAGAAATTTTCATCATCTCTTTGTTAATTACTTTGTTTATTCGATCATGGTAAGTGCATTCCGTTAACAAATGTAAGTTCGCTCGAGGGATACTGATACAGCTTTTGATTGCTATTTTCCAGGCCCGTTATTTCAAGGAACAAGATATCGACGGTACGTGTACAATTTTGTACATAAAATTATCGTCACACAGTGCGATGATGAGCTTCTATGTGAAACACACTTTTTAATTACAGAGTTTCGTGAGTGCTTTTACTTGTTTGCCCGTTCGGGTCACATCACAACACTGGACGAGCTAACAGTTATTATGCGCTCTTTGGGACTTTCACCTACCATACAAGAGTTGACCCAGTATTTGAAGAAGAAAAATGGTCGCATGAGTTTTGCGGATTTCCTGGAAGTAATGCATCAACATTCGCGCGTTGAAAATCTCCCCGATGAAGTCATTCAGGCGTTTAAGGCTGGTGATAAGGCTGGCCGTGGAACAATACCAGCCCGACAGCTACGTCATCTGCTCCAGAACTGGGGTGAAGGGCTTTCGTACCGTGAGGTAAGTACCAACAACCCCGTAGACAAACAGTTGGCGAATATGCTTATCTTATCTCAACTTTGAAAATTGTATCATTCCCGCGTTTAATAAACGTGTAGGTGGATAACATTTTCCGCGAGGCAAATGTTTCGGGTAACGGCCATGTACGTTACAGCGACTTCGTTCGAGTAGCTTGTGCTCCGGTTCCCGATTATTATTGATTCATTTTCTACCAGTCTGATGCATTCCTCACATTCGTGCTTAAAGCGCCACAAATTATTTGTTTAGTATTTTTGTGTCGTATATATTATCTATATTTATTTGGTTGTTGGATGAAGTTGGATTTGCAGTATTTATTTTCCAATAAGTGTCTTTGCACTAAAATCAATCTTATTGCTCTTGTGGACAATCATAGTAAATGATCATAATATTTATAAAGATGTTTTTTTTCTACACATTAATATCACATGAAATATGAAATAGAAGAAGAAAACTGTTGCATTATTTCTATAAATTCCAGATGCAATTATATATTCCATTATGTAGTTTTCCATTACATTCCACTATACTTCTGGATCTTTTTAAAACTTATAATATTCACATATGAGTAGATTCTGTCTTATAAGAAGTCTATAGTAAAAACAGTAATGCAGTAAAAGAAAAAATATCACCTTTGTGTGTTGTTTTATCACTGTTTATTTTATTTATTTTGTTTATTACTATCGAAACGAATGTTTCTAGATGTGTTTATTTGGTGTCACCATTGAATGATAAAAATTGAAGATTTGCGTTGCGCCGTTACGCATTTATTGCTTCTCGTTCATTTCGTAGGAAGAGTACCACGCGGTTCGTATTTCTACAATTTCTATTTCGATAATGTAAAATATAACTTGCTCGCTTGACAGAAGACAGGTGCGTAAGATTCAAACATATTCGAGTGCTTTTCTCTACACGCTTTCTCTAGGTATTTGGCTAGAGGTAAAAACGACACTGCTGTTGGTCCGATTGTCCACTAGCATTGACGGTAAGTTGTTTGAAATGTGTAAATGTAGTAAATCGCTACCTAATCATAAAGATGATCAAAGATGTTTCAAATGCTCTAAAAATGTCTCAAATAGAATTTAGGCGTTAATTACCGATGTGTGCTGCATTTAGTTTACCATAGTGTTGCACGCGATTCGTATAGTGTTGTGCATAGGTAGTAAAATACCGTACGTAGCGTTAGCGTTGTAGAAAATGGGCCATTTTCCCCGATTATCAGCGCTACTTCTGCGGACAGAGTGTTGTCGTGAATTGCTAATCAGAACCTTAAACTAGCTGGTCGTTTTGCAAGTCTTAACGTGTAAAGTGCTTCTATTCCCGCATTGTGGAATTCTTATAGAACTGCCTTTTTTATACCATTTTGCCAGTTGTTTTCGTTATCACAACTCAGTTTTTGTGATTCGTTTTTCACGCACTGGTAAAATATGATTTATTTTTTGAACATCAGCAGCGATGCAGTGATGCCCCGTGGTACAGTCTATTGTTAGAAGATAAAAAAATGTGTTTAAAGTCATGGCTATAAAAACCAAATGATGTTTTTTTGCATATATAACGAAACATTAGACAAACAAGTTTTTGCCAGTTGAATATGTTTAATTATTTGAATTTGTTACATAGTATCCCAAGAAGTCGTAATATCCCAATTCGCAATGTAGTTCCAGCTAGCAGAGCCTACGATGATCCGATTGTTGTACCGATTGATGAGCCAATGATGGCAGATGTTCAGTCGTGTTTAACGTAATGGTTAAGAACCAGAGTATATAAATTGTCTTTTATCCTTTTCCTTTCTATCTGTACTACGTTGCATTTCATAGCTCCGTAAGTATCGGTAGACTGTTCTTAACCGCTTGTTTGAGTTTCGGCGAATGTAACATAGATTGGTTGGTGAAAAATGGCACGCGTCTTGCAGGTATTTTTCTGCACCAATTCGCTATTCTCTATGCTCTATGTGACACTCATTTTGAACGGTTCGTGCCATGCATACGTATGACATTAAATCTTTTTGCTTATCGTGTTATAAATGGTTTAAAGCTTGGTTGCATTCACATTGTGTTGTTTTAAATCCTTCTGCTGCTACCGTATTGATGGCCCTGAATCATTCAGTGTTTGTGTGTTGAACACAGCTGTCAAGCCTGCAATTAGTTTTCCATTGTGGTTTTAACTACTGTTGCTTACCCTCGCTTGTGGTTTCGTGAAAGGCGTAGAAAAATATTATTGAATCATTACTTTTAGGCTATGTTACCGATCGCTAGCTAATTTGTTAATGTTCAGCTTCCAGCGGATGTGATTTGAATTGTATTGGGAAAGTCGGCTATTTAAGTAGAGTTGGCAAAATGGGTTGGGATTATGCGCTAAGAGATCGAGTCATGTAATCTAAATCTAACTGACTGGATCCAGATCTTGTTTAAAAGAGGTAGAGTAATTGCGGTTTAGTTGCAATATTTGTTCTACGTGAAACGTAAGAAGGTTAAATGTACAGTGATCGATACAAAAAAGTGCGTCGTATTTTGGTTTTTAGTCTGTTTTTTTGATTAGATATGATTTAGTCAGTAAGGGACGTTGGGATAGCTAAATTGGTGATTTTCTAGTGTCCCTTTCTTTATTCAGTTGGATTTAACTGAAACAAGAAAGTAACAGGGATAGGTGGGTTGGGGGTCATTTTGGAATCATGATTATAATGGGTTAATTGATAGTTGATATTACGCAATCCACAATATTCATGGAGTTTTATTTTTATGCGCTCGCCTTTTTTTGAACCCTCCCATTTGCTTGAGTAGTTGCGAGTTTTCGTCATCATTTTCCGACGCAACTCGATGCTCCCAGAGCCGTAACTTGCGAGGAATGTACAGCAGTCCAACAAGCGTTATAGCTGAAATCGGAATATAACAAAAATATTAAGAATGATAAAAGGACATTGTTATTAAAAATATATAACTTGGATGCACGCAAATTTAAAAAATCCAAGAATGCTCAGGATAGCATATATCTAAAACTAATAACGCAATTGTTGAACGAACTACTTATATGTTTACTTACAGTTAAGAATGCACGGAAATATGACATAGAAATTTAACGTCGTCGAACGGAAGTACAAGGCCTCAGTAATGTACAGTATCATCGTTATAGCCATTGAACATCCTCCCATGCTGACAACGCTTTAAAAAATAGAGGAAAAGAATGCAGACATATTTTGTGAAAGAGCACTTTCTTGTATTCAATATCCAATAATATTTCGTAGAATATTATTAGTAAGAAAAAATAGTATCAAAACTCCTAACTAACGGTATTAGCTATTTACCTTTGAATTTAAAATAATATTTATACTTACGGCTTGTAATGTATGTACAATGTGCAGTGAACTAATGCAACAGCCTTCAATATGCAATATATTCCCAATATCCTAGAAATCGTGTAGTCTCCTGGTCCGGATTGTTAGGTGGCAGCAGCAATTAATCAATTTGCAAACGATCACATTAAATCATTAAACTGTTTATTTAGAATATTTCAAAGATGGTGAACAACATAACATACCTTCTATAAACTGTGTGTCCGAATGATCACCAAGAAAACTGCGTCGCTCGATGTAACATCGGAAGGCCGTACCCAGATCCATGAAGGCCACAAATGCAATCCACCCCCGAAACGCATACAACAACTTTCGCTCCATTCTGCCCGGATGTGTCTCGTATCAAAAGGGGTTTCTTTGTCAGCAGAAAGCCAATTTAGTAAATTTAGGTTCGAACGTGCATTAAGTCACATTAATGCATTGTATTGTTTTCAGTTGGATGCGCAGGTACAGATAAGGATCAAGCAATTTTTGTTGTTGTGTGTGCTGTTTCCTGAATATATTTCTATAAAAAAGGTATAAAAATCACGTTTTATTCACCTTTATCGTCTTCTTCACAGGTCAGGTTAGTTTTCTTATAAACCAATTAAACTAATTCATTCGTTCTTTTTTTTGGTTAGTTTTTCAATATTGCCAACGTTCTTATACTGTTGTAAGACATGTTACACTATGTTTCTTTGCAACGTTTTCACTACTGCGGTAAAAATGAGTGACTATAGGTAACTGATAAACGAATAGTAAGCCTATAAAAAGTTGTACAACTACACGCATTATTTGCGGTTTTAATTCGTTGGTAACTCAACTTCTGAACAAAAATGTATATCAAAGCAAGCACAGTTGTACTATCCACCGGTGGGTTAGAAACTAGATGTCACCGGTGTAATCGCATAACTTCGGTTAGATCTGCCCGTGCGTAGAAAAGAATTCTTCATTGGGGTTTAAAATTGTGTTTGTACGGGATCCACTCATTCGACGGACTATGATTTTATTCATTTAAAATCATATTCTTTATACTGGGATGATACATGAATATACATGCCTAGTTGAGCTATATGCATATACAACGCGGACGACAATTCAAACATATAAAATAGAATGAAAACTAATATATTTTAATTTTTTTGTCTTGTTGGCCTTAGAACCTACCCGAACTACATAAGTATTTTATTATGTTTGTTAGTTTATTTAATCCATTCAGACGAACCTGTTGTATTACTCTAGCAGGCCAAATATATTCTGGAATGTTAACACTGATTTAACGATAGACTCATTAAGCTCAAATCTACGAAGTGTTGTTAAGAACAAAAGTTCTAAGAAAAGTAGAATAAAATAAACAATTTGTTTAAAGATGCACAAAGCGAAGATTGTCGCTTCTTTAGGACGTTACTCATCCTTACATGATGTCATGACATACTAAGGAGCCACGAGATATTGCTTATGTTATGTTTCATTATAGTCTGGTCGATTTGTATTTTTCCCTGCAGTATACAGATCAAAATCTAATAATGTGCAGTAAACATGTGAATGTGGAACGTGGCATGGAAAAACAAACAAAACAATCATGTAGCACACAATTTTAATATTAGTTCTACTTCAAAACAAGCACCGGCAGTGCGATGTTTTCGTAAAACTCACATTTGGATTACCGTCGCCTAGCAAGGAGTGAAAACACAAAGACAGTGGTCCGTATCAGTTTAGTTAGCTCGGAATACGGCAGCCTTTTCAATATTTCGTGCTTCGTGAGAAGCGCATTTCGTTTCTTTAATTTAGTTATACAAGCAACAAAATCAATTTGATGAACAAAATCAATTTGATGTATATTATTTACAATTTGATAACTGAACCATTTATATAAAGTGTTATTAGTCATCTACCTAAAACATGATTGACGTGTGATTTTGGTCATATGATCTGTTCAGCATCCGTGTGAGAATAAGACGAGTGTAAGACATTATAAGAGCACACATCCAAAACGTCACGAAATCGGGACATTCTAGCGTAATGCGCTTAATGATTTATGGGTTTTCATATAGATTAGCAAGCGGTTGTGTCAAAACACAACAATAGGCGCGCTCACAAAAAGGTTAACCTGCTGTGCTGGATGCTTTCGCCACATGTGAAGTATGTTTGCGTCATGCAAAGTTGCTGGAAATAGTTTATATTGCATACTGTTGTTTACGTTCTCATGTATAGAAAGAGGAATTTGTTTCATCTCGAAAGCTTCCGAATGGAGACGCATGATGTTTTGTAACAGATGCATGGGATAGATTAAAGGGATACTCGTGAGTTCGATTGGCAAAAATCAAATAAAGAACTATCGAACTCGTTAAATCTTTCGTTTACCCAATCTTTTATAGCAAAAATGTTTACATTCATCTATAGTTAAATAGGAAAATGAAACAGGCAGATAAAAATTTAACCCTTCTTATCTTAAAATGTATAAAAGAGAATAAAAAAAAATAATAAAAGAGAAATTCAAATGTAAACAAATACGTCTAAACCATATACATAATGCAATGCAATATTAGTATGGCATTTTCCTGTAGCAGAAAGGGGGAAGCCAGCTGCTGGATATCAGCTGCTTCTCTTCGGACATCACTGATCCACCAAATTTATTTTTACCACCATGCCGCATACTTATTCTTCAGCGGTATGCCAGATAGCTATGTATTTCAAAAAGCATTCAGCCCTAACCAGTACAGCAAAATAGAAGAATAGTCGATTGAAAAAGCTGATAAAAATATAAAAAATTTGGTCCTCTGAAATGCAGCTGGTAAACAATTGCTCTTTCTATAAACAATACTTCAAAGATCGTTAGGAAAGCGTCATGAGCAGTTGAAACAATATCTTCTCAGGTTCTTTTGAAGTTGTATATAATGAGTGAATGCAACGGTACAATTGGGAATCATCATTCACCTGCTGACAGTTATGCGGGATGTTTATTTTACTGAACATCGAACGATTTACAAGTGGGAGCAATTATACTAAGCAGTCCACAAGTACGGGAGTCAAACGAATTATAATTATACAATTTTACGTGCTGTTTAGCCTTGTACGTTTGAGTAATAATTTTTCTTTTATTATTTGCTTGTATTAGATGCGTGAAAACGTGTTGCCACCTCAGTTGATATTAAGGAAACTAAAGTTAGTTGAGACTAAAGTAACCACCGCTTGACCAAAGTTGCTACTGTACGATTCTACGTTTCTCCGTTTACTGTTACGATTTGCCAAATGCATTGTAAAGTTATGTAGTAAATGAAAATGATACAAATGTTTTTATTAAAAAAAAACGTTATACCTTGATCTATACAACTAATACAAGCATGAATGAAGCAAAACGTGTTCTATCGATCCAAGATTCAACCAAAAACATTATCAGGAATGAATATTTTAATGAACATTCATCCTTTTCCGTACCGAACCCTATGTTTAGTTTTTGATACGTGACTTTTGAGCCTAAACATTTTGTGGAGATAAAGATAACATAATTTAAAACGTGTAAACGTTTGTAGCTGGCTAAAATCGCGAAGCGGTTAAGCAGCCCAATAAGTGGAACGGTTAACTTTCGTGCTAACGACCGATGCGGTAAACGCTCTGCATACTTTTTGAGCAACGGAAATAATGCCCTCGATGAAAAGGTTGACGTGTGAAATATTATTAATTAGCCGGTGATGATGTTGACAGTGACAGTGTAGCCTAATTGCAATGTTTTCGGGACGGCGTAGGACAACATTTGTGACCGAAGCTACCTGAGATAGAGTGTTTCCGAGGGAAACGCAAAGGGTGTCGGTTGAAAAGGAAAACTATTGGATGCAAATATTTGAATGCTTCATGATCGTCATGCATATTAATACAGTCTAATGACATATCCAAAAATCCATACTTGATGGACGCACGTGTATTGTGAAAAAATATATATTTATATATATTTATTGGATAACATTAGATTTTGTGAGACGTGCAATACCGTTATGTTTGTTTGATTATCGAAGCGAAAGAGTTTTCTTTTTTCAGCGCCAGTACAATTTGGTGGTATGTATTGAATTGGTTTAATATTTTTGAATAGTTATACTATTTGTTTCGTGTACCTGAACATACCACTATGCTTTATATGCAGATTAAATGAGAGAATACTTATTCTCTATATTATAACCATTAAGTTTTTAGATGCAAAAAATGACGAATCAATTTCAAGCAAATGTCTTTAAATTCCGAAGAATGACCACTCCCACTGCTGAGTGCGAGCTTCTTCAAATGTAAGCCTAAATGAATTGTAATGCACTGCCAGCGCCTAATATAAAACATTGCACAGGTAAATGTAAAGATATTTTCTCTTTCATTCCATGTATCGTGCATATATTCCGCAAATAGCATGACGGTAGTTTAAAAAGCTAGTTTCCCACGCTTAAGGCGTCGATAAATCAAACCGGAAATTTGCTTTGCATGTTAAGGAAGTGATTCATTAGCCGCTAGTAACGGTGCGCTAGTACAAGTACAGCATAAATTTTCCATCCCTGTCGCTAAGCAAACGGTTGTGGCACGAGGGGAAGAAAGAACAAAGTGGAAAATTGCATTAAATACCACATTGGAATGAGTTAAAACCACTGTATGAAGGCAAGCTACTCGTGCACGCCTTGGAAGTTGTGTTCTTAGGGTCACTACTTGTACGTATTGGACAGTTGCCAGCGGTACTTGCGGAAAATCAAGTAGTACTAGACCAAGCGATAACCATGCGGCCGGTGAATTTTCAATTAAGCAGGTACTGATGCATGGCTATTGGAATAAGTGAGTTACATATTCGTTGCATCACGCTGTCGACCGTATAAGAACCGTCGTCTGTTTAGAAACGGTTGACGTGGGTGACAAATCGTTTTTCACCTTACACCGGAACCATTTGTTACTGTTCTCGCGCTAACACTGGCTGTCACCAGAACAATAGTGTGGCAATAAATTCAATACTTTTTAGATAAAGTAGCCGCTGTTGATGTCATTGAGCGTAAGATTTGAAAGCAGCACCATTATTAGAAAAAAAATCCTATAGATTTTGTGTAGCGCTTTACGAAGCATTCCACTTTTATTAACTTAATTTGTAAAGTTCTACATAAATAGTGACTTCATCAGTACATTTAGAGGTTTTAAACGTTGGAGTGTGGCAGGATGACGGATTAGCCGAATGCTAGGGTAGGGAACGGTAGAATCCAATGATTTCATTAAAATCAACGCGCTAAAAACGACCGCACGAATAAAAAAGTGGGGAAGTTGTCTCGTTTCTATCTTTGAATTAATAGAGTATATAAGCTTGATATTTCAACCTAAGCAGCCCCGTTCTCCTTGTAGCGATTGTTTTACATTTCGTTTATATCATGAGCAATTAAAACCCAGTTTTGTGTGTTGGTGTTTTTTTCTCTCCCTATTTGCTCCAATTTATGGGGGTTTCTCTTGACCAGAATGCCAGAACAATGTCATAAAAAGTGACCGTCTGTTTTGCGTGCTTGTGCGCTCACCATTAATGCTTCACGTGGGTAAACAACACAACGAAAACAGTTGTAAGAATGATCTTGCGAGAAAAAAAAACTTCCAATGATCGTAGCAAGACATCTTCGACTAAAAATAACAAAATATAACATTTGCACGATACCCGTCCGTGTACCTTCGTTTCATGTAGCGGTAACAAGATCTGCCGGAAGTGTTGGTGAACATTGCCGGTAGCATCATCATCCGCAGACCACACAAATTACCAACATAATTGGCGCGTACATTCACGTTGGTCACCGTAAGTAGTTTTATTGATAAATGTGTTTTTTTGCAAACTTGCCTCATTATTGTGGGTACAAGTCTGTTTAAGTTATTTATAGTTCACCTTTTGTTAGTTGAACTTGTTACTCTTATTTTTTTACAGAATCAATATACACGATCCGAACACTGATATTTGAACAAACTTTGTATGTTATTTGTAAATAACATTGCACTGTTATTGCTACAAGTATGGTATTTTGAGGCGATATACTTTACCTTTCCACGATGCCGTTGGAACATGTGTCAGTTTCGATACTAAAAGATCCTGTTCACCCGGCACTCGATTTAGTTTGTCGATGTATCGCTCCACTTCATCAGCTTCCTTTCGGCACTGCCCGCAGTCGGACAAACGGACAAATGGGAGACTAACTGTTAGCGCACCGTCCGTACTGCTATGAAGCGGATTTCAGGGGACAGCGGCGCTCTGACGAGAAAAACCACGATAATACAAGCACACGCATTTTCACTGTGACTTGGCGTGCAACGCGTCTGCCAGCGCTACCGCAGCTCAATAATATCGACTGAACGCGCGAGAGTAAAATGAACGAGAATTAGAGAGAAAAGTGGAAAAACTCTCACACGTTTGTGTCGATGCTCACCTTGGTCGACCGAACAATTTTCCCTTCACTAACAACAGCTTTTGCCAGCCGGTTGCTCTTCCATTGCTACCGCTAGTCGTCCGAGTAGGCGAAGCATAAATGAATTAACACTCCAAAATAAACTCTTTCAAGTATTAATTCTATCATATCAAGGTAACGCTCTACAGTATATATAAATTAGATGTCATGTTAGCATCCCATTCCGTAATACAAAGAGTTGGATACAAAGAGTATTCAACGCTTTCTCCAGAGCTGCTCTGGTGAACGGTATAATTGGCAACGATTCTGTAGCACTAGTGGTAGCGAAACGGTACACTTTTTCTATCTTTAGTTTTCATTCCATCTCACACTACGATACGTTGCAAAACAAAACCCATCACAATAGCTACCAAATCATACAGTATGCACTACTTAACCAACAATGAACTGCTTCCACAATGAATCGTAAGGACAACAGTAAGCAATTTTTTCCACTATTATCTCTCTGTGTAGCCCGACCTCACTAAAACGGTAGAACGTGAAGGTCTAATACAGAAGCAACCAACTAGGTTCTAGGTCAGAACGCTGCAGACTGCGGAATTCAACTGTTCCGCTCACGGAACTGTGACGGCGATGAAACACTGACATCGTTCGATATCCTTAGCCACCCACAAGGCATCGGGCAGTATCGCCGAACGGAACTAGGAGAGAGATTCGCTGATGTCGCAACATATTTTGAGCTTGAACTCGGGATGAAGGAGGGTATGGTAACGAAATTGTATGCTTGTCGTACGAACGACCCGAACGTAGGAGAGCCACACCGGTAGACATGTTTGAGGAAGGAGAGAAAAAGTGTTGAATTATTCAGCGCTATATGCTTTCGAAGGGGATGTGCGGGTGCGGTACAATGAAGTGGTTCCAATGGAGGGACTACGAATTTGATGAGGTGAAATCGTGAAAAATAGGAATGTAGATTCTTGTACCAGTGAATTCAATAGAATGCGGCGCGTTACAAATAATTGGTATTGTCTAGGTTCAGTGAAGATTTGTACGGTATAACACACTAGCTGCTGTTTCTTTTCCCATTGTGTAAAGCATGAACGAAAGTAAAACTAAACCCTAAATTGCTGCGGGAGAAACACAATCGAGCACACAGCTTTAGTTAAGCAGAGTATTTATTTGTTTGCGTGGTAACGCGAGAGCATATCCTGAGCATAATCTCACACCATCCGCTTAGCGATGGTAATTTGACCGCATTTTAGCACTCACACCATCAGCCAAAACAGCTGACCGACCATGTTGAGTCGAATGAACCTAGCAATATCGATAGCGATGCAGCACGCGTGCGTGAATTATTCTGTTTTGCCTTGCATCACTCTCTCACTGGAAGCACAATTTACTAAGCCAGGGGTTCTTAAAGACATGGGCGTCGAAACAAAAACGAAATTTCGGAATTATGATGCAAATCAATAGAAAATAATACATACCCTATTAGTCCACTTACACGTTACAAACAAAAAAAACTCATGCTATTTAATTGTTGTTATTGTTTTTCTTTTTATTTAACTGCATTAAACAAATGCAGCCCTCACTTATGTCTTTTAGTTTATATCCTATTATATTTGTGTGTTTTCATGATGACGATACTCGGAATAAGTTATGTAACCATCGTGATCTTTATCCATCATGTCCATGATCGGATCAACCAAGGACTGTAAAGCTTCGTCGTCGTACGGTTGTGCGTCGTTATGATGTTCAGTTGGCACTTCATTGGCTTTTTCACCATCTTCGTGTTCATCCTTATTGTCTGTAACCAGCAAATGAATATTTCAAAAATTCAAACCCAATTGTGCTTCTTCGCAACGGATACTTCCTCAAACCCCAAGTGCACCTAGGCGAATATTAATAATTAGTCGACGGATTATCAATGCATATATTTTATTAGTAATTAAAGAAACAACAGCGAAAGAAATAAGATAATAAACCCAAGAATCGTACGGTAGAATACGGTGTATAAACGTGCGTAAATAAACAACACAATTCATGCAAAGTTAATGGCGGCTTGACGACTGTACATATTCAGGCCAGTCAACAACACCATCATTGTTACGATCCATATTTTTCATTACCGCATCTACAATGCCCGATAGTTGTTCGTCGGTGTAGGCAACTGGTTCGTGATGATGTTCGCCATCGCCGCTGTCTTTCTCTGAACGAGTAAATGGTGTTGTTAGATTTTTGAGTACTGTCCTTGTTGATGTTGATTATCAATTCAAAGTACGGCCACATTAGGCAGAAGCAAACAACAGAAAATGGTAGAATTCCACAACCATTTGCAATGAGTGCAACACGATAGAACTTTTTTTTTTGATAACAGCAACTATAGTCATTTTTACATAAGAATTAAAGGCCTTTATCGCCCTTCCGGAAAATCGTCACGTCGATTATCTTCCACGCCTGACATCCGATACTCGGCATAGTCAATGAAACCATCACCGTTCACATCCATCATCCGCAATACAGAATCGACGATATCTTCCAACTGTTGATCTGTGTATTCGGGTCTAGGTGGAGCCGTCGTCTGCTCTTCTTGATGTCCTACGCTATCATCATCAGCTGCAAAAGCGAATAATACAATTGCCAACGAAGAAAAATATCGTATGGTACGATGCTGTAGCGCTCAGTAGCATTACCATATTCAGGATGAGGTATTTCGGACGCACTAATGACAAATTACCGATGACGTATAACAAGTCTTACAAAAGGTATTTTAAGCAACTCATAGCTCATTTGCTCCTTTGTTTCCTTGACAATAAAGTGTAATATATTCCCCATTTTTCTTCCCAGCCAACACGAAATTAAGCAAAACGAACACATACATTTACAATACACGTACAAGCGCTCATCTATCTATATTCAATGATAGAAATAAAATTCACACCAGTTTTGTGCGATTGACCTGTTTTTATCTCAGGGGGCTGCCATTCATGATTTGGTTGTTAGATGATAAATTGTAATACTTATGAATCGAACACACGGTGTAAGTTCAATGTGGATGATTCGATTTCTTGCGCACAAAATGTAGAAAAAATGCTTTCTTTCTGAATATGACCGTTTTGTTTTCGTCTATTTTTGCATTGCAATTTTTGTAAGATAAATCATGTATACGAAAGCGATGGAACGTACGGGAATGAGGTATCTAATCGATGAGCTAACAAATTTGAATGGCTAATTCAGGAATGTTTGAATGACGATTATTTCAATACTTTCAACAATTCACAATCCCTCTCATCGTTCACGGCATCCGCTCGGCTGTACAGAGCATGAATTTGAGCTTTAAAAGCTCAATTAGTGGTTTTCAGTCTATCTCAGATGTGGCGAGAACAGTTCCTCACAGAGTGATGAACTTTTTAAGGATGGGTTTGCTGTGGATGCTGCTCTTGCTGCTGCTGTGCTGCTTTATGTTGAGCTCGAACAAATTCCGGATAGTCGATGAAACCGTCTTGATTATGATCGTCTGAGTTAAGGATTGGATCTATCAGCGCGGATAGTTCGTCGTTAGAGAAAATTTTTTCCTCATGCTGGGGTTGGCCACTGTTTTCTTGTGCCTTGCCTTGTTCTGCATATGCCACGAAAAGTCGATATTGAAAATGGGAAATGATAGGAAAACAGATGGTGACGTTTTAAAATATAACCAATAGTACTCCAAAGTCCAAAGACCTTCAGGTGGTGTACACTTATGAATGTTTTCTTTTGCTTCGTTGGTGCGTGTTGTGTTGCGTGTGTTTACGTGTTTGAAGTTTTATAAAACAGTCCAGTGTCATTTCTTAAAGGGCAGGGAAAGCACATGCAGGTATGTTTGTTTTTCTTTGCATCACATACACAATATATGTTCCATGCCTGCTGAAGCTTCACCGGCAGCAGGTACAGCATATAGTAAAGCTAACTTATGGATACCCAACACCACAACAGCACCAGATCCAGATTACAGTTAAAATCCACATGCACATTAATTTACATTTTAACCACATGGCAGTTTTCATGTTTTCTTATTCTCCTTTTCGTCAACCCATGAAATGTCACTGTGCAGATTTTACTTTTGTCTATCGAGTAACATGGACAGTGTAAATTTAATGTAGCAGCCAATTTGCGAACAAACACAAACACGAATAAAAAGAAAACATAAAAAGCATGCCTGATTGACTTACCGTGCCAATGAATAAGCGATTTTATGAGTTCACATCCATCTAGCTTGTTGTTATTATCCGAATCGTGCATTTTGAAGTAATGGAACTGCAATTCTTGTTCGCTCATTTTACTTGTATCGATCGGTACTTCCATATGTTCCGCAATATGCCTATAAATAAGAGGAAGCGGTTACAATACGGTTTCATGCATCATCGTGGCAAATGAATTTTGGCGTACTGTTTCTCTTGCTGCAAATTTCCAGTGTGAAGGACTTGCTGCTGTTCTCCATGATGCTGCTGCTGCTGCTGGTGCTGTTGCGGATGTTGTTGTTGCTGAAACTGTTGCTGTTGGTACTGAGGTTGCTGCTGTTGTTGTTGAGGAAGCTGCTGCTGATATTGTTGTTGTGGAACTTGCTGCTGATACTGAGGCTGGGGTGGGGGCTGATACTGCTGTTGCTGTTGCTGTTGCTGTTGCTAAAATTTTAATTCATTTTATTAGCTGGTGGTATACGGTATGTCGCTAGGCAAACTTACATAATGGTTCGGATTAACACCTGGCGCTACACGTTGACAAATAGCCAACGATGCAAGCTGCATCAATATGCTCAAGGTTATCAACACGCTCTGCTTCATTATTGATTCACTCGTATTAACGTCGTATAGTATCTATCCGGCAGACTTTCACTTTTATCCCAGAGGGTAGTGTACACAACACATGCACTGTTCCAACAGTTCTCGTTTGTTTCTAATCAGCACAAGAACTGTCTAGGATTGTGGATCGCCAACCTTTATTGGCCAGCATGCGTAAATGTTTAAAGGTCTTTTGCCGGATTTACGTGTTTTCTCCCGCTGGTGTGGAATGCAACGAAAACATCCACGTATTTACCGAAATTTGACAAAACGAAATTTGTTTACTTTTATATTTGACAACATTTTGACAAACAGCATCGGCTACGGCTATACTGCATGGTCGAAAAATTGGTTGAATCGTTGCTTTGCGGGTTTCAAGCTGATGCATTTACAAAGTTGGTGCAGCATTCTATAAAATAAACGAAATTTCACAGTGTATGTCGTATAATTCAAATTATTCATGAAGTCAATGAAGAAGTTCTAACAATGAAACGACTTTCGTTTGGATTAAAGGTTGGAACCAACTATAAACTTTTCAAACAATATTATGGATATATTATGCAAAGATGTGCAAAGCTGCCGATACAAAGATTCAAAATTTACAATCGTATTTTGCTCGATTCACTTTGCAGAATCGTGATAACTCATACATAAGCTGTTAATGCAAATATACTGTTGTAGTTGTTGGAAATGTTTGTTTGTACAGTTTGAAGATCGTCTCAAACAGCAGTAGCGAAAATCTGTTCTTAGCTTATAAAATAACACAAATGTGAGAATAGCTGTTTCAGCCCAGTTTCATTTCTACATTCGATCGAGATGAAAGTTACAATTGTAGCAAGTCTTGTTCTGATTTGTGGGATCATCACCACGGTAGCTGCAGCAGACATCGTGCAGACCACGTGCAAACTATTTACGGCAGATGTGGTATCATCGATTGCTTGCAAAATGTACTGCGTGATTAAAGGCAAAACTGGAGGATATTGCAATATAGAAGGGTTCTGTACGTGCCGAGCTGAAGATCTTCATTTCCTACTGAAACCGCTGTTGAATGCAAACTGAAAAATAAAAAATACCACGCTCGGGCAACACTAGTTTGTAGTTTCATTCAATTAGCACACACATCATGCACGAGATCACACCAGTGGTAATGATAATATTTTCTGAAGCTTATCGTTGCCTTCCTTGTCATTGATAATGATGACCGACAAATGAGACAGTATCCGACGACTGAAACTGAGGCAAAAAATAACGGAACAAACCGAAAAGCTTATCACCGTTTGCCTGCAGTATTTGTGCTTCGTTTGCTGTTTTTATTGGTGGTTTGATGGAATCAGTCTTTCATTGTATTCCAGTCAACAAGCAGCAATTAAAGTATTCATTCCAATGAGTTGACCAAGTTTGGTCAACATGTTTGTCTCATAATCAGCATTTGCCGGTCGTTGGCAGGGAAACGGTGCCTACTTTGTTGCACCGCGTTAGAATTGCATTACGCTGTGATACATTTTTGTTGAAGATGTCAAAAGATGCTGTTGGTAGTTCAGCAGCGCAAGCAGAAATGCCGCGAGTTTCTCGTCTTGTTGTGAATCAGAACGACGGTAATTATTGTAGATTTAATAAGTATCACACAACTTAATGGTTATTGCTACAGTGTTTGCATTCTGTTTTTTTAACCCTTTTTTCGCAGAACGTATTATCAGTTATGACTACCGAGAATCACCACCTAGACAAGCGGGTCAATGGATCAGGCGGCGGGCAAGAGTATTATGCAGTTATGCAATGGTAAAGAAATGCCTTCCAATACTTTCCTGGCTTCCGAAATACCAGTGCTCCTATCTGTTGTACGATGTAATAGCAGGAGTCACTGTGGCCTTAACAGCGATTCCGCAAAGTATCGCATACGGTATTCTCGCAAACCTCGGACCACAATATGGATTGTATTCGAACGTGCTGGGTTGTCTGGCCTACGCCGTTTTCGGCAGTGTAAAAGATGTAACGATAGCCCCGACATCACTTACGGCCATAATGGTGCAAGACGTTGTAAAAGAGCTGGACTATGCAACAGCACTGTTAACATTCTTCGCTGCTATAGTGACCGTAACATTCGGGGTACTGAATCTGGGGGTTCTCGTGAGGTTCATTTCGATTCCCGTTGTCATGGGCTTCACTGCAGCTGCTTGTTTAACGATTGGGAGCGCCCAAGTGCGTTCCTTGCTGGGCATCAAAACACAAGGAAGACGGAGTGATTTTGTTACATCCTGGACGAATGTGTTTACGCATCTAGACGAGGTACGGATGGCCGATTGCTTGTTAGGATGCTGCTCAATTGCTGTTCTTTGCACGCTACGGGTAAGCATCTTTAGAGCATCCTTGTTTACGTCGTCTCTAATATGTCATTGTTTCTTTTAGCTAACGAAAGACTTGGGCGAAGGCAGATGGCGAACTTTTTTTAAATATGTGGCACTGCTGCGTAATGCTTTGATTGTGATAGTTGGGGCCACCATAGCATATTGTCTTACTACCGACGAGGATAATCCTCCTTTTAACTTGACCGGACACGTGCCGGCAGGTTTGCCTGCGTTTCAACCGCCCCCTTTTTCGCACACCAATGAAAACGGCACTGTGTACAGTTTCGGAGATATGTTGAGCGTAATGGGAACATCGATAATAACGATCCCGCTAGTGACAACGCTGGAAATTGTGTCCGTGGGCAAAGCGTTCTCGAAAGGCAAAATTATAGACGCCACGCAGGAAATGCTTGCTCTTGGAATATCAAATCTCTTCGTATCATTTTGCTCACCGTTACCCGTGGCCGGTTCGTTCACTCGTTCGGCACTGAACAACAGTAGTGGCGTACGCACCACGATGAGCTGCGCGGTTACTGCAGTAATGCTAATGTTGTCTTTGGCATTGCTAACCAACGCGCTCTACTATATACCCAAGGCAACGCTCGCTTCGGTTGTAATATCTGCTATGCTGTTCATGGTCGACTACGAAGAAATTGGGAATATTTGGCGTACAAAAAAACTCGATTTGATACCCTTTCTGGCTACCGCCTTGGCATGCTTGTTCTATGAGCTGGACTATGGTATACTGGTAGGCATCGCCATAAACTGCTGCATCCTACTGTATCTGATTTCGAGCCCCGGTTTGTCAGCCGAAGAAATTGAACTCTCTGAATTACGAATACTGCTCGTAAACATCAATCAATCGCTAGTATTTTCGTCGGCCGAGCATTTACGCGATTGGATATTAAAACAACTGGATCAGCGTGAAAACGTTGAGCTAGTGGTAATTGATGGACACAATATTCACTTCGCCGACACCACCGTAGCCAAAAATTTCATCAGCATTGAGGAGGATCTGAGAACGCGTCAGATTCGATTGTTGCTATGGCGTTTTGAATCCAACGTGGCGTTCACACTGTTGCGGATACGGAAACAACTGTTCATCAGTATGTTGCGAGCGGATTTAAGACTTCAGGATGCTGTTGCTCGATGGAAACATATCCATGACCTTCCATCAGATTCTAACAACTAGGGTGCCGTCCAAGAGCCTTACAGCAAAGAAGATAGAGAATCGAACAAAATTACAAATGGAACTAATTAGAAGCCCAAAGACGTCCGTATCATTGTTACTCTTTAGAAAAATTGAAGTAAATGTAATGGAATAGACTAAATTGTTATTTTATTTAAATTACTGTACATGTATCCACAATTCTCTTGAAAACTTAGTGTTACTATTTGTCTAGTCTTAGTGGGGACTATCATTTAGCTGTCATTTGGTGGACCGTATGGCGGCAATCACGATGAAAATGAATGACTTCGTTTGTTCTATCGATCGAACTACTCTCGATGAGGTAATTGCGCCGATTGATGTGAGAGGTTGTCATGTTGTATGTGTTGTACTAGTTGTGGGTGTTGCACTAGTACGTTATTTTGCTGTAGATTTGGTTGCTGCTGCTGAAGGTGATGTAGTTGTGCATGATTTTGCAGTGAGCTTAAGTTAAGATTATGTGCATTATGGCTAGGCTGATGTCGGCGGTAGTCTTGTAGGCGAGAAAATACCCGGGGACAAAATTCACATTTGATTGTTTTTGGTTCTTCGACAGGCGCGACACGAGGCGCAACCGGTGCTGGCGGTGGAGGTTTCCTAACCTGCTGATGTTTAGCCATATGCCGTTTCCACTGTATATGCTGCGAAAAGCAGTCGTTGCATATTTCACAGACGTATGGTTTTTCTCCCGTATGCGTTCGTATGTGATATCGCAGGTGGTGACTGTATTTGAACGATTTCGGACAGTACGGGCACTGACGATCCCGTACCTCTTCGTGTACGGCTTTCATGTGCCTTGCTAACGATCTTTTCTCGCGGAACTGAGCCAAGCATTCCATGCATTGGTACGGTCGTTCGTCGGCGTGATCTCCCAGGTGTACCATCCATGCTTCTCTATCGGGAAAGAGTCGGCTGCAAACCATACAGCGGTGATCTTTACTACCAGCGCCAGTTTCTCCTTCTGTTTTCAGCAGTAGCGATCCCGTCGTGGAATCTGTACCGCTATGAAAAGCTCCCATCAGCTCTCCGATCCCATTTAAACTTGTGATAGCTTCCGCAATAATACTGCTTTCGGTTAGACAATCGTCGTTCGTATAATCTTCACTCGCCCCGAGACTTGCACACGTCCCGCCACCGGGGGGGACGAAATGTACACCGTCTTCTTCGGTCATTTCCACTTTCACTGTAATCTGTTCCAGAAGACCACGTTTAGTCCTAATTATTTCGTCACAGTGTTTACTTCGCTGTTGAAACTGATGGATTTCATCAAGTATCGATTGACATGCAAAACATAGACCAGCTGGATAGTCGTCCCGCACGCTGATATGGATACCCGCGCAATTTCTTATCTTTTCCGTCATTTCCCGGATAAGTCCGCCGTTTTGGGAGAAGAGAGGATGCACATTTGTTTCGGAAAAACATAACCTACAGTATGTTTCGGGATTCTCATTGGGTCTGTGAAAGACGAGCAAAAGAAAAATAGGACTTTGATAACATTTAACGTAACCCATCAGTTATAGGCTGGTAAAATTGTAAATGTTAGGTCTGTAACAGTGGTCCGAACAGCACCATTTGAGATTTTTTTCTTACACATCTTCCCGAAGCTCAGATTCGGAACTGCTGGCAGGCTGCGCTGCTTGCTCCATAGTGCAAGGATGTGCTGGATTCACTATTTCACTTACACTAACCAACCTGCAGCCACTGGCTGAGGGGTAAAATTTTACAATAAACTTGCACTAAACAAAATCTTCTTAAACGATGCCAGGACCTATCTATTTACAAATTGTGTTGCACTTTTATTTGTTTACATTTTTTACACGTCAAAGAAAACCAAGGTACATAGCTAACAGCGTGAGAATGAAAGTCGAAATCAATTCAAAATAGTGAGAATGGATTCGTCGATTTGCTGAATTGGAAAAATAATTTACACCAGAAATGTTGAAAATAATGCTATGCTCATAATAATCTTAATTTAGTTAAACTATATTAAACTATTCGAAATTCTTTTCATTTTTAATCATACGCCGACGATGGTTGATAACTTTATTTTATAAATGAGTTTACGTTCATTCACACATTGTATACAAACGATTCGTTTAAATGCCCTTGCTTCCAATTTTCTACCACTTGTTCGGCAGTCTCGTCGTTCCTAAAGAGCGGCATAAATTTGTGCTTTTTAAACCGATACAGAGCGCTTCGCACATTTTTATCCATTCGCCACAGTAACACATGCCGTTCTTGCTGCCGTAGATCACTAATAGTGCTGGATAAATTTCTAACCACCGTGCTATCTACAAACTTGACCCATTCGCCATCGATCAACACAATTTCTGGTAGGTTTCGTGTGACTAGTTTGAGAATTTTCTCTCGAAAGTATTCTGCAGACGAAAATGCCAGATCGCTGTCCGGACGAACAATTAATACCGTCGTATCGTTGACCTGTGGGAAGAATGCAAACAATTATGTGGTTACGTTTCAAGAACAGTGGAATTTAATGCTTACGTTCATTATCCTATGCGTAATTCTGGGGCGCGAAGCTAAGTAGAGCGGGAAGCATAAATTCACAGCAATGCCAATCACTATTCCTATCTCCAATCCCAGAAACAGGCATGCTAGTACAGTCACTAGAAACGGCACAACATCGATGCGCTTTGTACGCCACATTTCCGCAACTGCTCTGTACTCAATGATAAATATCATTGCTGCAATTATAACTGCCGCCAGTGTAGTTTTGGGAATGAAGTAAAAATAATCTGTTAACAGTCCTAGGGCAAGTAACACCAATGATCCAGTGAATACTCCTCCAAACGGTGTGACCACACCACTGCTACTGTTGATTGCCGATCGTGCAAAGGAAGCCGTGGTCGGAATGGATGACACAAACGAGCCTGCAACATTGCAACAGCCGAGGGAAAGCATCTCCTGCGTTGCATCCACCAGTTTGCCCCGAGAGAAAGCTTTACCGATCGATACTATCTCCAGTATTGAGATGAGCGGAATCGAAATGACGGATGTGCCAAGTGTTCGTATCATGTCGATAAAATCGTAATGTTTTCCATTATGATCGGTCGTAAACGGTGGCAGCTCAAACGAAGGCAATCCCGAAGCCACCTTTCCGGTCAGTTTAAATGGATGCATTTCTTGGGTGCTGCATATGTACGCGATTGTTCCACCACTTAGTACGATCATTGCGTTTCGCAGCAGGCAGAGGTACTTTGTGAACGTTTTCCATTTTCCTTTGCCGCGACCTTTGATAAGCTACAATCATACAAAACGTTCATAACATTTAGTTGTACAGCTGATGTAGAAGAGCGCGGTTTGATACTTACCGTTAACAGAATGAGCAATAGAAGAGAACTACATCCTAGAATAGCATCCCACAGCCGTGTTTCACCAATGTTTTCGTACAGATTCACCCAAGTATCGACAAACCCGGATGACTTTCCAGAAGAAGAAATTCCCAGCAAAGATTTTATCTGGCTGCTTATGATAGTCAGTGCAGCCGCTGTAATAAAACCCGTGATCACAGGCATCGATATAAATTGTACGACAAAACCAAAGTTAAAGCACCCCAAGAGCAGCATAATGCATCCAGATAAGAAAGATGACAGCACTGCGCCAGCTGGTCCAAGATCGAGCACTGGTTGTTGCACCATCAATGCCATAACGGCAGTCGGTGCGACCGTAATTTCTTTGACCGATCCAAGGAATGCATACACAAACGACCCCATGAAGTTGGAATACAATCCATACTGCGGTTCCAGGTTGGCCACGGTGGCGTAGGCGATGCTTTGCGGAATGGATGTCAGCCCAACTGTGATGCCAGCAATAAGATCCGATATAAGACTGTTGAGCTTGTACTGTGGAGCCCATTGCAGAACAGGTAAACGACGATAGGCAGTTTCCTTTGTCCATAGACTACGAAGATGGTGGTGCAAAAGATTCCTAACATCTGGAAAGTCTTCACGATGATCTAGACTTTCTGAAACAGAATTGAGGATAGGATATTAGTCGCATCTTGCGAATGGTGCTCGAGTGCACAAAACTTACCTCGTCTTACACAATCCACTGCTACATTTTCCTTTTCCATGCTCATCGCTTCTAGGTTCATTGCTCTTGAACTCTGGAGCAGCAGCATGCGACTGGCTTCGCTAAATCACAAGTGTCGCCGATTGTAAACCATAACGTCAATTGTTTACCGTTCCGATTGAAGGGAGGAAGTATACCAAAGCCGGTAAGAAAATTTGTACCTAAAAGCGCCATAAAGATACTTATTTAATAACTACGGTTGTGGGCAATGATGTAGCGTCGTTTACCGTATGGTTGTAAAAATTATACCAGTTTCGTGACGTTATCTTCTTTCAGTGATAAGTACCGCCGGCAGAGGCAGAAGCAAAGAGATTATCACGAAATAGGTCAATTTCATAGTGCAGATTATTCATCAGCCTGCTGCCGAACGCGTGCCAATTCGCACTGGTTTTTTTGGCTTATAAGCTCCTACGTACCACAAGGGGGAGACTTTTCTTTTTGTCAAACTATCCAACCATTATTGATTTTAATCTAAAATTTGCGAGTTTTGCTCAATCTTTCCTTTTTCTTCAGAATAGAGGATGATGGACGAACTTGTTTTAGCCATACTCAGAGGCTTACCAACTAACTGTTTTCGTTGCCTTTCGGTTGCTTCGACACATAGCATATGTAGCAATAATGTTTATAGCTCGCATTACACTCTATTCCTGTCCAGCGATTCCATAGTCGTTGATTCTTCATCTTCCGGTTTATATTTACGAAAAATGGTCCTGTAATGGATGATATTCAGAACATTTGATCGAGCCATTCACGATGAATACTTGCACTTACATGCATTGTCCTTGCCTGTAAAATCCGAGAATTGATAATCCTGCGTTTGTTCTAGTACACAAATTCAGCCATTTAGACTTGATGTAGGAGCAATCTATTTACAGCTTGTGTTGCATTTTTGTTTGTTTACATTTTTTAATGTCAGAGAAAACCAAGATACATAGCTAACAGCGTGAGAATGGAACTCGATACAAATTCAAAATAGTGAGAAGAATAGATTCGTCGAGTTGAAAGAAATGGGAAAATAATTTACACCAGAGATGTAATAAATAATGATTAATTACATTCATTTTAACTCAAAGTTAATAATTCGAACGATCTTCTACATGCTACATTCGAGAAATTTGAACTAATCCACATTGTTTTCGTTTTTAATTATACGGCGACGACGATGGTTGATGACTTTATTTTATAAACGAACGAAAACACTTATTCGCACATTGTTTACAAACGATTCGTTTAAATGCCCTAGCTTCCAATTGTTTGTCTAAAGTTGCTTTTATGGATTGTAGATTTGACCATCATAGGTCCGTTGTAATTCACTCCACAAACTAAAAAGACCGTGACACTAGCATCAGGAACCGCTGACGCAGTGTTGAAGAAGAAGCGAAGTCTAATAGAAGAAGCGGTCCATCGTGGATGGTGCCGTAGAATCAGTAATGCTGCTAATGGATGGTTTGAGGCAAATACAATTGGATATTTAGGCGTCTGTGATTATTGTGTTCCGAAGCGGGCCACCACGCAAGATGCCAGCTGATCGATACAAACGTATCCTGTAACGTACGATGTATCCTGACGGTAACATCTTATCTATTTCTTCTCTTATGTTCTGCTCACTGATTGGGTTTACTTCGAATGATTTACCTTTGCATCATCTACTGCATTGGGGTATTGCCTAGCATTATGGTATGTTTTATTATTTTATGAGCTAATTTTTTTCAATTTTACGTGAAATCTTTTTTTAGCTCATTCGTACCGTTGCTTATGGTGGTGTTTATTATAGTCAATAACTTCACATATCTTCATATTTTTTAAAATTTTCAGAGCTATATGTCCTTACAAGTACCTTACAATCTCCCATTGTATAGCTCTTAGCCGTTGCTTTTTTGATGGATTGTTGATTAGGCTTGCTGGCCTACATTTTATAGTTTCCAAATCGCTTTTTCCGAGGTAGGAAATTGTTACCTCTTAATAACGTCGTGTCGTGTACTTGTTGCTTTAAGGGGTCAACGAAAAACATATAGGATTCAACTACAAGTCAACGTGCTTAGTAATTTTCCATAAGGAAAGAATAAGTTACGTAAATTAAACAAGTTTTTCGGAATGATTTAAGTTTTGTCTTTTTCTATAAATATGTTCACCTTCTTGTTGTGGTTTTACCTTATTTTTGTGGCTTATCCAAAGTATCCGAAATGTAAAATGAAACATATTCAAATACTTTTACCAACACGGCCCTGATGAAGTAAAGCACCTAAGATGAGAATGAATTTGCTTGGAATTTTGCGATTTCTGTGTGTCGACCGAAAAAAACTCAATCCAAGCTTCAAGAGACATCCAGCAGCAGGATTTTAATAAAATTTACGTGAAACTATATCAAACGGACATTCTTCTTCTCTTTGGCGTAACTGGCGTAGCTGGTTAGTCAGTCCTTGCAAGGGGAAATCTAAAGAATATTTTTCTAATTCATGGCTACGTTTATAATTGAGATTTAAACGGGATTTTATTGTTTTCAATAGTAAATAACGCATTAATGAGGCAAACTTAATGCTCAATTTTCACGATATATTATTACTATTTTTATAGAGTAGGTGTACCAGTTTTCGACAACTTAGCGCAGTATTTTCTTAAAAACTCTCTAATCTCTCAGTTTTTCAATTCGGCATTGTAAATTGCGAAATTTCTTGATAAAACTGTTTTTGTTCCAATTTTCAACAGCAGTGTACCCGTTTTTGGTCACCTGAACATTATTTGGTTTAATATAATATATTTGATAAATTTTCCTTCGTGTGTTTATTTATTATTATAATTATTATATTATAAATTATATTATATTATATTATATAATATATAATTATATATTATATTATATAATTATATTATATTATAAATTATTATTATTATAAATTATTATTTCTATGCTCATGATGATAGAAATTTATATTATGGAAAATACAAATAATACGGCAATGTAATATTAATAACAAACATGGTATGAAGGTAAAACACAGTTAAAGTTGACCGTGCGGATATGATCTTTATCTTCAACTTTTTTATGTTGATGGCATTCGTAGAACATCGTGCTGTCGCGAAGCAAATTTTGTCTGATATCTGACATGATAAGGGAACTCACACGCTTTAAATTATAAGTACCTCGTGTTTGTAACTATCGAATCACTTTATCTCCAGTAGTCACTCCGGGATCCGGTTCAGTCCTTCAGACACCTTCACTTATTAAGGTAGCAGAGATACTGTACAGTCAAGTGGCGAGACAGTTCTTGGTGTGCATTTCATGTGCAAAAGACAGTGTTTATAGGCAGCACAAGGCACAGGAATGGCTGGAGCCAACGAAAAACCCTTGCTTAAATCAGCATTCAACGGACCAGGTATGTAACTCTAACCAATTTTCGGGCGAGCAATCATAAAAAAATTGCACATAGAAATTGTGATTGCCATCTAAGAACATCATGGAAAATCACGTCTAGTTCAGTATATTTTGAATTGTTTGTGATATATTTTGTAAGGAATTTTCAATCAATACACAACCCTTTAGTGAACTCTACTGTTAGTTTTTTAGTTTAGTTTCGTATAAACATTTTGGATACCTACTTTATATATGTTTGAAATATTCCCTTCAAACCGCATGTCCTAAGTACAGTGCTATCGCGTAATGATGATAAATGTACCTTGCTGCGTTATCTTAACTTTTTTTGTCATATAACCGTAATGGCGTAAAGTCATATGGAAATGACTATTTTCAAACCACCCTAAAACTCTTCAATGACCCAACACTCTACATGTTATGCTGAATCACGAATACACAACGAGTACACATTTCATATAATCATCGTAGTTGCCAGGAAAATATATGTTAGGTGTCGTCTACGCGCGTTGAGCGTTGGTCATAAGACAATGGATATAGATAGTCGAGGTGCTTGTGTTATAAATAGCTATGGTCAGGATATTTTTGGCCTTAGCTAAGATTCACTTTTATCTTTACGTGGATGAAACGATAAATATTTGCACCTTCGCCGTATGTGCGTGTCGTTCATACACAGGCTCAGCTTTTGGCGGCATTTTCAACAATAACCAATGCAAACACATACGTCTACGCTTAACATGTTTGTTTTATTTATTTTTATTCAAGGCTGCTAATTATAATAAACGTTGATACGGCTAGAAAGCATAATGCTTTAATTGTTTTCGCAAGACAGTGCAGGTAGGAACTAATTAAGTTAACAACTTACCTGTATGGAGTAACTTTCTAATTTTGATGCTCGGTTTGACACAGTTAAGCTTTTGGTAAAATCAACGTTACAACAGCACGGTTACAACTGAACATAACTTATTTACCGCCCTGCTCGGTGGTAGACGATGCACTGAGAGAAAACAAGCAACTGTAAGAACGTAAAATCGTTACTTAACATCGATGGAGTTTCCCTATAGCAGGTATTCCCTCGGGTGAATGATGGTTTTTTTTTTGTTGAGTTAAAACGCACCTTACTTTTGACGGCTGCCCGGGCCTGTAGCGCAATGTTTGGTTTGCGTGAAATAGTACCTATCCTCAATTCATTAAGTCTCATCGAAATTACGTTGAAAATTGTGTTTGCTAGGTTATTTTTGAATGTTGTCAACAATTGCAGTACGTCCCGTTTACTAACAAAAAATCGTTTCCTAGAGCAAACAGATCTTGATCGTGCACTGTTGATTCATTAGCATTCTTACCATATGCACACTTCAACTGTGATCGTCGAGTGTTTAAGGAGGTAAACCGAAAAGTATTTAATCCATTCTCGTTCCAACATTATTCGTAAATCGGGATACATCAATTTCTGTACTGATGACTGCGAAGAAACACGAGTGTTAGGTTTATCTTTACCACCACTTCTGCTACCATTTCATCACAAGTTTAAATCAGCTCTTTGGCTTGTGCACTCTCTACGATGCGGGCCGTATCGACGCAAGATCATGGAAACCTGTAATTGGAAGTAACTTTTGTAACTTCCTACATACAACGTGCGGAAGTGAGGGCACCCGAAGCTTCCATCAATCCCGTGGATGACGGGAGGGCATATAACGCCGCACGATCAGCACAATCGACGTTCAGTGTGGTGTGTACGTTCCGGTTTATCAGCAAGTTTTGAAACAGGCGTCAACAATCGGTCCGGGGGTTTTATTTAACAAATGACCGGCGAATTATAAGTTCCGTTGATGTGAGGAGCATGTGAGCGCGCTAGGTTTGTCGCAGAAAAGCTGCTGCTGTGAAGCACGTGACGTTAGAGTTTGTAACTTTCACGATGGTCCATTGTTTACCCTTCCATTATAACAGCATCATGGGAAACTGTTAAAACCATGGTCAGGAATTTTGAAACGAAAAATACTGTACACCATTCGCGACTGTGGCCTACTGTGGATGTGTAGTAAAACGCGCAAAAGTATAAACAACACGAACACAAACGCTACCAACATTCAGTGTGCTGTGATTAGGCACTGTAGGAACAGTGCCGCGATGTTTGAACGAAAGTCAAAATCCAAAACGGAAGCGTGTTGCATGACGATATCGGAGCTGATAGAACACAAACAAAAGCAGTTTAACGGTAGGTTGCGCGCACGAACGTGAGATGCGTCGACAAAGTAAGCACGGGGGTTGTTCGGGTTGTCGGAATCAATAGAAGTACGTTTCACACGGTTCAATGTGCGTCATTGGCATTGATAAGGGTAGTTTTAATAATGCTTTATTGTGTGCTTATGGCGAATGTTTTCAATTCCTCTTATCCACCAGATAGCGATGGAGAAGATGACTGCAGAGAAAAGTTCCCTTCCGTTGGACCCATGTTGGTTACAAAGTTGGGAGGATGTTGCAACAGAAAGCTTCTGCTGAAACGGCTCCCAATACTCCAGTGGCTGCCGGTTTATGAAGCCGGCTTCCTGGTCGAGGATATCGTAGCGGGCCTCTCGGTCGGACTGACTGTCATACCACAAGGGATTGCTTTTGCAGTGATGGCAAATCTGGAACCACAGTACGGACTGTATTCAGCCTTCATGGGTTGCTTCGTTTACTGCCTGTTTGGAAGTTGCAAGGACCTTACTATCGGACCAACGGCCATTATGGCCCTCATGGTACAAGTGTACGTAGGCAGCTTGGGAGCAGATTTCGCGGTATTACTTACATTTTTGGCTGGTTGTATCATTTTGGTGTTCGGTTTGCTAAATTTGGGTAAGTACAGAAGAAGTACAATTTATTCATAACAATGCTACTCTGGCACCCTTATGGTACTGATTCGCGGCGTATCTATTACTGTGCTCATTTAGGATTCTTGGTGCAATTTATATCGATGCCAGTGACTGCCGGGTTCACATCCGCCGCGGCGATCACTATTGCAAGTGGACAGGTGAAATCTCTGCTGGGTTTACCAGGACGTTCTAATGAATTCGTCGATTCGTGGATCAACGTGTACCGGCACATTGGAGAAACGAAGGTGTGGGATGCCGCGCTAGGTATCGCAACCATTGCCATGCTGTTGCTGCTTCGAAGTTTACGCAGCAAATGGTCTGGGGTAGGAAAGTATCTTGCCTTATCCCGGAATGCATTCGTCGTCATCGGTGGTGCTGTGTTGGCGTACTATTTCTCAACTGTGGGCTGCACACCTTTCTCACTGACAGGTGCGTTTGGAGATAGCGATTATTGTTCGATGATATTAATTACTCCCCTATTCGTTACAGGAACTGTAACACCAGGGCTACCTCCAGTGAATCTTCCCCCGTTCAGTACGGTGTTAAAAAATCAGACGCTTGGATTTACGGAGATGACAGCTAAACTCGGTTCATCGATCATTGCCGTGCCGCTCATAGCAATACTGGAAACGATAGCAATCGTTAAAGCGTTCTCCAAAGGAAAATCGATCGACGCCACACAAGAATTAGTCGCTTTAGGAATGTGCAATATAGTTGGCTCCTTTGTTTCGTCGATGCCGATCACGGGGTCATTCACAAGATCCGCAGTTAATAACAACAGTGGCGTACGAACAACGCTGGGTGGCATAGCAACCGGTATTTTGGTGTTGCTATCGTTGGGACTCCTCACGGATACGTTCTATTTCATTCCAAAGGCCGTCTTAGCTGGTGTGATGATTACTGCAATGTTTTTCATGGTGGAGTTTCATGCAGCCGCCGAAATATGGCGCACGAAAAAGGTGGACATTATACCGTTTATCGTTACGCTGGCGTCCTGTCTTTTGCTTGGTCTGGAGTACGGCATGTTGATTGGCATCGGGTTGAACGTCTGCTTCGTTCTATATATGACGTCGAGACCAAGCATTGACCAGGCCATGCTACGCACGAGTTCCGGCATTGAGGCCATGGTCGTGAAACCGGATCAAAGCCTTATCTACTCGTCTATTGAATACCTGAAGCATAAAATAGTGAAAATGACGGATAAGACTCAAGTGGGTACCGTGATAATTGACGGTAGCAACGTGAGCTATGTCGATTCCACAGCCGCCAAAATCCTTTCGAGTACCGTCGAAGAATTGGAACTGCGGGGGTGCTCAGTGTTGCTGTGGAACTGGAACCGTTCGGTGAGGTGTACGTTAATAAGGCTGAACAAGGAACAATTTTTCCACCTATTTAAATACGGAGGTCTAGAACAATTGGACAAAGAAGTATGCAACGAAAGTGTACCATAGTCGAGAGTAGTGGATAATTTAAAGGAATAGTGGATACAGTAGTGGTGTAGTCGTTAATTCTAGCCATTGCTGGTATTACTTATGAAAATTTGTGTAATGGTTGGTATAGTGGTAGAATCGGATGATATTTCTCATGTATGATACTAAAAAGCCACGAGTACTTACATTATTCGATACCTTTTTATTTACTTTCCCTAATCTACTACAGGTTTACAAATGCATTTTAATAAAAGCCATTATCAAAACTGCTCCAATGATGAGCCATTAACAGCTATGCCACAATAGTGAATAGGTGATAATTTTTAAGGTAATCTATTTTAGCTTATCTGTCGTTGCGTCGGTACACTACAGCAAATGATTGGTAGCATCGTCGTATTTTCTTGAAAAAAACGCATAGAAAATAGGTCAATTTGAAACGGTCAATGAACGGCCATCCTTCAAGCGGGTTGTATTGTGTTTGAAATAACCGATAAGATGCTGTCGGAAGCCAGCATACGCTCGTACGCGTTAATAACAACGATCAGGTTAAACTTTACAGATAAAACAATGTGTTAAGGAAAAGAATGCGATAATCCAAATTGTGTGAAGGACAAATTTGCTAAGTAAAGATAATAGGGGACACGATCTGTACAACGGGATTGAAACAAGTAGGCTGATTGCTAAGGCTACTATTATATTTCCACCTTTATTCAGAGAGGTTGTGCTGTTGTGCGTTTCCTGGGGTAATAAAAATCTGGTGAAGGTGAAGTTTAAAGCAATTTTCATTCTGAAATAATGTGATTGTATTCGTGTTGCTTGCCGTTTTTTGTAAGAATCCAAAATTCCGTCACATTTTGTCTTGCAGCCGATTCAGATTCAACGGAAGAGAGCCTTCATGATGCAACGGCCTAGTAAAATAAATGGTATGTACATGAAATGAACATAGAGCTTCTGAATGAATAGTTATATCAGTGTATGTATGATTTTACAGATGATGACATCAGTGAAAGTTTTCCACCACTGGGACAATTAACATCAAATTGCTGTCGTGGAATATGCACACGTAAACAGTTGTTTAAACGCCTTCCGATCCTTCAATGGCTGCCGTCGTACAAAGCTGGACATCTCGTAGATGACATCGTGGCTGGCCTTTCCGTTGCTCTAACGGTTATACCACAAGGCATAGCATACGCTGCTATTGCAAACCTAGATCCACAGTATGGTTTATACTCTGCGTTTATGGGATGCTTCATTTATTGCGTTTTCGGAAGCTGTAAAGATGTAACCATTGGACCAACCGCCATAATGTCCCTGATGGTGCAGGCGCACGTCGGAAGCTTGGGAGTAGAGTTCGCCATATTGTCCGCATTTTTGACAGGCTGTGCGATCCTTCTACTTGGTGTTCTGAACTTAGGATTTCTCGTTCAGTTCATATCATATCCCGTCACAGCTGGATTTACGTCGGCAGCAGCAATAACAATCGCCAGTGGGCAAATCAAATCATTGCTGGGTATTCCTGGACAATCGAACGAATTCCTCGACTCCTGGATCAATGTATTCGAGCACATTCAAGATATCCGGCTGTGGGATAGCATACTTGGCGTGTCTACTATCATTGTTCTATTGGTACTGATGCAACTGAAGGACGTGAAAGGAAGCAAGTGCTGGAAAATATTCGGAAAGTACGTAGCCCTGTCAAGAAATGCAATAGCTGTCATATTTGGATCGTTGCTGGCATATATTCTATGCGAGGTCGGACACTCGAAACCTTTCCTACTCACCGGGAACGTGAGTGCTGGATTACCACCGATTCGGCTTCCACCATTCAGCACAACTAATGGCGATCAAACGTACAGTTTTTCGGAGATGATTTCAGAGTTGGGCACGTCTCTTATAACCTTGCCACTAATCGCCATTCTAGAATCGATTGCCATTGCAAAAGCTTTCTCAAAGGGAAAGGCGATCGATGCTACGCAGGAAATGATTGCACTTGGCTTAAGCAACATTGCGGGATCTTTCGTGTCGTCGATGCCGGTGACAGGATCCTTTACCAGATCAGCAGTCAACAATAACAGTGGAGTTCGTACGCAGTTCGGAGGAGTTACAACGGGAGTTGTGGTGCTACTGGCACTTGGACTGCTTGCGGATTCGTTCTACTATATTCCGAAAGCTACACTGGCAGGTGTTATTATAGCGGCAATGTTATTTATGGTTGAATTTCATGCCGCGGCTGAAATTTGGCGTACGAAACGGATCGATATCATCCCGATGATTGTTACCCTAGTGGCGTGCTTGTTTCTTGGACTAGAGTACGGTATGGTCGTCGGCATAGCGATAAATGTGTGCTTCATACTTCATCAAACCTCGCGTCCGGCAGTAGCACAGCTGCTGGTTCCGGTTCAGGGAAAGAACGTTCTAATTCTACAGCCCAATCAAGGTCTAGTGTACTCGTCAGCGGAATATCTAAAACACATCGTGCTTAAGACTGCTACCAAACAAGCATGTCCAATTGTTCTTATTGATGGAACCCACATCAGCTCGGTTGATACTACGGTGGCAAAGGTGCTAGTCAGTCTAACACATGATTTGGAACATCAAAATCGAAGCGTAGTGTACTGGAAATGGAACCGTTCGGTGCAGTGTACATTGCTCCGAATGAAAAATGAAAGTTTTCAGAATTTGTTCAAGAACGAGGAAAATATCGATGTTATTGTTAGGGAAATTTTCTCGAAAGCTCCAAATGCTGATCGACCCGAAGTTTAATAGAATACGACAAGCAGACCAGCTGACAACAGGTGCAACATTTTAAAGTTATTGTAATTTTACCTGATCGTATTTTTTAAATTGTATGTGCATCATTTGTGGAAAATGATCAGCGTAACAAAATGTGTATGTGCATAATTTTGACGAAATAAAAATGATTTTCTTCCGTTGTGATAAATAACGTGAAAATAGCCGTCTCTTTCTGGGCGAAGAGGAAGCGAGAGCTAAGCTAACCCCGAAAGAAAGAGATGGTGATTTGTACGCCAAAGGTGTAAAACTTATGGTTGTTCAGTCGGGAATACTAACGTTTGTGTTTTGAAGAAGGAAAAGTATAAAAAAACACTGTGTGTCCGAACGTGTGCGAATGCATGATCGTTTCATAAAATAGCTCAAAACGCAGTTGGTCTATGAATTAACATGGATAGAGTTAAATACGTGTTAGGGGAAGATAAGTGTCTGATGCGCAGACGAAATTTCATAGCATTTGCTTGATAGATGAACAAGATTGAGTTGGTAAATTTAATTTTGAATGAAATGAAACAGCTTGATAGTCTAATACATGAGCTTAGCTGTGGTGGCCATTGGAAGATTGTGGGAGTATCAATCTGGTTTGATTTACACATCGAGTCAGCTGTACAGAGGTCGCTATTGTAGCAGAACTACGTTATTTGATTCCGTTTCTGAACTGGAGCGCCACGGTCTAAATGCCGGAAGGCCATCACGAAACAGCGTGATGTGCGCGCGCGAGGTCATAAAAATTGTGATATTTCAATAATATTGTTCGCCTGGGCAATAAACTATGTGAAACAACAATAAACCCCGCCACGTTCCCTTACAGCATTCTTGCAGAGCGAGCACGCATCGCGCGATCGTCGCGGAAAACCGTCGTATCTTGGAGCGAATTACTTTGGCGTTGGAAAAGGGACAGTAAACGTGCACTACGTGGAAACGTGGGCGAGGCGGAACGACGATCGAGCAACGATAGCAGTCATTATGACGAAGGGGAATGGGGTGATCTTGCCGAGGTGTGTGAAAGTATCAACGCGCTTCGCGGAGAGGAAGATGCGCGCATCCAGGGGCGTAGACTTTTCGATTAACATGTTTATAGAGTATGTCATAAAATGGATCATAGGTTTATGTCTTTCTAAACTCACAAATTCATGGCAGCGGTGGGACCGGTGGCTTTGGTAAGCGTGCAGGATATACGTAGCAAAAGAAGGGACGCCGGGGATCCGGACACTGGAAGCCACGGGCACGATTTTTCCAGATCGGTTCGGCACATGAGCTAACTTGCGAATGGCCGAACCGTTGGGGGTGTGAAAAAAAGCAACGACGACGATGAAACTCGAACTCGAAATTTCACAGTAAGCAAAGGTAGCTAACCGATTGCAATCACCATCCAGTTTTATCACCATTTTATCAAACTTTACACCCTTGATGGTGGCGAGCTTTGAGGCGTTTGGCTGGCGTTTGGAGGCTTAGTGCGAATTTTGTGCGTGAATATTCCAGCTGCTGAAATGGTGCGGTAAAAACACGATATGCCCTGTGAGTTGTAGGTCACACTTCAATGAGAAAAAGCGATCCCAATGCGGTGATGAAGAAAATGCTGGTCCGTATAGAGTAGTGAAGATGGAAGCACGTGAATTTTACATCACTCATCAATCACTTAGGACAGAATGGGAACCTTGGGGGGTGCGTAAAATGGCACAATATAAGTAACAGTTTATTGCATCTTGGAGAAGTAGCTTGACCCATCGTCGAATGTAAACGCCAGTCCGGTACGTTTCAGTTACATAAAATATTGTTTTGTTATATTGCCTACTAGCCACTCATTGCGGGGTCAGTTGGTCCAATTCCGATGCTTAATATAAATTTGATTGATTACCTTTTGTTTAATCTTCGTACCGAAAGATTTTCCATTATACATGGTTCGATTGGGGTCGGTAAAGTCGGTGCGACTAATTTCTCAATTTTAAATTTAATAACTTAATAATCACAGCTTGTGCGGCCGTCATGATCGACTCCATCAAACCCGACCGATCTGGGGCTCAAGCGGGTAGAGTTAAACAGCCGAACAACAGGAAGAAGAAGAGGTCGCAGCACTACCGAAAGGAATGATTGTGAGGCAAAGATAAACAAAAATCGCTACGATTACAAATCTCGTTGGGCTTTCCAATCGATGGTACTAGCCGAATATCTGCACGAGAGTAAAAGCAACCGGTGCGTTTTAGCTAACACCGCGAAAGAAGACGAACAGGCGGGCGCATTAGAGGCAGAAGCTAAGAGACCTGAACTTTTCTGGCATCTGCAAAGATGGCCCTGTCCCAGCTGCTAGCCCGAGGGGGCATCGCTATTGAAAATTAGATTCTGTTTTTACCTCACCATCACCACCGCCACCACCACCACCACCACACTGCAAACATCCTTGGTCTCAACCTTTCTTTCTAGCGTAAAGTGAATGCAACCTGTCTGGGAAGGCGCGCGTATCGTTCGGGCGTGTTTGGGTCTGGATCGAATTGAATTGATTATTTCCCGATGAGTCGATGATGAGAGGGAATGAGAACTGTTATTAACCGGCGTTTTTGTTGTTGTTTTGTTGGTAGTGTTTTGCAGTTGATGCTGGCGTTTGTTGCTTCGAGTTTCGCCTCTTAACTTCTTCCCGTTCTCAGGCCAAATGTCTTGAGTAGCTTCGGGGTCTTTGGTGAATAAAAGAGGCCGATCTTCCTGCTTATCGAACACAACGTTTTCTAAGGAAACTTGTGGACTTTACTCAATTCGCATACATGGTTGGAGTGAGTGTCCCTTTGTACGGTAGCCTCTAATTGTTTAGTTAGTCACAGGTATGCTTAGGCAACGAATTATTGCTAAGAAGTCGGAATAATGATGTGGTGGAAAAATATTCGCATTCACCATTTCTCACACATAAAATCGTTCAATGATGCGTTCGTCAGTTGTTCCATCCCGCCACCGTACTCTTGACCATTTAATGCCATGCAAACGATCTTTCACTCTCACTTGCTATCCTCATTTTATTGTCATATTTCGTTATTGTTTGTCTCCCGTATGTTCTCCGCCTAGAAACGATTGGCTTGAAATTTAACAAATCGTTTAATTTATGCTGAGGCATGTTTCGAATCATTTACTCACCATTATGCGCACGACTGAAAGGTGTGGAGGTTGAGTTGGAAAATGCTAGCTAGCCCGATCGAGTGCGTTTATTGCAAGAAGAGGGGAGTGGAAACAGCCGCGTTGAGTTGGTAAAGAGAAAAGAGGATAGAAAGATTAGTGAAAAATGACTTAATTTGTACCGCTAACTCGAGAGCCTCAAGACGCTGTAGACTGCGTGAGTATCTATCTGCATTTTCAATTATCCATTCGTTTGGATTCGATGGTGGAGCATGAATCAATACACGTGTATGCGTGTTTACGTTCGCTTCGGTGGTGATTTTTTGTCTATTGATTAGTTTGGAGATACTCAGATGTTTCAATCAATCCATTTCGACATATCCACGCTTCCCGGGGTCCCGGAACCCGTCTCACGTTCGATCAGCCAGCGATGGTCACCTATGTCCGTCGATGTTTCCAATGAATCACATCGTCGATCATTCTCCGACCGACGTTCGTCCACGGTATGTTTTGCCGTTCGTCGAGATTTGGCTTTAGAGGAACAAAATAAAAAACCTGTCTGATGATCGTTTGCAAGACACGAACTTGCCGTCGTTTGGTCGTCGCGCGTCTTCATTGTTCTATCGCCCGCTAGGAGACGGTTTTGTTTGTTTGCTTTCCGGTCGTCGTCGTTTTTCGCCTACATTGTGCGCGCCTACTGCGTCTGGTCCACAAGGCATCCCAGGGCCGGGCCAAGCAGGGTTCTTTGCTTTCTCACTTACCATGCTCAAGTAGGCACAAGGGGAGAAAAGTAATCGTTTCACTAATTATCGCGGGTCGAGACGAGGCATCTTTTCTTTGAATGTTCCAACGCTCTTGAGCCGCTCGGTACTGGGCCAGCATCATCATCGTCATCAGCATCGTCGTCATAGAAGGAGCTTTCATGTGAGGCTCGCTCTAAGACACGCCATCTTGGGTACTTGTACATTCTTGTGAGTCGCTGTTGACGATCAGGTTTGCAGCGTTAGATTCACTGCTCTCACGATCTTTGCTTCTTGAAGCAGCAATCTTTAAGATTTATGACAATCTACCAGCAACTTTATGCTGTGTCTGTGTCTTGTTAGTTAGTGGACAGGTATCGTGGCTCGATGATGCTCGATCTTCCGATGTTATGAAAGTCCAAGAACGCAATGTTTTGCTGCACAGCGAGCGTTTGGCTTTTGTTTGAAGAGAGTGAGTTTTCATATGCTTTTTTTTTCTACGACAGATAGCTCCACTACCAACGTAGAGGCATTCTGTATCGACCTCCGGAAAGTTTTTTTTGCTTGATTTGAGTTTGAACTCGACTCAGGTGGAGATTCCGAACTTCGAACTTGCAGTACTTCGTTCGTTCTTCCCAGTGCCCTATCTCCTTGTCTGCTGTGAAGAGGGCAATTTTAGGAGGCTTTGTTTTGATTCCACGATGCCTCTCTCCTCTTGCATACACATACATGCGGTTCTCGTCATTCTAAACGGTTGCCTTGCCCCCCGAGGCCGGGTCCATTCACGTCAAACGAAATTATATCGTTGTCATAAATATGGCGCGTATAGTATGGGCTGCATAGGGTATTCGGATGGATAGATATGTCTGGAAACAAAAACAAACCTTTTTAGGCTATCTAAACTGCGCTCGTTGCTCGTTCGGTGCATATTTTTTGTGACCATTAGAATCTTTTCGGTAGAAAATGGTTTACAGGGCAAACGCAAAGTCCTTCGCCGGGCCCAAGTGGTTCCTTGAGGGGTCACTCAAGTGTGATCCTCACTTATGTGGTCGGATCTCTTGAACAGTTCTTCGGAGGCGAGAATTATGCGTTTATAGATGGTATTATAATTACATAGGTTCAACGATTAATTTTCTATTTGAACTGGTTTAATTTTTCGACATTTTAAGTTGGTGGCTTTTGATTTGACAGAATTCTTGAAAACATAGTTTTTATTTTTATTAAAAATGGTAGTATTTATTTTTAAATATACGACAATATGTTTTATATGTTTGGTATAGTCTCAAAACTTATAAATACGCGTAACAGACTTGTTCTATGTGGAAGGTAACGAAAGGAATTTCGAGCCATACTTTATCCCAGTTGATGCTGTATGTATCTGTGTTCAGAGTTCTAAGTGAACCATAAATAAAATTGACTACCAATTTGTTCATGAAACCAACACCTACAGTCTTAACAAAATGCAGAATGGTGTGTTTGATAAAGACCGTTGGTTTCGAACTTTGAAGCCTCATAGTCGTACCCGATCGATGTCAATTTATAGATCCCAATTTTGTGGCAATGAAAAATCTCTTTTTATCCATACCTGTTCCGCTTTGTTCTATGATCCGGCGGACTTTTGTCATAAAAAGTGTGTGCTGCTCATGAATATGCATGCTTTCTCTGGCACTGGCTTTGCGGGCGTGTTAGAAGACCGTTCTAGGGCAAGGAAATCTTATTGCTATACCGATCGGTTGAAGGTGATGATTAACCAGATTAATATTTCAAAATGCCAGTCCCAACCACAGCATTAACAATCGCCCAGAAACGATGGGATAGGCAACCGTAATGGTTCAATCGGACAGTCGATGCCGGCAACTCTATTGGTTTGAATCTGTTCGAGCTTCCTCCTGGGAAGTTTGTCGTAACGAGCCAATTTAACATGTTCACTGTCTTGGGAAGGTTGCTGCTGCACCAAAGCCGTCGCGCACCTTTCTATCGTGCTAGAATTTTCGTTAACACTGTACCTGCCGGGGGACGGGTCTTCGTAGTGTCGGTGTTTTCTAAAGGAAAATAAATTTTAATGATAGGTTCCATTGCTCCGCTGCGAACCATGGTACCTCAGCGCGTGTGTTTAATTTTTAATATTTAGTTTTGAGACGTAATAAAATTACATTCAAGATGTGGAATTTTTATTGTATTGGCATAGTATATCTATTAGAACGTAACATAAAAAACAAAATGGATTTTTTTCTAAAAGCTGCAGATACTAGAAGTCAGATCAATTCAGAAGAGAACTATTATCAACCAGTTTAAATTGACTGCTTCCAATATTTTGGGCTTGTGACCTTTCTGATAAGATCAATTAGTCAAACCAATCAGAATTGTTAATACTGCCTTTGCGGACTGTGGTGTAACCAACCTAGTTACCAGTTTCCTTAGTTTGTCTGTGATGGATGTGTTGTAAATCTTCGTAGAAACCTACACTCTGACACTGTCAATTATTCCCATTATGATAAATCAAAAAGCAATCGACTGTGGCAGCTGTGTCTAGCACAATGTTCTGGGTGGGTTTGGAGAATAGTTGGAAGCTGTTCAATAAAATATGTGCTTATATACAAATATTTGTTTCACAGATTTGTTATATTCTAACTTATCAAAATGCGCCACCAAATAAAAAATAAAAATGAAAGAATTTGAAATACATTTTGAAAACAGCAAACACAGTTGTACAATATTGGTGAAAAATATAAATAAAATATTATTTTAAAGGAAAAAAATGAAAGTATTCCTTCAGCCTTCATCTTTAACTTATTTTTATTAATGCAAATTCAGAACAGATTCAGAAGTCAGAATTTTTTCACGTGTGGCGTATTTTTTGGCAATAAAACAAAACAATTTTAAAACTTTGCACATGTATCTCTGTACTACTTCCCCTGTCTAGTGTATTTAAAATCAATATCAATCTGTCCCTTTCGCGTGGTTATGCTGTGTGCTCGAAATGATCTACAAAAAGCTAACTTTTCTAGAAACGAGCAGATCTAAGCAATGCAAACGCTGGTGCGCCTGTTCGCACGAAGCGGGCGATGACAGTTTTATCTGGAGGCAGTCATCGCGCATAATGTTAACGTCCGTTGCGTTTACGTTTGGGTGGCCACGCACGGGTAAGCAATATGTTCTTCAATTCACTTCACCCGTGTGCTGTGGGATCTCTTTCATTGAAAAAATCGACAGTCTTTATAGCCACGGTGTCTCCCACAATCGTCGCAATCCGCACCGCCAACGGAGGGAGACACCACTTTCGACGAACCAAACGCCAACCTACACATCCGTTGGGTGTGGATACGCGCGCGTGTATTCACCGCCATAACTCTTCCCCTCTGCCAGCGCGCCTTCTCCAGCGACGTTAGGAGAGGAGGCTTTTGCTATTTCACTAATTAAGACATTATATTCGAGAATATTATTTCTCGAAACACAACTCCTCTCCGACGGCTGCCCGTCGCTGCGTCAAGCATCCTTGGTTCCAATGGCCACGCCACAAGTGTGCCGACGCTCGAAATCACTCTGCAAAACGGTGCTACGAACAAACCTGCCAGCGGAGGCAGAGCTGCCGGAGCGGGCGCAAAGCTCGAGGGAAACAAATACCGTAGTCGTCCCTTGCCTCGCCTGGACAGTGGAAAGATAATCGCTTTTTCTTCGATCCTCCTTCTTCAACTCACTTTCGGGGAAATATGTTTAATTCTGTGGCCAAAGGTTCATCCACTACTGGCAGCATCTTTTCGATGGAGTAGCTGCTACGTGTCCGGGATGCCGGGAACCTGAGATGCTGAGCCTTTGCGAAGCAAATATAAAGAAGATCGCAATCGTGTCGTTCATATTCCACGCCACGGAAACCCCTGAAATTGTTTTGTTCTCTCGGTCTCGGTCTTGCTCCCGCACGCTCACAGCTTGCTTGGTTTGGGGAACTTGAGCGCAATATTTATGTATCCAAGTGAAGAACCAGCCCAAAGCAGCGCGCCAACAGGGTGTGTTAGGTAAATTGCAGCTTATTTTACTCGCGGATTAAACTGCGCTTGAGAAGAACTGATAAAATAGATTGCACAGCATTTACGACATAGTTGCGAAGGAAAAATCTAACAGAAGTGTCACGTGCGTCGTTCAAAAATGCTACACTCTGCGAACATGATTCAATGCATGCGTCACCCTGTACAATCGAGCATAAAAATGAACATGTTTCACGGGGTGATCGGTGGGCTTGTCGTTTTACGATTCGCATGTGGGCCTGGTCCATCCTGGCGGGATGGAAGGACGCAAAGTGCGGGTTTTGAAAAAAGCAACCGACATGTCCGATATTATGAACACAAAAATGATCAAGAGCTCGTGAACTGGAACAAACGTTTACGTCAAAAAAAAAAAAATCCAAACCCGACCGAGAATGATACTGCTTTGTCGAGTGGGCGGCCACATCGTGTTCCTGGAGAAAAGCACAAAATCACAGAACGATCGTACACACGGTTAAGGTGCAAGTTTGTTCTGCCGACATAGAGAGCCGCGTGCCTAGCGCCGCTCAAACAGAGCAGAAACAAGGTTTTGCGTGTGGCGAATTATAATGTGTCATAAATTTATTTGTATAAATGAGACGCTGCTATGTTTCACGGGTTTTATGCACGATCGCATTCGCCGTCGACGAGCCGTGAGCATTGCGGTGGTGCAGATGTGTGAGTGAGCCGTCGTTCCGTCGGCAAGATATGATATTATCGCGAGTTTGGCGGCTTGTGCGGAATATTATAATCCGTATCTTGTTACTAGTACCCTTGAATGGTCTGGATGTGGTGAAAAATGGTCAAAGCGTTTTTTCTTTATCCGTTTCAACCGTGCTGGTGATGTACAAGCCGCATGCACAGATCAGACTTTTGACCTGAAATACCCTATGCGAGGGATGCTACGATTATGTAAAATGTCAACATGATGCTATAATGACTTTATTTTTCCTTCGCAAACCAGTGTTCCAGGCCGGAGCGTGACCTTGCCGGAGTGTTGAGGTTCATGACGCACGAGGCTGCAGAGATTTCGAATCCTCAATCTGCAACCGTCTCAGCAAATATCGTTCAGCATACGGAGATGAAGATGCTACTGCGGTACAGTTTCAACTTGCACAAAACCGTTGGCCTTTGCCGAGGTCGGAAGCTTACTGTGTTTTATGAAGGTCCCATCGTCCGCTACGTTTCTTTTTTTCTTGTTTGGGTTGTTATGTTTTTTTTTTTAGTTTGGCAAATAACGCAAACGCAGATGAGCAACCGCTTGGCAGCACGGGCAGCATGTAGGGGTGAGCATAAATTTTAGGACCCCATGGCTAGCGACATAGCATGTGTTTTCGGTGCCAAACCGCCGATGCGTGCTGCGTGCGTATATCGTTGATGGTCGATCGTTGTTCGGCGTGTGCAATGTGCTTGTAATGACACATGATTTTCAGAGCGAATTTGCCGGACAACAGAAACCACAAACTGGATGGAGGTTTGGGGTTCGCTCAAAAGGTAATACGTTTTCGATATGGTTGCATACAAAATTCAACCGTATCCCGCAAGGATCACTTCAAAAGGTGTGCGATTCTACGGCTTTTATGTTCTTTTAGGTCCAAGCTATTAACACGTGCACACTTCGTCCAATTTCTTCTTTTGTTTGTTGCAAGGTTCTGTTTTCAGTGGTTGTTATGATGCAATGCTGTTTGAATGTGTTCATGCTTCTCTGGGTGACAACGATCGTAATCTGTACCCAGCTGAAGATGTGGTGGTGGTGGTCGTGAAATATGACATTCCTGCTCGAATTTCCCATTTCCCGATAGATCAAATCGGTCACAGAGCTGTTGATGAACCCATCACCTTAAAATCGGTTGGATATAAACGTCAAAAGTCAAATCGTGGTCGTACACGGAATGTGAATATGGACCCACATCTCGGCAGTATCTCCCACGGGTTCATCGTTCAGTCGTGAGTTCGCCAACGCAAAATATGCAAAATGGTGTGTGCTGAAGGCTTAAGGTTACGTATTGAAGTCGCGCTTTGTCGTGCGAGAACAGCGAAATTGTGGAAGCACTGCATGCACGAAGCTACAGTTTTTATCAATCACAATTAAGTCTACTCCGCAATGCAAACTGACGGTTGACTGACAGAATGAGACCTTAGACAAACTTAATAACAAACTATGAATAAAAATAAATAATGATGCCTCAAAATATGTACTGTTTCAAATCAATAGATGATAGAAACAGTCTCAATTACGACGATCAACTGAACAGCAATCAGCAAGACAAAGTAAACAGACAAAGCAAACGTAAATGGAAAGCGAAATAATATCGACCCCCGATGGCACCATGACACGGATAAGCAGGATATAGACGACGCGCTCGTTTGCTGATGCTCTCACAATACAGAAGAGATCGCCGAAGGAGTTCTTTGTGTGGAAAGTAACGAAACAAATGAAAATGATCATATAAATCGCAATAATAATAAATCAGATAATTCCTTCGAGCCCGTGTGCCCATCCCTCGGAAAGCATACACCCAACACCGCGCCTGCAGATTCGCGCGCGGCTTCATTCGCGTGGAATGGGGATTTGGAGCAGATACAATGTGAAGCTGGAGCGCCGCACCGTATAGAATACCTCGAAACGCGTATCAATCTGGGAGTTGATGATTCACTTGGCTGCCCCAAAGCCACCGCGATGGTAACGCGGATGTGAGTAAGTAATTTTACTCCGCGACCGGATTTCAGCTGCATTCGGGCTGCATAATCTACCACGCACCACGCAAGAATGGTAACGAACCCTGCAGATGTAAGAGAACGGGAGGAAGGAAACGAGGCGTTTGCAACGGGTTTGCATTTGTTTGTAAAGCGGATCGGAAACGGTGTGTGCGCGAGCGCGAGTGCGCGCGCGCGCGCGCGGGAAAAAGGATCGGTTGAGGTCATGCTTAATGGAGTGCGATCGTGCCGCCGAGCCACGTCGCCAGCACACGCACACTCGCAAAGCGTGCGCGCGCGATCGCGCACCCAAATGGCTGGTCATTGATCGGATTGAAATTTGCGTTTATTTGCTCTTATTTTCCGTCGATTTCATCGGAACATTATTTATTCGTCAACGTTTGAAAAATGCCGCCCCTGATACACGGTACACGGGACGGAACCGGCGGAAGGGTTTTGTGATGTCGGTGGAAGGATTGGGCTAAAGCATCAAAGTCAAATCTGCAGGGGGTCGTTTGGTGGACCCGTGTGAGTGGATGGAGTGGGACCTCATTTTCTGCTGGCACAAGGCATATTTTACTTTTCTTGTAGTAGAGTTACTGTGCTCACTGTTTCCAACAATGCCGACGATCGATACACACACACACACATTTCCCGATAGATGACATAATTCCTAGATGATATTATTGATCTTTTCATGATACATTAAGATGGAGTTATCACGTCACTAATAGCCTTACCGTTCTTTATACTATAATAAGCTGTTGCAGGAAATATTTTAAAGAACCATTCTAATGGCACTTATTTACAATACATTTCATAATCTGAGATAATATGTAACAAAAAATATATACAAAACATAGATAAAGTTTATAAAAATGATCGTAAATGTTTTCCCAATACTCGTTATTTGTTTTACAGCTTACAAAATTGGATTTCTTTACTTATTAGCTTTCGTTCGTTTACATGCCACTAAAAGGGTAATTTCATATGCGAATAAAAGGTGCTTCTATTTATACCACCCATCCCCGGTACTGGAAAGCACAGATGAAGAAAAACAACGAACAGTTTCAGCGGCATGACAATAATTAACTGCATTCACTGCGCCAAACATTCGAAGGTGTGTGCAAGGCCGCCCTGCCCGATGCATATCTCAATCCTCCATTTGTGGTTGTATGCAATTGATTAACTCGTATAGGTAAGCTCAATTTATTTCAGAACACATTTATCATTCGATTTTGTACGGCCGCTAGCGAACGTGAAGTGGATCCTCTCTCGCTCATTAGATCTTTGCACGGTGTGATTCAATTTTCGCTGTATTCTTTTAACCGACGATCCGAAAGCTGCGATTTGGACCGCTGTTCTGTTAATTCTTTTTCAATGTCTTTACTCGCCAACAGCCTTTGGCGAATATGCCTGCCACTTCGCGGCCGTGTGCGGTAATCGATTTTTTTTTTGCTTTCGTTTACACGCATCAAAAGCAGATTGTACTGCTTTAAAAGCATTGGTTTTGAAACAAGTTTTTTTTTGCTTTCGGATATATAAGCAGTTCAGCTGCAGTTTGCTTTCTTTCCGTTCACTCTGGTCATTTCAGCAACTGAGCAGTACAACTGTACAGCTTATCTGCAGGGCACCGAAAAGGAAGTCCCGGTAGAATCACTTTGCATTAATTTGGGTACGAAACTGTCCGGGTTATACTCCCACACGCTTCGGCTCGTAAAACAACGAAGCGAATGATACTTAAGTTATCTGACGTGACTGTCCTCGGCGAATTGTGTGAAGGCAACTCAGTGTTGAAGTGGCTGCACACACGTGGTTCACAGATGAGCCCAAATCGCACACGATCGATACTGTAGCCTGCAGAAAACATTGCAACTTGTCTTCTTTCACAGTGTCTCTGAGAATGCTAGCAACATTTGTGTAACAAATTTTCATCCATAGCATAATCCGTCGTTAAAGATCGCCAAAAAGTTTCTCAAAGAATGAACTTTTCTGTATCAAAACTAAATATTAATTTTAATTAATCTTTAGTTGGCAGCATATTACTGTCAATGGTGCAATATGTATGAATATAATAATGTACACTTAATGTGGTATTATTTTTTTTACTCCACCTTATTAATCGTAACTGAAATACACAAAATTGCTGTTCACGTGTAGCACAGTGTACGGTTGTACGGTGGCGGTAGAATCCAATGCGACTGACCATGGATCCTTGTACCATTGCCGTGATTAACTGAGCAATGGGCTACAATTTACGAAGAAAGGGCATTTAGGACCAATAGTGGAATCCGCTAACGAATCCGGTGGTGCAGATCGGTGGTAATTGATATGTTAGCCTCGATTTTAAATGAACTACCGTCCGAGGTAATCGATTTTATCGTTCTTGCTTCAAACGATGCTGCATAGAACGAATTACAGTGACTAGCGGTGAGGATTGCAGGAGACGGATCAGCCTCGCTGACAGCGTAGACAGACCGTGGAAAGCGATTCCGTGGAGCGAAAATAAAAGCAAGGTAGCGAGACAGACGGGCCATGCTCGGGGTGAGGAATCAAAAACAAACTAAGACGACCATTACGATAGTGAAACTAGAGTCCCCATTTTCCATCTGTCGGCTTCTCCAATGAGCGAGACATGCAGTAAGCTGTTTGCACTATAGATTGCTTAACTAATATTGACAGTGTGCCGGTCGCATGGAAATGAAGGAATTAATGTTGATCTCGTACAGGCCGTACCCGTTCAACGGTCGCCAGGTATCGGGCGGAGATGGTTCGGGGTATAATGATCGTTTGTTGGACGGATTTTGTCTGCTAGCGCAAATATGTTTATCCAGCTAATAACGATCATATGTCTTTTTTCCCAAATTCCACCAACAAATAGCTAGTAGTGCTGGTGCTACAGAAGCATTCGAATCCTAACGGGCCGCGGCAGTGCAGGTATCGTTATGCAAAGCACCAGTAGTTGTAAAAGACGCCACGAGATTTTTTTTACGGTAGTTTTCATCATCAATAGCTTCCCATTTTGTGGTTTTTTTGGTGCTATTGGAAGCAAGCCCAAACTTAGGTTACACAAAAAAGGATTATTTATTGACTTAAATATCAGGTTACCCGGTTTGACCAAAATCGCTTCTTGCACGGTTCATTTCATTCGATTGGCAAACGCCGCCTTAGACTCTCCGTGTCTCGTATAACCGCGATGAGCTGCCTCTGTACCTTCAGCTTCCTTCGGATTGGTCTTTTAGATTTGAAAACAAAGTAAAAAATCAGCATCCCCCAACTGCAGTGGCTATTTCAAGGCAATCCGATAGGAGCAAAGAAGGTAGCGATGTTCGAAAGGTAAATTAGCATAAACTGCTTTAATTTCTGTATCCCGACAGTGGGAAGTGTGCGTTGAATTGGAAAGAAACGGTTTAGTCTTTTCTTCAGCGGACTGACGATTATTTGCTTCTTAGCGGCTTTACTTTTTCATGCCCGAAGGACAAAGAACCTTGAACTAAAAGCGCATTCATCTGGAGGATTTCACACATACGTTGATTCTGTCGACAGTAGTCGTTTGAGCATCCAGTCAAACTAAGGTCGGCTAATGTAACGAAACTCTGATGTAAAGGAACATTAATACATTGTTGCAAGAATGTAGATTATTACAAACCAATAGCGGTACAGTTGCATGCTGGTACATGTTTCACATGTTTACATCATAATTCTCTCGTGACGGTTTCTTTTTAAAAAAAGAGTTAAATTTCATGAGTTTGTATTAAATGTTAATTTAGTTCCATTTACTGTTTGACCTAGAAACGACTGATACAAATCGTTATGGTTGTTGTCTTTGCAGGTTATGTATTCTAGATTAATAGTGAGAAAACGATGTACTAGTTTGTTATAAAATTTAATTTTTTATAATAGTGATAAAGTTACAATTATATGGTTACATAATTCCAGTGAAAGACAAAGGCTTTTGTATCGTAAAGATTGTCGTTCATCAGCACCTTGATCATTACAAACGTTCGTAACAGATGACATACTATTGTCTGAATGTACCAAGTAGTTTGATTCCGGTTCCCAATATAAACTATCAATTGCAATCACATCGTCGGCTCGTATACTTTGTTTACATTACTTTTTCCAAAATATTCTGTTGTTTGATGCAAACATTTACTATTACCATTAGCATTTGGATTACTTTCCTCGGAGAGCATCCCATTGTGTCGAGTTTAGACGTATTCCAATATTTGTTCCTCTGCAGCTTCCATGAAATCGAGCCCAACACTGTTCGTGATCCAGAAGGCAATGTTGCGCTTCGTAGTAAGATTATTCTGTCCGTAACACATAGCTCATTAATACGCAAACAACGTTCCGTTTCATCAGTGCATTTTAACAAAGCAAGCCATTTGTAGGCGACGGTATTTGAAGCTGGTGGTTAGTGATCCGTAAACCGTAAAATAAATAAGAAAATTTTCGTAGTGACCTTCAGGGGCAGGCTCCAAAATTGTACACGAAAACGTGTATGTATGTTGGTGAGTTTCATTAACGGAAGAGTGTTAATAACTCCGCAGCGTCTGCGAGATTTCTCCTTCGAAAGCGATTGGAATCGCGCGTGGTTCGAAACGATTAGGCTTCTTCTACTTCTACAGTGCAGGTATGAAATGCTTCGTTCGATTATGGTATGATATAGACTTTAGATCGAGATTCATTCGATTTATTTCTTTGCTTGCTCGATCATACGTGATATCGTGAAGTGCGTATCTTGCTGAAAGAAGGACAAAATTAAAAACTAACGTATGTACGCATCAACCCATATGTAGTCAGAAAACAGAAATTTGAATGTTTTGAATTTCATCATCCATTTTCTGTTGTCGCTTTTATATATTACTTTAATAGAAATCATAGTTAGTAGTTCGAATAAAGAGAAACCTATGCTATTTCATTTTATACAAAAAATAAGCGATGGCTGCGCCGCTGGGTGGGCCAAGCGCAATAAATGATATGAATGTTGTAAAATACGGTTTCCTTGTCGAATCGATTAAATTGTCCCAGAACTTTCAAATTAGCATATGAAAAACGGGAATTTCATCAATCGCCAATGGTTCATCATGTTATAGCCACCAGTGAACCACGCTGGCCTACGTGCGAAAGTTGAATTATTTACGGAGATGGTTCGATAGAGGCGGCTCTTTTTTCCTCGTTTGGCAGGCGGCATCATGGGCTGCCAATAACTGTGACAATTTATGACGTACCATTCGCATGCCGTGGTGTTGCTAGTCTCATTATGCTCGGTAATAACAATTTTTATCACCAGCAAAAACCCTAACTGTCCGCAGGGTCAATCGATTGAAGAGTTAATTATGAGGCTCTGACTGTCCAGTGCAGCTTGTCTTGACGGACTACGAGTCGAACCGAGCGAGTGTCGCAAATTGCCTTCGTCTCGCAATCGACGCTTTAGCTCGGGCTGGGTGTGGGGCTCATCGGTAATAAATGTTTTATTTTCTTAACGAAACCATCCTCCCGACAGTGAAGCTACCACTTGTAACCTTTGCTTTCTCTCGCTTTCTTAGCTGCATCAAGCTGGGGAGTCGGTTGCATCGCATGACTCTCCTTTGCGGTACCACCGCCGATGGTCAATCATTTGGGGCATTTTAGTGACGGTGCATTCGTACGAAAATTGCCACCACCCGGCAACGAAGAAGAAAATCAGAAAACTGTGAACAGGCCGGTGGTCGCCACGGTGAACGTCGTGTTCGATTGCCGGTGTATTTGGCACGATTAGCGGAAGGGGCAAAGATGAGTTCGCAGTGGCTTGCCAAAACATTTACGTCTCCATCCTCACATCATAACAAGCACCATGCGATCAAAAGCCAGATCCAAATGGAAGAATACAACGCAAACCAGCTATAAGAATGAAGATATCGAACGTTTTGAAGAGTATTTGAAATTATTTCAAAGAAAATCCCATTTTTAAACAAGTTCACCATACAATATTGTAGTGGACGGAAAAGTGTATGTGAATTTTACAACTTCATACAAATGCCAACATCTACGTACGTGATGCTCGAGTTCATGCATTTCAGCCGAAAGTGTGCTTCAGTTCAACTCGCCTTTGGTCCATTATTGCTGCATTCCCTGCGGGCAAGCGGGGTTTGTGAATTATTTATGCACATGGCGATCAGGCAGCGAACAAAGGGCATCGTACGAGCGGGTAAAAAACAACATTAAATTTACATACTTTCCATGAGGTATGGTTAAAATGATCCATAATAACTTTATTGCATGCTAGTTGCCGTCAATTTGTGGATTGCAGTTGTAGTGCGATTTTCCGAAGCAAAAGGTTGTAAGTGAGCAGAGATTCCTGCAGTCGAAACGAAATGGGGTCTGCGGTAGGCCCCAAAAATATCTGCTTCACAAAATCTCAAAAACAACGGGCGCAACGATCGTGCGGGCTTCGATCCGGGTGGGAAAAAAAGAGCGAGCGATTCCCTTTTCGGGCCCAAATTACATACACGAACAGTACGCCAGCAGTGAGCCGGTCCTCGTTTCTCATCAGCGGTGGTTTGTTTGCACTCATTAAAAAAGTGACCAGGGCACTCAGGAACAAGATGCAAAAGTGCTAACCAGTTACCACTATTCAGGACAACGCAGCTTCGCTGTTGGATCACCGGCCTGACGGGGAAGCCGTCGCTGTTGGACGCTCGGACCGCCAGCATCTTCAAGCTCGGCCAAACGCGGCGAAAGCGAAACAAGCGTGTACGGCCAAAGCAGGCACGGGACTGTAAAGCTAAATTTAATGACTTAATTACGTATCAGACTATCATGCGTGCCGTGTATCCGGGCGCGTTTCTGGCGCAGGTAAGTGGCTTCGTTTGCCGGCAGAGTCAAACGGCAGAGGATTACTGATAACGTAAGCATCTGTAACAGGAAGAAAAACTGCGTTACTCATGCAAATTTATATCGGTCGCATGTGACGCGGCAATGCTTGTGAGGCAGTCGAATATTGATGATATTTGTTGTTAACAGAAGGTACATAACTAGCCAGTTTATACTGTTCAGGAAAACACTTTGTTAAGTTTGGTTGAATATTAACAGCAGCATCTGTGTGTAGTTTTGTGAAGCACACAACTTTGTGCAGTTTAAAACTATTTATGTCGGTAAATTTGCACATTTTTTTGTATCGAGCACACATTGTACCCTATTTCCAACTCTTTGCACTGATTTGAAATATGTTCGATACTGAGCACAAACAGAAACCGCGGGAGAAAAACAACTTTCTTGCCCAACCATTTGTCAAACCAGTAAACTGGTATAGGAGAAGCAATAATCACGACAACGAAGCAATTTATCATGTTGGCCTCGTCATGGTTGATTAGCTTGTTATATTTGCTGTAGAAAAGAAGAGTAATTGTTTACATTGAAATCCTCCTGGATAGGAGTTGGATTTCGAGTTACTCAATAGATGATTTGTTGAAAGATACTGTAAAATTGGTTTAGAAAACTGATGTTGCGTAAAGTATACTTTACAAAACACGAACGAAAGAGACTCTTTTATTTTTAAGTTGTAAAATGTTTCTGCATACTAAATAAGAAAGTTCAAATGTAACAAGAGCGGCGTTTATTTTGCGTTGAATTGGTCTGCCGATCAACTAGCATCGGCATTGGATCAAACGAACCCAAAACGATCCAGCGTGATTTTTTTTTCCAAACTCTCAAATTCCTTCTATGCATGGGATCTAAGTCTTTTCTCTCCTTTTCCCGTTTTATGACAAGCCTTTCTCCAGCCGCATACACGCTGACGAATGAACACATGCATACGGAAAGGTTTACGTCTGCGAGCAAAGGCGAGAAAGAAGCTGAGAGACATTTTTACGACTTGATTAATACCATGGTCACCTTCGCCCAGTGTTCGCTTAATTGATGTCGTTGTAAACTTGACTTGTTTCTTCTCTTGTTCTTGACCATTTCTTCGAAAGCAGTTAGTGCCTTCGGCATCTTTTAACTGCTTTAAGTGTATTTCTGCTCCATTTCTGTTATGGTGGATGATAGGAGGGTTTGAAGCTTTTTTAAAAAGGTGAGACATAGAAGTTACTGATTCAATCTTAAATCAGCGAGTTCAATACATTATGCAACACAATTGTTAAGGTAAAACTAATAGTTAAATTGAAAGCTGTTCGAATAATTAAATTATATTTTTATGTTGCAATACACAGACAACAATGTGGGACTGGTGACTGGATATCTCGCGTTTCGCCGGTAATCTCGCACCCGTTATTTAAATTTCTACTCATGCATTGGTTGATTCAAAAGGTGCAGGTGTCATCTCTGGCGATCCACCACATGTCCGTATCAATAACAGCATCGACGCTCCCTACCGCATTAAACTAACCCCAATTCTGTAAGTCAACCTCGGTTTGTGCGTGCATATGTCGACTTTCTTCTAACAAATGAGATCGCCTCTTCCCTACAGTGTTGCTGCTGGGCTATATATCTTCTACCTAATGCCCGAACTTCGGGGGTTTTTCTTTACAAAATATGCACTCCTAGGTGAGCAGGCAGCACCAAACGTCATAACGGAAATTGCGTTCCCCCTAGGGTTTCGATTCCGGCCGGGTTCTACTGTCGCAGAAAAATAGTTTGCTTCGTTGATCGCCTTGTTTCATTCGCGCTTGTAAAACAAGCGCGAATTTCACCTGTGATAGCAATTGAGTGAGACTCTGGAAACTGGTGCAGCCCTTGGACATGCTCCGTTACTTGCTCAGTTTTCCCTGGGAGTAAGAAGGTGTTAGGGGAAACTCCTCGCACATGTATTCGAAATTTGTTTACTACATACCTTGATTTGAGGCGTATTGCAATCACATCACACTATAAAGCACTGTTCAATAAAAAGATCCACAACGAATGATCCACAAGACTGCATTTCAGTTTTTGGCATCTATACTGTAAAATAAAATGATAATACTAAAACAAGCTTTGATTTTAATACAACTTTTTCACATAACTTATATGCACGATTAGCCTTGTGATGGCCTCGATGTGCCGGAAGACATTAGTTTACCAGGAGAGAAGGTGTAGTTTTGCATTGCAATCGTTTACAACTGCAATTCTCTGTATTTTTATCCGAACATGATATTTGTAATACTAGCATGTTTAGAATATGTTGCAACCACGTTCAGTTTCTTAATGTTTTAGTATAAGAAAACACATCATTGCCTTTTTCAGTTTGTTTATCTCCTGATGAGAGAACATGTGAGATTTTCAATGGTCCGTCGATCGAGGTGAACAATAAACTCACTATGAAACTTTTTTTCTCACTACCGCTATAATCACCGTGCTATCATATCACTATACAAAAATCAAGCATACAGAACGCCTCACCAGAGGCATTATTCTTCACTTGTACAACTCTACGGAAAACCGAGGTGGGCACTCTTTTGTAAAACCCTATCGATAGCGGGCGAGAGGGTATGAAGCACGCGGTTCCTCGTTTTACAATCGACATAGGACGAACCTTCATAGCAGTGCAGTTTCACATTGATAGGAAAACCTAGCAGCCGAGTTTCCGTGATGAGTATTTTTTTTTTTGTATCGTTGATATTCAACGATTTCAGTTTTTCTCTGAACATACCGGCTACTCACGGTTTCCGGAAGCTCACAGGGCCCATACAGCATCCGAATGTGGTTTTGGTAGCGATCATTTCGTGGAATGTTCCGTAAGCGCACTGTATCGGTTTATTAGTATACCAATCGTATCATCATTTTAACATGAACGGTTATAGATAGACCTCTAAAATACCTCATTGAAAACTTTTTGGTTTCGGCAGGAATTGATCCGGTAGCGAAAGACTCTCAAGTATATCAAGCAGTTCACAGAAACCTATAGTAGAGATTTTACTCGAATATATCGTGACTAACATAAGTTTGTGGAATGTTGTGAATGAAATGGTGCAAAGTATTTTTTGGAAGCTACATCGTGAATAACGACCTCAAAATAAGACTTTATTTCAGATAACCGTTTAGAGTTGCTTAGGAGTAATAAAAATCTTAGAAGCCGCTGATACAATATTAAACAAGCGAGTTCACAACAGCATGCAATAAAATTGAGGAGTTTCAATTATGTTCGAGTAGGTATATTCCAATGAAATGAAATTGTCTATGTTTAAATACACAGCCAATCGTATGTATATTGTGAAATTGAAGCTTACTTACTGTCTCGATGGTTGCGTCTTCAAATTAGGAATCAAATATTAATAAAAATGCAATAACTTGCACTTAATTCGTACAAGGATCTTCATTATATTTTTGATCGTATCGTTATATGTTAAACCAATGCAGCGATTCCAGTTTTTCATGTTGTATTATCGTAAACAAAAAACATTAGCTTGTTTCCACATGAAAAAAATGCTTCTGCAATCGTCAGCAGATGAGGTATGCGGAGCAATTATGTTCGAGTTAAGACGGAGAGCGAGCGTGCTCGCGACTCCTATCGCTGGCACACTCGATCAACTTTTATGAAGATGCGGAGATGAGTAAACGACACCGTTGACGATGAAAAGACGAACGAAAGGATTAATGATCACGTTTCGAGAGGTGAAAGATTTATTGCTAGTAATCACAGCTGGAGGATGCCGCTGCGTGAGATTGATTGGAATTTCGACACCGAATGCGAACGAATGAGGAGGGGACGACTAGATGCCCGAAGCCATCCGGTGAAGCAGCATGGATAACCATCTTGCTAGATGTAGTGGACCGCTGGCTGACCGGTCTGTCATTTCTGATCGAAGAGTCACCCGGAACTAGAGGGGAGAGGGATGATATATTTTACTCAGATTTTACCTCCTCTGAAATCCAACAGTTTACACATCAGGACAACCCCGATTACTTCATTTGTTGTTGAAGTAATTTTCGTTCGACTTTTAGGAACAGTTCGAATCACGTTACAGCTTTCATATGCGTTGCTTTAGTAGTAAGTGGTTGATGAAAACAGAGAACAAGAAAACTACATGTAAGGCGTTGAATTCGTTAGAATGTGGGTTCGCTTCGATTTCGATGCGCAAATTGTTGGTTGCGTATTCGATTCTACCGGTGAGCTCATCATCGATCCGTACAAGAACGATGGTCTCATTTCCTACCGAATACGCGCTGTGAAAGAGCGATCATCTGACCGTTCTCGGACTCAGCACCTGACTGACCCGAGGTTGTCAGTTTCGTAGGCGCCACTGGCAAGACTGGTGCCGATAGAGTTCAAAGGCATGTTGCGGCATTCTCTTGTTTCCGTCGGTGGCTTAGCCAGACATGTCCCAGCGTCCGGGCCGATTCTGGGCTATTTTTCAACTCGGGACTGATCTTCCGCATTGTTATTACCTGGCGTTGATGCCCTCTTTGGTCGGTGCCTAACGCCTGATCACTGATGACTCAATCAAATCGAGGATAATTAGACGTTATTAGTGATGATAGTTCATTTCTTTTACATTCTCATTCCGACCAGATCACCGCGTAGAAGAAACACAAACACACCGAAAAAATCTTATGCTTTGATGCCGACTTTGACCATTTTCATCGTGAGCTGACGAACAAATTACGATCTGGGAGCGCTCAAAAACGCTTGTACAATCTTTTCGTTTTGCTGGTAAATATCATTTTTGTCAGCATAACTGAACTTTCAGTCAACTTAACAAAAGTCTCAAAGCAAAAGTTATGGTTAAAAAAAGTTTTTCTAATGATATCGTGCATTCATCGTTACACGAGTACCAATTTTGGAACAGAATTAAATTATTTTGTTAAAATTCTTTTTGTAGTGTTTTGTTTGAAACACACCATTTTATTGTAACAGCGCGTGTGCAAGTTTCGAACGTCGATAAGAAAGCAGTATAATGCGATCAATGAACAAATAGCCGGATGACTGGGTGCACAATTGTTTGTACGGCTGATCTAAAGCAGCTGGGAGCGTGGTTCAAAGGGTTATCATCTGCAGTGCGCTGCAGCGTTTCCTGCTGACGACGATCGCGGAACTGGCTAGCGCTTTGATGTTTGTGCGTCATAAATTTCAGGCACATCTTTTTGGTTTGCCGTGGAACTCTATGCGGTGATATCACTGGGATCACACTGCGCTTTATTTGTCTTAATTAATTTCTTTCCCTTTTTACATAAACTGACTAAGTGGGCGCTTTTGCATGGAAAGGTGCTCTAGTTTAGTGCGGATCAGGACCGATTGCGACACATGCAATTATCACATTATCTGAACGCACAGTGATCGTGTACTGTTATTTCATCATATTATCTCGTTTCGCCTTCTTGCGGTTTTGTTGTGGTGCATTACAACAGTGTCACTTTTCACGCATGAAGTGCGCTTCACAGACAACGATACAAATTGCCATGTAATATGAGCATTGACCAGAAAAGTGCTACGAACGGAAGTGTTTTTTTGTCTGTTCCTTATATTATCTGCGTTTAAGAATAGCATTTAAATAACTGTGCATAATTTTAACGCAGTATTTGTTTTAAAATTATGCACAATGGTAACATTCATTACTATGTAGTCGAATATGTTAAGTTGATAATTTCTCGGAGTTTTTGTGTCATGATGTTTTGCAGATTTTACTACAACCAGTATAGATGCAATGTAAATTGGTTCCCACTAGCGATCTCATGCAGAAAGAAGAAATAGTGTGTTATAATCATGTAGATGATGGCTTAATTAGCTCATAACTGGAAACGGTGTCCATGCCACTGGCCCATTGCGCTAGTGTTTGGCAAGTATGTGTAGATGCGCCTCGGAAAAGAGCACTGATCACTTACGGTGCGATCGTCTTCGATTACCGCCATATGGAAGAACGGTGTTAGTGCGAGTGGTTGTTCGATCAACGGGCGATGCTGTCGTCCGGCCGTTCCTGCCACATCCATGAATACTCAAGGAAAGACAACAAGTTCATGCTCATGCGATTCGGGATCTTTGCATGGTGTTGTTTCGCGAACGGAAAACCAGTTTTACCGCGAATGTTAATAAAAATGTGTGTGGCAATGCCACTATCCATGAGCAGTGCCGTCTAAGTGTCGCGTAAGGAATGGTATTTCAAACACCCAGACTGGATCTGCAACAAATTCGGAGGAAAGAGAAAAGAAGATACGAGCGAAGACAGAGCAGGAGTAGAATAGAGTATTTTAGTTCTTATTCCCGCTTTTAAGAAGCATGGTACACTTTGCAGTCACTTAATAACCCGAACATGCATGAAAGAAAATTAAAATAATAAATGTGGTTCGCTAATTTACATAAGCAGGCTCATCCATTGGAATGAGTTATTAATGGGCTTCGGCAAAATGAGCATAAAAATATAATATCTGTAAAAAGTCAGACCAAATCGGTTAACTTTTGTAACTATTTTATCAAGTAGGTTAATAGTGGGAAACCTAAACGAGTTTGACTAACAAATAGAGAAATTGCTATTTTCTCATCGAATTGGATCAGCCAGTTAACTACATATTTGCTAGTACGCTAGTAAACGTTTTCGTATGTACAATATTTTTAACATTTAAATGAAATATAATCAAACCAAAAGAGAGACAATGTATACATACATCAAGCGTATGTTTAAATTCCATGCTCAAGCATAAAAAATACTTTATAAACCGAAACAATCAAAGAGCCATTTAAAAGAACGACATGTAATGTAAGCGAATCTGACACGTAAAACACGTTGAGTACATAAACGTGATTGGTTATTCCCGGTTACGGAGACGTACACAATGGTGATTGCTCAGTGGTGATTGCATTGTAGAAAAATATGGTATAAAGAAGATGGGTAGTGGTACCATCAACAGCCAATGGGTAGCAATAGCACAGTACAGGAGCTTGATAATTATGTAATTTAACAACCCAGTAAGGTATTTTTAACAATTGCAAAATCGTGATTTCTCAAAAATGTAGTCAATTTCGAGAGATTTGATTGTTTTCAATTCGATAGTGTAGTTTAAAAGATGCGTGTTCTATTTTATACATAGTACATTCATTTGTTGTACGCATGTACTGTATGAAAACAGAGAGTGGGCGAAATCATACATTTTTAAAACAATCTCTACTCCTCCTCTACCGCTTCTGTGTGTGTGTATTATTTTATGAAAATACACATTGAGAGAATGATTACTGTACACGCGCTGCACACCAAACGCATCCTCACGATTTCATACTCATTGCATTCCTCCGAAAACCTCGGCTGCAACTAGCTGCAGCTGCCAACCACTAACGCCAGCAACAATCTCACAAAGGTTAAGGATTTTAGCGAACAATATTTCATTCCTCCATAATAGCCGCTTGCTTGGGGCAATATTTCGTGCCCAAATAATTTCTCACTCGTGTTCCTTGTCGGAGGCTCCATGGAGTTGGCATAAAGTCTTAAAAGTTCAGCATCGTCTGTATCACCTGTTTTATCCTACCTCTTCCGTTCCGTGGGTATCGTACGGGGGGAGGGATCCCTTGGGAACGTGCAATCATGACCGCGGCTTCTTTATCCAATCAAATTCGCCCGAAAACGCTTACTTGGGCATGGATCGAAAGGATGCCACACGAGCGCAATCGGGCGCTACGGAACGAGTTAACCCACCGTTGTTTGCAGCGGGCAAATAAATGAGAACCCTAAAATAAACAAGTGAAAACGTTGATAAAAGTCACGCAGGCAGGCGAAATCTAAGGCACCGCGATATTATTATGACTGCGGTGTATAAAACACGCTCTGCACGCTCAGGTAGACCACACCACCTCATTATGAGGCTAGCCCGCCGGCTGTTGGGGAATGTAAAAGGAAGTTGTTGAGAATCGATCGGTTTCCCAGCTCTGCTTCGTGTATACCATGTAAGGTTAGCCAAGCACTGACAAAAGCTTTACCATGCCATGCTTTTCCCCGCAGGGTACGAAACTCATCCATAAAACCGCTCGCGTCGCATGTGCACAGGTAGGTACGCTCCGTTTCTTTTCGCGCAGAACCTTCACTTTAACCTGTATTTTCCAGCGGCGCATCCAAAAAGCACGTATTATGTAGACCCCACCGACTGACCGACGAAAGGCTGCCACAATCGTCAATTTTCTGATGAGGAGTAAAACGAAGATAATGGCTTAATTTAGTTATTTATATTTCCGCGCGATCCAACTAACTACGGGTAAGGGGGGTTCTCGTCGAAATGGGGCGCAGCGAGAAAGGAGAATCGGTTCACGCAGGAACGATCGCGCAACTTTTTTTTTAGTTAGGGCTTTGTTTTGGCGTGCTCCGGCTCAGATGGCAAAGGATGAGCCATCGTTGGATGAATGCAATCTGCAATCTTCAATCAATCAGACCGATCGAAAGCTGCGGAACGTGGAGAATCTCAGATCTCGTTGGATTGGACGTTCGGTCTGGTCTGTTTCCTCAAGACCAACAGATTTCAACATAAAATGTATAATTTCAAATTTTCCAGTTAATACGTTTGACATTGAATCTACGCTACCAACTGGGTAGAAAACCAAATGAAATGTATGATCACGACAAACTTTGTAAGACTTTTACAAAATCAAAATTTGCTAGAAAAAAAATTCAGTACATCAGCAGATGTTTGTTTGTTTGTAGTTATGCTAATGTTGCTAATTTAATCGAAATTGTATGCTACACACAACAAAGAAGTTTCGCGATGTTTATGGCGACCGTGTTGGAAACGAAATTTAAATCCCCTTCATGCAAATAACACCCATAATCAATCATAATCGTAATACTCTTTACAATTTATGTAGCCTCAATAATACACTGTAACGTGAACGCCAAACTTATCGATTGTATCGTTTGCCGGATTGATTTTGTTGGATGTTTAGATTAAATATCAAATTGTATTTATTTACTGTTTACATTTTCCGGTATGCTATAGGTAGCCTCCAAAGCACACTGATTGGTTGCCAAGGGAACAATTAAAAACCTTCGTTTAACCCGTCCGGAATGGTTTGAGGCTACAACGTACCACATGCAGTTCGAAAATTGTTTTGCTTATAATGTTTTCTGTGTGGAAAATGAATACTTGGAAATGGCCACGACGTGATCGTGATTGTTATGAATCATCTGTCGATGTTTTTTTTCATTGTATAAAATTGCGTCAAATTACAGGCGGATTCCAAGCGCTCAGTAAGACACAAAGCTGGATCTCGATATTCAATATCAGTCAATATTTACAAATTCAACGTCTACCATCCAAACGGCCGTTCCTGTTAACCGCTGTTTTGCTTCCGGTGAGTGACTTTTGATTTTACCATTATTTGTATTATTTATACCAGCCCGGGCTCGGATCAAATGGTTGTGAAAAATACAACATCTGTGCGCTCAAAAACAAGTCACTGGTTCCTCTCTGGTCGACCGTACTTGCTGCTAGAACAAAAGCATGATACGAAGAAACAAAGTTGATTAAATTCTGTTTGATCTTGTAGAATCAACTACTGCATGGTTGTTATTCGAAGATACTCGCTTTGTAGACATGTGAGTCGTCTGTGAACGAAAATAGCTTACGAATCATCTGTGGGATCTGTTGGTTTTCCGTGTTTTCTCAACTTGTTCGATTTCCTGTACGGGAATGATAATACGACGAAAATAAAAGCATTTCACCTATCGGACACGTGCACGAAATTGCACCATAGAAAAACAAAAACATATCTGTAGCTTTACAATTGCATGCAGATGGAGGCAATGGTTTTGTGGGTTTGATCTCAAATACGGAAACGCGTGCAAGTGTCGTGCAGATGTGTAAAATAATTTTTGTTTGATGTTTCGTATTTATAAATAAGATATTTGGTTGTTGTTTTTCTTTCATCAAACATTATGCGTCATAATAATACGATCAAATGCTGAGCTGCATTGAAAATTTGAAAGATTATTTGATACCTAACCGGTTGATTAGTTCCACGAGAGCTAGTCAACAGAGGCATAAGCGTTCATAAAACTGGATAAACTGAGAAGCACAATGAGGACGAAAATTAAACCCTCAATTTTCTTCGTACCAATGACACTGGCGATCATTTTGTGCTTGAGTTTGTACGCCCGAAGTTAATATTTTCGCAAGACCCCCAAACCTCCAAAGCCAGTCAACAAAAGGTAACTGACTACCAAAGCGAGCAGCCGCTTGAACGTATGGCTTAAATTAGAAACAGGAACGCGAAACGCGAAAAACAAAGAACCAAGAACGGGAGACTCAAAACGAGAAATTAAATAAGTGATTAAAATGAACACGAAGCACACGGTAAAGGATAATTTTCTCGTTGTGTGTAGCATAGGCAGCGTTAACACTGTATGCCTGTTTGCTTCCGATGCTGATGTCCGATCAGTTCCGCAGCTTCAAAGATCGACTCGCATTGAGCAAAGAATAATGACATCAAGAGGGAACGAGACAGTAAGAAGGGCGCACACATATATGGACCAGAGACGCGTGCAGGTTCGGGCAGTGTTTTTATGTTTTTTTTTTTTTTGCTTATGGAGCCTGCCCGGAACCTCAAAACCCACGGCAAGTAAATATTACGGCCACGGGAAGCTAGCAAACGGCAAACAAAGCAAACAGACCGGCCTAAGCGAGACGGAGGAATCATTAAAGAGATACCTCTTAATTTTCTCACCCCCTCGGCGGGCTAATGAAACGCGTTTATTGGCGTTGAGCCGAACTCCTCGGCTTGCACACCGTGCTGAGCACGATGATACTCAATGATTTCTCAGTTTTTTCTCCGTTCTGTTTCTTTCCGTGATCTCTTTCTCCCGGGAAGTGCCCCACGTCTTGCGTCTTGTGGAACGAAACATTCTTTGATTATCTTGTTTATATTCCTCCACAGCGGACATCACTCTGGGATTTTATTCTTCCAATTCGGCCTCGGGGAGCCACGACGAAAGAATAAACGAACTAACGAACTAACGACCAAATCAACCATCTCGCGTCTCCAAGGGGATGGGCTCTTGTGTTAAATGAAACAAAAGAAAAAAAATCGAATGAGAAAGATCATTTGACAGTTTCGCTAGACTGTGATTGTTTTTTTTTTGTATGTTTCATCCAAACCTCCAGTGTCTATGTGTGCGCTCGCGATCGTGCTGCTACCAGATTGAACCATCATAAAAACGTGCCACACGATCACAGCGCTCGAAAAAAAAACACATCTTCGAGCGCGGATTGGAATGATAGCAAAAACACATATGAGATATGCCGCATCTCTCTCCCATACCTGAGCCTGAATTAAGTTGTAAACTGGAAAGCTGTTCAGCATCCCTATTATCGAGTTTCAACCATAGGTTCTGAGACGATAACACTTTGCCGGACACAACGGTTTGCGAAATACGATCGCAAACCAACCCTCGGTTGATGTTGTCGACAAGATTTCCTAAATCCTCGTACGCAGCATGACTGAGAGACCGGTGCCATGCAATAGTATGGATTTTTATTTCCCTCGCGTTTTCGGGTGTTTTTAGCCGAAGCCTCCTTTGCCTTGACCTCGACTTTTACCGAGTGCTAGCGAGCACCGCCTACGGCGAGGGTTCCAAGCTCGGCAAATTTATAACCCATCTCGTCGAAACTGTCCAGCAGGCAGGAGGGCAGTGTGCATCCGTACGCATGCTGTGCGGAGGACTTTTTATTCTTCCTCTCTTCTATTACCTTCTCAACACCCGACCAAAGCACAACCGATAGCGCTCAGTGACCAATAGTCCGTGAAGTTAACAGGTGTGCCGGACGGAACACGGCATTTACTGGCGGTATCTCTACATGGGATTGCGCACCTCGCCAGTTTATGATGGCTTTGGCGGTGGTGATAGTGAATGCTTCGTCTTTTGTATCACTATATTTTCTTTTCTGGCTTTACTATATAGCTCCATTACGATCAAATTGTGCGTTGGATCGTTTGCCAACCCAATGAAAGTAACAATTTCATCGAATCACTTGGATGTTTCAATAAGTAAAACCTTAAATCAGTGTTGCATAGGCTTTAATAAAAGTGTTTGTTGATCAATTTTCACTGAACAATGGAGACGCATGGCTTCTTATCTTGTACTTATGTATGCCGAACATAACTCTGCCCGAACCGAGACCGAGACTTGATGCCTCCCGAGGAAGCAAAATTGATCGATCATGCTAGGAAATGAAAACAAACAAAAGAATACTCATCTCTACCTATGTCAAAATGATAATGTAATCATCATGCCAAAGTGCAGCAAAGTTTCTTTTGAAAAAACATTTGCCGTGCCAAATGTGAAGCTCTTTACTGTGGTGGTGGTGGTGGTGGAAAACCATTGTCGGAACCTGCTGCAACCTAGATTATCCGGAACGGATGCAGGTACGGAGCGCGTACCTGTAAGCTTGTGCCGTGCATTTGGTGGTTGTCATGCTTACAACGATACGAGCATAGGCGAAAACCCTCGACCAAAAATAGCCGAAAAGAAAAGGAGATGGATGTAAGGTCAAAATGCCTCGAAATAAAGCGACCGGTTTGTGTTGGTATGAGTAGGTATGACATGTTGGGCACGCAAAACGAGGTGAAAATACGCTACATACGCGACTTCATAAAAAGACATCGCTGCATCTCGCAAACAAACAGCTTGATCACGATCATCATCGTCATCGTCATCATCATCGTCGTCGTCGTCGTTTTCAGCAAAGGTAGCAACAACATCATCAACGGCAACAGCAGCAGCAACAGCAGCCAACGTTTGAGGACTTCATTTCTTCTTGGAGAACCATTTCTTCTGCCAGACGATTATCGGTGGTTCCGCTTTGGTAGCGTCTTTCGTATTCCATGTTGTTTTCGTTGTCTCCTGTCGCCGCTTCCGACACCAGCCCCCGCCGCCTTTCAGTGCTACTTTTTCGTACGATCTCTCGATCAACGTGCTCTCATGCGAGAGAGTATGGGGCAGTTCACACGACAAAATTATCACGCTCTCGGCCACGGGAACCTTCGGTTGATCTTCGGTTCGTTTTTGGTGGATGAGGATCCTCCGCAGTTTGAGGCGTCACATCCACGGCACGAAGCCCAGAACGAAGCTCGGTGCACACAAGAATTCGAATATTGAGCATGCGAGAACGATCCCGGGTGCACATGACTTCTCGTTTACTCTTACTATGCGTATAGAACGGAGACTTCGTATTCATGCCGAAGGTTTCCGTGGCCGTGATCGTGATAATTTTGTCGTGTGAACTGCGCTATGTGCTCTCTTCTCTGCGTATCTTCTTCTTACCTATGCCCGTTCTCTCTCTCTCTTTCTCTGTTTCTTTCCGCCATTCGCAGTGATCATACCGCTTTCATCATGTTCTCGTATAGGACGATTCAATGAGCACACACACTACGGCAAATATAGGATGCTGCTCCCACTAACACCCACAGAGAAACGTTTTGAGAAGCAGACCAAACCGGTCGGGGCAGGGTTTAGCAACCTGGAATATTTCTAATGGTCATAAGTGTGTACTCATTTTCTTTCAAATACCCAAGGCAGTATATGTATCGTTCAAGCACATATGGGTAAATTAACCGTTTTTTATTGTTATTAGAGGCGACTTGGCCGTATTTAACCGAGCGTTTTCGCAGTGCTCAAATTTGATGTAATACTCGGAACACCCTATGAGCAAGAGTCAGTGGGCGTCAAGTTGCTCATCCCTGCACTACATGATCACTTCATTACCGAAAAGCCAGCGGCACCCGCAGCGAAAACGCTCTCCAGCAGTGTTTTGAACTCTCTTTCCTCCGTTTCGCACCCACCCGCACACACCCAAGATTGTATCGGAATGCTGATGCACGCCTGCCGCCTCCATGTCGACTCGGCACATTGCCAGTTTGAGCCGAACCGAGCCGAAACACAGTGCGAGCACAAGCGCGATCCCGCGAGCGTTTCGAACATACACTCGTCGTACAGCGTGATCGATCGCGTCAATCTTGCATTGTTCAACACAATTAATTGTCCTGGCCGTGCCATAGCCACAGATAGTGCGACGGTGTGTGAAGTGCTCTCTATCGTGTTACTGATAATCGATTCTGGTCCAACTCGGAGATCGCGCGATCTGTTGATTGTTGTTGGGTGTCAGACGTCACTATCTGGCAACTCGGTGCTAATCCTGATCATCACTGCACTAGAATCAAGTAGTATTGTACGAAATGGAGCTCGTGTAGTCGTACTTTGAACGAATTCTAGAGTGAGGTTTCAATTATTTAAGGTTATTCAGTACATACAGTGTTTGCCAGTGACGCCATTTTGCCGACGGCTTTCGGCTGCGTGACAAGTGTGATGTACACGTGACGGCTACCACATTTTGCGACAAATCCCCAACACTTCGATCGAATTTGGAAGGAGAAAATTTCGGTCATTCGAATGAGTGAGCAGCGTATTCGGTAAATTTATAGCACGAAGCCCAAGGCTGTAAGTACGTGTCGGTAAAGCGAGCTAGAGGAATGTGCCATAGTAGGCGGTGCATCTAAATTATTGTTCCATGTGCGTGTACGAGAAAAAGTCGAACTTCATATTGAAGGAGTGAGTGTGTTGCTAGTGAATAATAGATTGGCTGCCGTGCAGTTTGAGCGTGGTTTTACAAACGGTCGATATTAGCGATCCTACATGGAGGCAGCAGTATCACAGTGGAAAAAGAAAAAAAAAGCGTTGTCTAAGTGATAGAATGTTGATTGTCTCAATGTCTCCGAAAAGTGTATCTGGAAATATTGGTGTGATTTAATTGTGTTGAAATCGGAGGAAAGTACTGCATGCAGAGCGGTACTGAACCACAATGCCGGAGAAAGAAACTTTCCACGAGCATATGCAAGTGCACCCGTTCCATCATCCAGGGCATTCGTTGGCGGCCCATCATGCGCACCATCACCCACAGGCCGGATTAGCTGCACACGGCTTAAGCGCGGCAGCTGCAGCGGCTGCGGCTGCTGCTGCGGCTGCCGTCAACGGTGCTGGACCTGCCGGAAGCGGTGCATACGGCCCGCTGCAAATCCCGTCGGCATTCGTAGCGTTCCACACGCAGCTTCCCGCGGCGGCTGGGCTTGACCAGCGCTCCCCACACGACGGCCGCTACCTATGGGATCCTACAGGATCACCATCAGCTTCTTCCTTCCATCATCCCCATCATACACAACCACACGGGTAAGTTAAATTTTACATTACTACATTAACTGCATTAATTCACATTACTGTTCATTTCCGTTGTGATCGCACTAGGAGTAGGATAACGCAAAGTAATCTCAAGTAATAATCTTAAGTAAGCTCAAGTTTATCATACGAGTTGAAGTAAACCGCAGACAAATTAATCTACAAATTCAAATACGAAAACACTGCTGTTATAGTCATTGTAAATCCTCAGGCACCGTGTGATTTCACCAGTTTGACCGATTAAACAACCGGTACAACAACGGTGCAACGAAATTAGATCAAGTATATAATGTTTGACATGTTCAATCACTCGTACAGTGAAGTCACGTCGTTTGCATTCACTTTTTGTAATCATTCAGTCTGCTGAAAGGTCTTTCGAAGAACATGATGGTGATAGTACGGAGGATAGTGTTGTTGATGGTGAAGCAATGCTAGTGCTAGTGATTAGAATGAATGCATCACAAAATCATAGGTCGATGGAAGGGGTACTAGAACACATGTAAACAAATTTCCTAAACAAGGCATCGATGATAGAGGCGGAGACATGCGTTGGAATATGGGGGACTCATATTTATAAATAAAATAGACAGTTTTTATGATGCCTGCGCTGTAACTGCGTTTGCGTTCCGATGCTCCAGTGCTGAAAGCTTCTGTTTTTTGAACAAGGGTGAGGAACTGAGGCAGCCATTGCTTCTACGAATAGTTATAAAAATCATCGCATCGAGCGAGAATGCATGCATGACTGCGAAGCAAACGAAATATGCATGTGCAACATCGCGCTCTCATTAACAAAAGATGTAGCGTTTATGAACAAGGCGGTATAAAACGTCGAGCGTAAATTTCGCTCATGCCCTCATGTCCTCATGCGCTCATGTCCAGGCACAGCTTCGATGGGGTTATATCGATGAGTTTTAAATAAACAGTAATTTCAGGTTCACTATCCCTACGGTGCCGTAGGTTTCGATTAATGATATGTCTGCTGCAAACAAGGGGATACGGAGAGTTTATCCGATCGTAACAAATGCCACTGTCCGTATGCGGTAATCGTCCGCCAGAGTTCTCCGAGACAAATAGAGCTCGTAAATGTTCGTTTCAGGCGGCCATGTTTTGGCGATAAATGGTATAAAAAAGGAAGACTAAATGGTGACCTCGGATGAGTCGAATTGTGGAAGCGATTAAAGGCCACCATTCCTTTTACCTATTTGTTTATTTATTGTGATATTTACTACTCGGTCAGGTGCCGTTAGTAAAAAGCATTCGGTCTGAGGGACTTGAATATCGTAATAGGCATTGCGTTCTCTGTGCTGGGGAAATGGTAAATATAGTTCACGCTTATATTTGAGATCCCATGCCAAATTACCATGACTGAATGAGATTGCGCTGCACTTGTCATAAAGCTACCAACCCTTGATTGCTCCATAATCATGTGCATGAAATGGAATTCGAATCTTGTCGTCACACCCAAAGCTGTCAGTGAGGTGATTATACACCGAAAACACTGTGTAATTGGATATTTTTCGCTGCAACGGAAGCGTGAAGCGAGAGTGTGGGTGCATTTAGAGCCTGTCGAAGGCAGGTAGCTCACAGACGATGGAGGGGATCGAGAATCTTTGCTTCGGCCGAACCGGAGAAAGCAAGCCATCTATCAGATGAAGGTGCCAAGATACTTCCGACAGTCCCTACATCTTAGAATTATGCTTTGTCGTTTTTCACCGACAGTGACCGGACGGTCGAACAGGGGAAGGTTTATTCAAACGGCACCGTCGTGACACTTGCAAGCCCTTGCGTAGCAAAGCTATGGTGAGGGAACTCTGCTGCAAGGGTCCCACCTCCCGCTGGTCCCCGAGAAAAAGGATCAATGTTCTGACTTGAAAGAAAAAAAATCCCTCCCGATAGGTTTGGAAAACCTGCCACGCTTTCTTTAGCGTGTATTTTATCCGTTTCCACTATGACACTGCGGGAACGTGTTCTGGAACGCCAACGAGTTTCTGGAAAATCATCATTATACACTACACAGGCAACCTTGTACTTTCCTGCGTGATGGAACAATTGGTACGCCAAACAGCAGGGGTTCAGCATAAACCAGCACGTATCGGCGTTTTCGGGATTAGATAAAAATGTGATCTTTGTCAATCGGTCTCATTTGCACAAGCCTTAACGAAAGCCGTACCAGAATGAGCGCGATGCATTGTTCGGCACACATCTTCGGCAAGCTTTGCAATAGTAGAAAATGAATGATTTTCACATCTTTCCTGGAAGTTATCTGCCTCGAATGGGGGCTGAACCGTTTACACAAATTTCATCTGAACTGTCAGCAAAGGAAATGAACTTCTCTTACGTCAAAATGTTCTACCGTATAGAAGTTTTTTTTTTTCTTTCATCGGCTAATGCTCTTTGACATTCAACACCTAGTCTCACGCCTTGCAATGGACGGTCACCAACTATGATGAATGTGTAACCATAGAGAAGAGTGGAACGAGAACGAAAATTAAGGATCATTCCATGCTCCTGCCATTGTCACTTCCAAGGCTAAATGGCTATAACATACGTTGGTTCTTTCGGGAGTCCAAAGTCAACCGCTACCCATCGGTAACCCTCTGACCCTAGTCTGTTTACAGGCATCAAATTTCGAATATATTTTGGTTCAATTAGATGCAACCGAACTGTGATAAATGATACAGAATTATGGTTAGTTTTTGCATACTTTAAAACATCAGTGAAAGCCACACAACCGCTATTAAGATCGATTTTGGTTTGTTTGAGCACGCACTTAGTATACCATTATTACTGTTTATGTGCCATCTAACCGCAGTTCGGACTGAAACATGATCGTGGGGGTTGACCAGCATTTTCCTCGTTTCGATGTTGTCTACTTCCCCGATGGTTTGATTGGTTTCTAGAGAAAACGCGTCACACTCAAACGCGCTTAAATGATCACAACTAAAGTTCGCGGGTTCAAAATAATTAGAACGAATTCTTGTTTTTTTAATATACACAGCATTAAAGTGAAAATCACATAGAATAATTGTTGAGCAATGTTAAAAAAATCAGTTTTTCTTGTAGAGAAAAATATTTTGTTTCTTTAGAGAACGACGTAAGCCGAACGATCACGTCTAGAAGGTAATCTACTTTTCTCACAAGCGCATCATGAAGCATAGTGAGATGGTGGTGTTTGATCGTGTTTAAGAAATTATCGTTTCAATGTTTGGGTCAACGATGATTTGATCCGTGATGTTTCTTCGGGATATTTTTAAATGTTCGTTTACAGTTTATTAGCTTTCGTCCTCAATGTTGGTCCTCAATTTTTGTACATTGCTGCATTAGAGCTGCCCGCTCTTGATCCGCACCAGTGGAAAAGTTAAACAAAAAGGATTTCTTAATAACGCAATCAGAATGTGGGCACATATGAACTTGTTCTCAGCAAATTAACACGTATCTGTCAGAGTCGAATGTTTTATAGATTTGAAAAATGATACCTTTTTGGCGCTGAGAATGCATTGGTACGCTTTGAGAAATGCGTCTGATGTTTCTCGGAATCGGTTCATAAAAGGAGGGAAGAACCATTGCGATTGGCATTGTTTGCATAAAACCTAATCTCTCCATGGACTGGTTCTTTTTCCATCCCTGTCCCGAAGGCGATACAAAGGGCAAACTCAAAAGTCATGTTCCTTACACTTCGGCTGATACTATGGCCCTATGGGTCCACAAAAGGATGTAAAAATGCTCCTTCAGAAAAAGGATCGGTTGTTGCAAAAGAAATACAAAAAAACTGACACGCTGCTCGTGTTCTTCTTCCCTGTCTTTGCCGGGTGCTCCTGGTAGCCCGTTTAGAAAAGGGACATGATATTTTATATGCTTGCCTGTGCACAGAAAGAGTGACGATCCTTCCTGGAGATGCTGGCAAGATGCTGACAGTTTTGAAAACCTGAAGGAAGGAAATGGCAAGGCAGACAGAAGCACGTTCTTGCCAGACGGGTTTTACTAGCATGGATAAGACTCGCAGTAACACCACATGCTTTAAGGGAAGATGCAAGTGCAAAAAAGTATTTCACAAAGAGACAGAACGCAGCATAAGAAGACGAAAAGAGAGCAGAGTGAATAGCAGAAAAAAAATCTACGCAACGTTGCATGAAGCACAGCGAGCGATGAGTTCGGAGAAATATTGTTGGATATTTTTGGCGAAATTTATTACAGTTTCATCATTCTTTCGGATTCGGTAAGACTAATTTTAGAAAGAAAAAGATTGAAAATGAAATAATTCCTAATAACTCGTACAAACGCTACCGTTAGTGAAGGGTATGCATCATTCAGCAATGAGTTGCTGAAAATAATTTACATCGATCTATCAATTTCAAGCCATCTCAATTACTTATTACACCAACACTTGCGGTCTATATTTTCTCTTTCTTTTCTTGTAGTTGTAAAAGAAACCGCACGCCGCTTGGAATAGCGTGCACAAAAAAAAACTCATGATAACAACATGATTACCATCAGTATGGTGTGGTTGCATACTTTTTTCCCCAAGGATAGCTAATCTTTCACACCATCAGAAAAAAAATCTCCTTGTATGGCAAACATGGGCAGTCAATAGTGCACTTGTGTACTGCTGCTCCAATACCGCCACTGTAAAAGAAATAAGAACACCCAGGTGACAACTTCCGATTATGGTGTCCAATGTGATGAAGATACAAAGTGAGCCGGACAAAAAATAAAACATGTGATCAACGATGAAACGGAGAGAATCTATATAAAGCGATCATCGTAACGGTGAGCGGTTAATTATCTGCACTCGTACAAGATGCAACATTTCAATTACTGCACTTAAAACGCATGAGCTACTCCGTTTTACTGGACAGATTGCAGCATCGCCAGTGCAGCAAGGTGACGCGATGCGTGCTTGCATCCTCGTTGTCGCTATAAGCAGTCGGAACCATATCGCGAGAGCTTTGATTGTGTGCTGCGAAAATCTGTACCCACCCGAGGTAGATGTCTCAGGCTGTATCAAGTAGCTCAACCAGTCCAGACGGTCGCCACACGACGTAGTTTTAAAAATACCTACGAGTCTTGCGACGACGGAGTTGATCAACTAATTCAGGTTGCTCGTTTGGGTGCAGTAAAAAGCGGCCATCGTGGAAGCTTTTCGAGTTTGTTGGGAGAGGCCAAAGTTGGCAGCCGTGGTGGTTCACAAGATGACTTCTTCGGCGTGATATGAAGGTGCGGGGAAATCGGAAAACCAAAAAAAATAAAAAAATGAAGCGATTGAACCAGGCACAAGAATGGACGAACGAACGTGCGAAAGCGAGGATCGAAGAAAACAATCATGGCCGCCAATCCCTTCAACGGCACCGTTGAGAGTGTGGCTGTGCGATGAAGATGACGGTTTGTAGTGGCCTTTCGAATCGAATCGCCTGCGTCCGCTACAATGCTCCATCGCAGCGAGAAATGGGAGCTCCTGAGATGGAATGCTGGCCTCAAGGCTCCAATGCGCCTATCAAGCGCAGGCTTTGGAAGATATCCGGTCAGCTTTGTGAAAGGCGCAAGAAAGAGAAATATAACGAGATGAAAATACGCCATGGACGATGACGACGTCTAAAAACTAAGATGACAGTGCAAGGAAGTAAGGAGGAAGTACGGTCTCAGGCAAGATAGAGAAGAACCGAACCGATGTCCGAACGAACGGTGCGCAAGGCATAGCCCAAAAAAGGACCGGTAACAGAATGGAGAGCAGAACGGGAACTGAAAAAAGTGCTAACCAGTTGCCGAGATCTCACGAGATACGCGATCGTGAAGCTTTTCTGTTTTTCTTGGAACAGACAATTGCAGCAGCCCTTTTTTGTACTTGTCCGCGAGGCCGGACGGACGCGCTTGTGTGCATGAGTTTATTCGGTTTCAAATCCTCTCTGACGCTAAGGAAATGCAAAGCCTATAAATAAGCCCTTAGTGAAGCCTGAAGGCAATCCCTACAATAAACAACATGTGATGAAGCTGCACGGCAAACCATTGGCAAGCCAATGATAAAAAGTCTTAAATGTATGAAAGAAAAGAACTGTAACAAAACAAGTGCCATTTCGAAAAAAAAACAAAACATCTCACAACTCCTACCGTCAAGGCGCAACTGTTTTGCAACAAAAGTAAAACCAGTAAAATCAACACCAGCGGTTGAGTCTATTAGGAGTCAGCAAGAAATTGCATTTAAATGTAAACATGCGTTCATAAATTCAAACACTCTTGCCTGTTCCGTTCGTTGTCGGTTCTTTTTCGAATATATCGTATTGTTTTGAATTTTAAAATGTTGTAAGAATAGTGACAACGATTTGTAGGCATTAATTCCAATTGATAATTCGGGAGACTGAAATCTGCTTCCATTTAGCAATCCATGATTAGGAAGTCAATCTATTTGATATACATTTTTATTTACATTCGTCAAATACACACTATGCACGGAGCAGTTTTTGTTGAAATAAAGGGTAATAGCAAACAAACAAATTTTCGATTTAAATAATCGTATCGAGTGCGCAGCTACCTTCCATTCCCTTTTCCAATGTCGAACCTTTCAGGCGGACGAAGGACCAAGTGTTACTTTCTAAATATTGTTTGTGCAAATAATCGGCAGCATCCTCAGGCTTATAAATATTTCAACCAAGAACGAGAGGGAGAGCGTCCATTGTGATTTGAAACAAAAAATGCAAGAAAATCTGAAGAATGGTGCGCATGTATGAGAGTGTACAAAACGAAATGCACAACGCAACCGGTAAAAGGCCGAAGATCCGTGCGCCTGTGCATTCACATTTCACACATCATGCTGTTTGTTTATTGTTATCTTTTTTTGTGTGAGTTAATATTTGATTTCCAACTGCCTTTCGACTGGCGATCTGGCTTCTGGTGGTGGCTGGTGTTGTTTTTACTACTGGAACTGTTGTATTTGTCACCCGCATCAGCCGCACATGGGCAAGCCCAGAGCCGAGATTGAAAAGCAAAGATGTTAAATCTGTTGAAATTTATAGAAACAACGAAAGATCACCAAAGATCGAATGGTGTCTTTGGAACTTTTGTTTTGTTTGTACATGCTCAAGAGGGGTGTAAAATTCGACAACGCATATCGTTGCTTCACCTTGCGAGCATAAAGCGTCTTCGCACCAATATCTTAGGTTTTGACAGCTTTCCCGCGTCTTTGGGAACAATTAGCATGAGAAAGGACATCGTATCGTTTTGCGCCGCTCAAAGCCAACACAAGCCAAGCGTATGGCGGACAGTGTAGCTTTAGTTTAACCATAGGTTTCATCTATCGTGACAGAGTTACTGATGTTGCCAATTCCGTTGGCTGTTCACACTTCAACACCCCAAGCGCGTCACAACTTCTGGCTTCGTCGAAGTTCGGGTTTTTGGTTGGCAGCAAAGATCAAATATCACTGAGCAGCAGCAAGTGTTTTTCGTATGCAATAATGTAACCACAATCGGTGGCAAGCACCGTGATTGGTGGTATGATGCCAATGCCGAACGAGAGATGGATGAGAAATAATTTTGTTGAAATTGTATCTCCCCCAGCTCCTGGCACAGTCACTGCCTTCCGTCTTTTGAACGATTGGCACGCGAAGATTGCGATCGAAGCAAAATGAATGATAACAAGTCAATCACAGTCTGTCAAAGAGCGGGTGCGCGGAGCCGAGTGACGAGGCACGATCTGTCGCTGCCGAAATAATGCAGTCATTCAAGGTGATTAACGCCGCACCAGTCGAAGAGCTGCTATTGCATTGCAACGAAGGAGCAACAAATGAAACTGACAAAGCGAAAAAGTAGCGTGAATTTAGCAGCGCTGCTAACGCGGTCCGAGCAAGAATCGATGTATACAGATTCGGTGGACCCGACGCATTGAGCATGGAATTCGTCGAGGAATGTTGAGCGATCATTAATTTGCATCGATACGACGCGTTTCCCAGTAAGAACAAGTGTTTTGTGTTTCAAATAATCGCGATGGGCTTAAAATATAAGTACGGTTATGTTGACATTGTGGCTTCCGTTTATGTTATCCGTGTGAAACAGTAACCAAAGATTTCATGTGTAAAATCTCATTAAATTTAGTATTCTAATAATCTTGTTAAAAGTGTTTCAGATTACATTTGCTTATTACATTTCTGCTTAATATCACTTAAAAAATACCAATTTCGCTTAATATAATCACCGTTATCTTTATATTGGCAATGGAAAATAAATTGTTCGACCGGTATTGAGTTTGTGAAGCTATTTCTGAATCGAAGAAGGATTTTTTCTCTTTAATCTACCGTCTTTTTTATCTCAATCGTGCGATGCTTTTGTGATCTGATCCCAACGAGACGCACCCTACCGTCCAAGTGTATTCCAACAGGTCTATTCAATGCATTTTTTCCCCCTAAACTTCCTGAGTAGATATATGCTTCATCTCAGCCGTTTAATGATCCAAGCCATGAAAAAAGTGGGGTTCCTTTTACCTGACATCCTTCTTCTTCACGTTTGAGTGTCTCATTTCATTGCGATGCATTTTAGGTTTTGTTCTGCAAGACGGAAGCCAGGTTAAGTAATGTGTTCGGGTTTGAAAACTAGGGAAAGCATTGACGCACGCAGGTCAAATTGAAAGGTCTCTCCTAAGATAAAAATGAGAGAGTCTATCTTCTGGAGAACCATCACGTTTACCTAATTACGGTTCATCCTTCGTGATTGTTGCTCCATTCTAAAGAATGTTCTGCAGATTTACGCAATTCAGCCGATAATGTTAGTCATAATCCTCCTTTTTTTGCAATAGTGCTGACAGATTGCATTCCGTGTATAAATGGAAGCGATTCTAAGTGAACCGGAACCAGGAACGAAGCAGTTTTGAGATCCCAACGAAAGCAGTAAGAGAGATATATTAATTCTTTCATATCTAGTTTTAATGTGAATTACATGTTTTTGAGTAGCCATTAAACAGAGATAAGTGTAGAAATCCACACAAGCGAATAACATATTTGAGATATATGGTCTAGATGGACTATTAATCCAACAGATATGTAAATGTGTGATTGTAGAGGAAAACAACCCCCAGTCTAAATGTTTTCTCCTCAAAAAAAAAAAACAGTTCCCTAAAATAAAACGAACAGGTCTGACAAATTATTTTTTGTGTCTAGAAATTCTCAGATGCTTAAAGTGTTTGAGAGAAAGATAAACGGGTTCATCGATACACTGAAGTGGTGGAATGGAGTACACTGAAGTGCTGGAGTATTTTGTAATAGGTTATAATTTATAATTTAGTCAATATAGTACATTGGTCGTGGGGTTGCCCGGTAGTGTAGTAATGGCGGTATCGGACTTTAACACGACAGTACCGATACCATGATCAGATAATCAGCTATGGTGGTACAATCAGTCTAGTAAGCCAGTTAAACGGTATGCATGACATCGATCGTTACGCCAAGGAGAGAGAAAGAGAGATAGAAACGAAAAGAGAGACAAAAAGAAAAAGAGACATAGAAAGAGAGAGAGAGAGAAAGAGAGAGAGAAAGAGAGAGAGAGAGAGAAAGCGAGAGAGAGTGTGTAACAGAGAGATAGAGCATTTGGCATAGGTTTTAAATATGTTTGTAAACATAGAAATACAAATTGCACAACAGTTGGTTTAGTTTTGCCATTTCGTCTGAATACGTTAGGACAATACAAGCGAGCTGTATGAAATTATTTCTATAAGTATGCTATCTTATCTATTGCTCAATCAACACAATCAACATGGTAAGCATTCTATTATAGGGTTCGTCGCTAGACAAAGTATTCTTTTGTTACTGTTAAAGTACGCTTCTTTAAAGTTTACGATAAACGTATTGCCTAAGCCATGTTCATTCGGTTCGTATGAATAGGCACCATGCGCGGAACAATAAAAAATCCAATTCACCACTTCCGTTAAACTGGAAAAGCGCTAACAACTAGCGACAGCACGCAAGCAATATTTCACGATCCATCGAAAACACTAAACACCACAGCAAACAATTCATGGGCAGCGCTGCTAAAGCAGACGAGAGCGGCTGAACGATGGTTGAGGCCGAACGGATTGTTTTAAGACAGCATCTGCGAGTTTCCATGCTCTGCAGATGGTTGTTACAACCGACGGGCGCAGTATGTGTCTTGTTTATGTTTGCTGTTTTTGTTATCATGGGTAAAGAATTGTCCTGCTCGTCGAGACGTTAGTGAATGATTTGACCTGTTAGACCACTGCGTCTGCCTGTGTACGGTGAACTTGCCTTAAGGGACAATCGGTTTCGTATACAAACATAATAGTTTTCTTGCGTAACAGGGAAAAGGGGTAGGAAAGTAGTATGAAAAATGACTCAATTTCGATTAGTAACTGTTACTGATTTTTCTACATAAGCTTCAGATACGCAGATGGTAAATGGGTGTGTTTAATTTAACGTGCTCGTTTGTGTTGGTGAAAGTTTGGATTGACTTTATATTATACTATCGGGGTTTCTTTCAAAACAGAGTTATCTATCTACAGAACAATCCTTTACAAAACGTTCTTTCAAAACCATCAATTCAGATGAACGCCTTGAATATACTCGGTTAGATTGGATTGTTGCTCGTTCGCTTTGTGGAAGGTAAAAAATGTAATTTATATGTAAATGTAGGTGAGGGGATTCTGTTTTTATATAACCAGTGATCTTCCCTCTTTCCGTTCGCTTGGGGATGATCGGTGAATGTACGAGTGTCAATCGGCTTCGTCCGATGACCTGACGGACCGAGTTTAGAAGATCGAGATATTACGTTTTTTATGTTTTCTCTTTCGCTGCTTCACACTCGTGCTAGCTTACGAATTCCTTAAGAAACCGTCGCGTGGAATGAGGGTTGAGATTTCTCGCAAAGCGTTATGTGATTTGTTCTTTGATTTATGATGAGGCATATCTGGTTCATTCCATTTGTCTAGTTTTAGTGTTGCGTATATTTTATTATAATCAGCCGCGTGTGGAAGATTATACGAAGTGGAAATTGTATCTTTCAAATTTTACAGCTTTATAAAGCGCTGTTTTACACGATTCGCGAATCTCTACAAGCAATGTTGAATCGTCATCCAAAACATATCTGTAGAGGTGACTCTTGGGAGAGGTATATGTAAGTTGGAAAGTTGGATTTAGTCTTTTTTCACACTCAGAGATTTTACAGCATTGAAGAACGTGGATTAGATATTGAAGCAATCTAATGTAATTTTTCTTTGTACATCACCCGTTTTATAGAGGCCACGGAGTGGTTTTATGTGTCTATTATCAAAATGGGGGACTGGTTTTTTGAAAAGTCGGACAACGGTTTGTAAAGGGATTGTACGTTTTCATTCCTAATTCTATACAGGAACAATAAATGCGGTCTAAAAACAGATAAGACTGGCGCCACCTGTATTGGGCAAGATTTGGAAGTTGAATAATACCGCATCTTTCACCGGATGCCGGATTCCATTCCAAATGCATCCATATCTGCTAGACCAAATTAGACCTTTTCGATAACAGATATGATATCAGGAAGCGGATGGTATGACTGTATACTGCATCGCGAACATGTTTGTTGCTTTCAAAGAGCCATGATATTGTCGTTATTTGTTATTTTCTCTTTATACTGTCCCGTATATGTATCAGTCGCTTTCCGACGTAGTCATTACCGTGGGTTGACGTGGCAATGGTCTCGTCTGCGATCCTGCCTCTGTTTCTTTCGTTTCGAAATCGTTTTGTGCCATGTGCCCGAATGGAACGGTGTCTTAATTGGTACGTGTCAATTTTCTACCTGCGAGACCAAAGCCTTCATCTAACGACTTTATTTTAAATCACATCGATGGGAATTTCTTGAGAAACACCTCACCCACCATTCGATGTGCTTCCGATGTAGAATCGCATTGACTTGTTAGTGAATCATGTTCTCAACGTTCCAAGGTGCAGGATTAGCCAACAAGCTGGGAATAATAAAAAAAAGTAAAACAAGTTCAACCCTCTGTCTCTTCTATCCACAAGCTTTCGGCGGGCATAGGTGGATGATATTTTGTTGGTTTCTTTCGCCGGTTACTACTAACCTTCCGTTTTGGGATTGCTAATCATATAAAATAAATTTAACGAAATGGTAGCTAAGGTGCGCGTTAGCTTCTCCTCGCCTGTGCTGCTACGCATCGAGAGTTTTCTCGACTCCCTTGTCGGAACCGGTCGGCAGCGGCAATGCTAAATCAAATATTAACTGCTCATAGATAAAACCGTCGTCTCCACGCGGCAGAAAGGCAAGAAAGCTTTAGCGGAAAGATGAATTTTTCTGTTTTTCAAGGCCCAGCGTGTTAACTAAGCCTGAGCTCAGGATGTTGGACGGCATTCTGTTTCGAATGCTTTATCTTCTGGTTGGCTTGGTTATATTACAGTTTTCGTTGTTGTTCCATGAATACTGTAGATCCATGAAGAGCAGACGGCATAGACATCCACGGAGAAACGTTATAAAAAAGGTAAAATAGTATGTTAATCAGAATTTCTTTGACACCACACGCGGGAACACATACAAATTGCTTAATTAAAGCGCTTGAGAGGAAGGCTATCCTGTTCCTTTTTGTCTGCTTCTTTCAATGCACACCTACCTTATGTTTTTATGAGTGAGCTGTTTAACGTGGCAGCTATGGCAACACGCTGGAGGATCGGGTCAACAGATTTGAAGAAACCCAACATTTTTACCTGACTTAATACTACGTCACTATTTTATCATTCAATCCAATACCGGTCAAAAAAGCGCTTCTATGATCTGATCATAATTTATCGAGCTCCATGGTGGAAAAAGAAATTCATTGTTTATTATAGTGGGTATTACTTTTCCCTTGTAAAAGAATGTTTATATTTCTTAGCACTGCACGTACTAGATATTATTGGATATAATATTACTGGAGCATTATTGGATAACGCATTTAAACAAGTATTAAAACGTTTTAAAAGATTTTCATTCAAATCAAGTAAAAATGATATCAATTTTTGGAACAATCAGCAATGAAGTGGAACGTGAATTTTTTATTTGCATGTTTTGCTTATCATATTTCTAATATACAGAATATTTGGAAATATTCTTCTGTTTAATATAAATTTCCAACACAAGACAATTAGAATATTTTCAAAATGAAGAAATAATCGTGAAGATTAAAATCCGATGAGTATGCATCACAGCTCCCTCGCATTGTGTACTTGTTTTTCTTCGTATTTATGGATGTTGCTGGAAAGAAATCCGTCAATAAGGGTAATTGAGCATGTAAACTTCCCCAGTTAAGGCAATGCTACCCATGCAACGTCGTATTTACAGTCTCCGCTAATTAAGACATCTGCCTCATGGTAGGGCAACAGCGGTTAATTACCTTAGGTGCATCACATATTCGGTTCTCTTGAAAAAAAACCGCTGCGATTTTTTGTTTCGAACAACGTAGCTCGGTTGCATGAACCGAAATCGTTTCTTACTTCTTCCAACACTGGATGTTCTCGCTATCTGTATAATTTTTCGTTTTGCTATGGCACAATAATATCATATCCATCGACCGTATTTGACGATTTCTATTTAAAAGTTTCAATATTTCTCCACTTCCTTTTGGCCGTTTTAATAGTAGAGAGTACCAAAGCTCAAAGATTCTTTTCCAGAGCAGCCTCATTCTAAACCTGTTTCGATTAAAACATAGAGGATGAAGATGCGGTTACTTGTATGATAATGTGAAGACAGGGTTGGTAAATTGCTGGCGACGAAGATGGTACTCCGGGACCTGTTAAGCGCCTCGATGCAACCGAGCGCATGTCAAACTGATGATATTTGTTCCGGTAGGGTGTCAGCGTTCGTTGTCGCCGAAACTCGTTCACTCGTTCACTCGTGAGTGAGCGAGTACAACTTCTGTTCCTCCATTTCCGTCATCAGCTTGGCTTCAGATGTTTGGGATGAGGATCGTGCGTTGCTTTTTGCTGCTCCTTTGCTCCGATCTAGCGATGATGATTAATGTTTCGGCACACGGCGGATGGAACCGTCCAAACTACTATTCGACCGATACAAGCTTACATCTTTGCCGCTGGCCAAGGAAACGCTGCGATCGATACGGGGCGAATGGAATGACTTTTTCCACGGGAGGATCGACACGGAACGGTGCCTCTTATTTCTGCGTGTTAGCGCAGACGATACGAAGCGGCAAAAGTAAAAAGGCCCGTGGCAGTTAAGGCTACTCTTCTACCTTGGCGGTGAGCGTGTTTTCTTGCCGAAAACTTCTGAAATTAACTTCTTGCATTGGGTTCGTCGCATGCACGCGCTGGCTGGCGGTACGACAGGTTCAAACTGGCAGGCAAATCATCCACCAATTTCGTTCGCCCTTCTTAGGAGCATCAGGTAACAGATCATGAGAAAGAATGATGATCACTCAATTTCATTCGATCTGTATTATATTTTAGTTCAAATGAAGATTCCAAGAGCAACCTGAGATACTTTGTTCCACACTATTGATTAAGTTTTTCGTTGTGTTTTCAAACATGTGCTGGCTTAGTGTATCATTATTGGACCCTGATCTCATCTGTAGCTGATGACTCAATCAAAGCGAAGCATGATTACCATGGAATACATGTATGTTAGAGGTACCATGAACAAATGTAGCATGAATACTTTTTTACAATTTTCTGATGACAGTACACGGTTTGCTAGTAGATGAAGTATTTGGTAGAAGATACTTTAGTTTATTTGTTAGTTTTTTATGTATGTAAAATGTGTTACACTAACCAGCAAACATTGCGTACCTCGTATCAGGGAGTTCGTTTCAATTGACATTCGTTTTCGGTTACACGTTCTTTAAATTATAATAAATCGTTATATTAACGCTGTGCAAATAAAACGCAGTTAGCGCTTTGACCATTCACATCGCTGTTCATAACGAGCAGTATGGATTAATTGAGGCTAAGATTTGAAGACAAGACCATTCAATCGCTGCTTCGAATAGCTATTTGCGGCATCGTGTAACTCCTTCCTCGACCTGCCCAGCAATGAATAGAAGGAGTAAACGATCAATAAATTATTAATTTGACATCTGTTATTCCAGCAATTCGAAGTGATCGATCAAGTTTATCGGCCTCGGCCGTCAAAGCCACCAACAATCCTCCGCACCAATGCCACCTAACTGACACTGCTCTCTGCTGCTCCCCATTTCTCGACCCTTATGAGGAGTGTTGCTCGGGATTAAGAGCTTTCCCATCCAATCAATCTTCCCTCGGTTTAGTCAGCCAAACACATCGACCATCGACGATTGGGCCATGATATTGCTGCGCGGCTTGTGCGGCGACTGCCTCAACGATCCTCAAGATTGTTCAAAACGTTATTTTCCATCGAGCTCTTTCCGCAGGCAGCTTGTCTTCGAGGTTGGATAGTTGATTGGTATGTGAGTAAGCTCGCTCACGCCTTTTCCAACATTCACCCAGTATCTTCCTTCTGGCCCGGTATCTCCCGGTTTCTTTTGATTAGGAAGCTGTTCCGAGCTTCTCGAATGATTGGTCACGGTCGTAGATCATGTTGCGTCTCGATAGCGGGCAAATTTTAGTCCTATGTCGTAGAGGTTTCTTCGATATTTGACGAAGATAGGAATCGATCCAACGATATTTTTAAACTGGTTGATCTGCTCGAAATTAGTTGAAGAAATCTGTCGAAGCACGTACGTAGTAACGTTCGTGCGGATAATTCACTTAACACCATGTAAAAACTCACCTTACGCTAAGGTAGATAATGACGTGAGATTATTTATATTTTTAATTATTATTATTTTATTATTATTATTTTATATTATTATTATGTTGTTATTATTTAGTATTATTGTTATTTATGTAGTATTTATTTAGTAATTATTATTTATTATGATTACTTTAATAATGTGCTTACATTGTACATTATTAAACGATTTCAGCATAAATAATTTTGAGATTAAAATTGCAGTTTATGTGGACATTGCATTTATAAAGTACATTACAACAGAATAGATATGAACGAAACTGCTATGTATACAAAAAGAAAAGATTCGCTATGTTGTTTTAAATTGTGCTGGTACTTTGAAATTCCTCGCGACCGTGGACTTGGATGCATCATTATTTGAAAGGTTCAACCAGTAACAAAGACGCAGATAACTAAACGATTGGAGTTGATCACGAGTAAAATTCAAAATCGGAAATATCAAAAGAAAACGGTAAAGATGTAGTTCCATTCAACAGCGTCGAGAAAGTTTGTGCTGGCACGCAAAGAAGGATGGCAATTAATGACCAAAGATGCGGAAGAGGAAAAGAAAGAGAACGATATCTCAATTTTCAGTTCTCAACAACTTATTTAAATTGATTAACTCGTATATGTAAATTACGTCTATTCTAGGGCGCATTTATTATTTGAGTTCATTTAAGTGACTTTCAGTATTTTCGTTATGCGCCGATTTCTCTTTTCCTTCTGTTCGAGTGTGCGTTTAAGTTCGTTTCTCCCGTTTTGTATTTTTGTCTCAATTTGAACAATCGTCATATCGGATCAATCGCTAATAGTACATTCCTTTTTCTTCAGTTCAGCCTGATTTTTCATATGTGTTAGTAAAGTTTACGGTATTTCAGAAGCTTGATAAATTTCAAATTAATATTGCATTGCCTTTTCGTTAGATTATAAAATTAAATCGAATATATTAGCATTGATAAAATGCGAAATAAAATCCCATGAATTGATGAATTGATTTAATAAATCAGGTAAAAGAGAAGTTCAATGAATTGTGGCGGTTCATGTACCATAGCTTTGACAGAGTCAGATTTTTGTACGTTGTCCGACAGTACAGTTTGTCACTGTTACAAGAAACATCCGTTAACACTTCCAATACGAGTCATCCATTTCGAATGATTGTTGTTGTTTGATATTTTCGAAACGAAAAACAACCCGCCAGTAAATGATGGTACACTGTGACAGAACGACGCCAAAGACGGTTCCCCTTTCGGAGCGTTGGAAACGATCCAGCCGTCCGGGTGCGTGTCCGGAAACCGAATACAGAACAAAACAGAACTTCTAATTGGGCGGAAAAAGTAATAGGACGGCGCCCGTAAAATGTGGTCGTTGTCGTCTTCGTCGCTTTGAAGGAGTTATTTTTGATTTCCGATCCATTTGACAGCGTATGCCAGAATGAGACCCGATTCCTAATGTGAAGGGGTGTCCCTCGCGGTACCCCATGGGAACTACGTGATTTTATCCGACAGAAGCAGCCCCGTTGATCGTAAGCGATCGATTAGTTCCTTCTCGTTTCCTGGCCCGTCAGGAAAACAAAGGTCGATAGCACCGGAAATGTTCGTTATCAAGTTCTTCGGCAAGATGCATGCCCATAGATGTCTGGATGATGCCGTGTTGCACTGGTTTAAGTAAAAGTGTAATCATGGAAAAAGTGAACGAATGATTATTTACTTCATTTAAGAAAATATTGTTTTTGGAAAGCTAGTACAACCCAGAGGAGGACTGAGTGTAGGAAAAAACGCGTAATATATTCTGTAAAAAGCATTCTAAGTACAGCGTAGAGAGCTATGTAAATATTGCATTTCGTATGCAATTCGTGTTGTGTATTGTATATTGCCGAGAGTGATAAAAACTAGCAATCTTAGTGTTGATCAAGCTTTATCAAGAAATGTGATAATTAGCAGTGAGGTGTAAAACAAAAGGAAAGATCATAAAAGGATAACTTCAAAGGCTAATTATCGTTTCTTCTCAAGTCAAATGTCAAACCATGGTCCATGTATCAATGCGATAGCTCATCTTTGCCTTTGCTTGGCAGAAGCCCGTCATCAATCTATACGATATCGTAATGAACTTGCACTAAACCGTATAATAACGTTCTATCAGCAGTGCAATTTTGTGCAAGGATGTGCTGAAGTTGAGTTTGTTGTGCTCTTTCTTCACTCATTGCCAGCATCGGTAAACGGGCATCGTGAGAAGTGCAGTGCAACCCAGCCAGCACGGAGCACGAGAAAATGAAACTGATCATATAAATCGCAATAATCATAAATCAGATAATTTCTGTTTTGGCCACATTACCACGACACTGCAGTCAACTTGCAGCGGCGTGCAATGGATCGATGGAGCTGAACCGACACTGATGCAGATCTTGTCGCGAGCGAGAGCGCGAATTGCGTCTGCGTCGGTTTTTTTTTCCTTCTCTTCTCCTCCGTTTTCGTTGTTGAGTGCAGTGGAGGGCACGTTCGCAATAAATTGAACGTCGCATGCCGTTTAGGAGGACCACGCTACGTAGGGGAGAAGAACCAGAGTGCATAAGCGAATGAATCGGTGCAGATTGGTGAGACCGGTCCGCCAAAAGCATCATTTGATCCTCGAGAGATCTGGTGCGGAAGTGAGTCGTAGAATCGCCAACCGGCTTTTACTGTTGTCTCCCGTCATGTCGTATGTACCCCGAGAGTTGGTGGGGCAAGGGTGCACACGAAAAGAAAGGCAGAATGAATTGATGTGCTCTTTATTTGCTTTCATTATTTGCATCAATTCGTGCGGCTTTCATGGCATGGCAGTCCGCTTTCAAGGCATGGCCTCAACATTACAATCACTATCCGATTCAGTGTTATTCCACCGGACTTTGAGCATTTCGCGCCAAGGCTGATATCATTGCCATACGTATATCCGTCGGAACACCAAAGTGCAAGCGAAGGAATGTATTCGGTTTAGGATTGTATGATCTCCCGCATACGATAAGCCTTCACTGTGGTCGTCGTCACCGCGTGCCGCCGAATCTAGCCACAGACCATCAATCTAGGTATATCTATCTCTACGCCATTGGAAGCACGCCGTGCAAACACGCCGTGAAGGAGCGAAATAAAATGCTGACATATGCACACCGTCACATCGGGGGAGGTAATGAAAAAGAGCATTGCGTCGGTCAGCTCCATGCCCAGCCCCCGGGCGAATGATGGTGCGAGGTGAATTAAGAGCGCACCTAATGCGATTGTAATTAATCGATTATTGGTCGCGGCCCGCCAATAGGTAACTTGAATGCAGTCGATGGCTGATCATGTTCCGGAGCGTGTACTGTGGTCAAACCGGCAATGGGGAGTGAATAATGTGCTTAATTCCGTACAGGAGGTCCAACTTTCACGCTGGTACGCTAGATGTATGCACAGAAAGTCGTTACGAGCGTAGTCGAGCGAGAGCGGCCGATTTAGAGTTGATTAAAACGTTACACACTAGCCGGAGTTCTGCCTAAGGACAGATTGGTCAAGCTGTCGGGAACCGTGAATGTTCACAAAATTAACGGCTTTGTGTTGCTCTTTTTATAGTGATTTTTTTTTCTTCCTTTTTTGCTTGGGTAAAGTGATCCAACCTCAACAGCACCAGCACGCCCCTGGATATGGCTCCGAAAAACAAACGTACGGATTGCTACACGACAAGTGAAATTCAATCCCTCCTGTTTGATGGACCTCTGAAAAGCTATCGGTATGCGGACAGGGAGCATAAATAATGGGACACAGTGCGTCGGGCCATGTTTCACACCTCTGTCCGCTCTGGCGGTCAGCAAATCGTCTGCGACCGTGGTTAACCGCGAGAGAGCAAAATAGAGAGAGAAGGGCAGAAGCCGTTCGCGTAGATACCAGCTAGCGCCAAATAAAGACACTCATTTCAACACCTCGTTTGAACCACTTCATCGTAAATGGGGTGTGTCGATGGTGGCAACGATAGCTTACCGCCCTGCGGCCGACCGAGCGCAACTTGCAGTTCAAGACCACAGGCCGCTCCAGCAAAAGACCAATGACGATGCTGTTGAGCGCTGTCCTCTATTGTTTCCGCACAATCTTCCCCGATCGATGGTAGGGATGCCGAATGGAATCATCGACGATGGGGAACGGTCGGGTCCTTGCGGTGTAAATAGACGACGATAATCGCGCTTACTCACAGCGCCTTCAACAGGCAGCAGGTTGGTTGCGCTCGGGTAGTCGTCGCACTTTCAGGCAAACAAACACACATGCCCACCGTCTCCATCTTGATAGATCGATTGAAAAAGAAACCGATCGTTGAATCTCCGCTCGTCGGCCGCGGGACGCATGCGGCGGGACGGTAGGAGCTAATAAATAATTAATAACCTGCACATGTTGCCTACAGACTTTTGTTTGCCTTTGGTTTGCTACGATGAATGGCAAGATTTAATTCGACTCTTCATGCAGAAAGGATCTCAACGTAGGGGAGGTGTTAAACGCACTTCACACAAGTTTGATACATAAGCCCCAGCAGTCGCTACTCGGGTGGAAAACCGCTTGTAAATATATTCATGCTTTCATTGATTCATTCATCGCATCATACCAGGGCGTGCGTGTGTTTAACGGGATTGCGGTTAAAGAGTTTGTGCACAAAAACTAGGGTTTGGCAAGTAAAATGAGCCGAACGGGAGGAAAAAGTTGAAAAAATCGCAAGAAAAAAGTCGAGCCATTGAACGGAGAATGAAATGCAGTCCGTGAAGATTGTGGGTATGTTTTACAAATTGACTCTTTTTTCCGCTCGATGTGGTTGCATTTGCGGCTTCACTTGAACCCAAGGGTGCCTTGCGGGGCGAGGATGGGAGCGATCATGAATAAGGAATCAAATTACCCTCCTCTTTGCCTTCCGATCGTGAAACCGCCACTCAAACAATATAATGATACAAATGATCATCGTAGTAAAGAGGATTTAGCTAACCGACTGTTAGTGGATCGGACGTAAAGTTAGTGTACTGCATTTACTTGCACTAACAATTAACTTATAATTATTTGTCCATTATATGTATAACCGATTAGTAAAACCTTTACCACTGTGGAATACCGTTCTTGTTTTACCTTCGTCGGCTATGAAGCAGAGCGATGATGAACAAATTAATAAGTGCTCCACTTTCTCCTCTTGTTCACTTCGTTTCCCTACAAAGGACTTTCATCCCCTACCGAGCAAAGACAGCATTCCTGTTGGATAGTTAGCGTTCCGGGAATGTTTAGCACACTTTTCACCTCACCCAGAAACTCCACCAAACAGCGGTGAAAAAGCAAACACAATGCCAGCCATTTCTCGCGTCTCCCAAAGACACTAGACCGCTGTTGACGACGTTGTCGCCGAGTGGCGTTGTTGATGCTTTGTTTTGTTCTTCCTACCGCACAAACACTCTTTTCCAACGCAGTGGCCAGCAGAATGTGTGATCCAGACCATCCAGACACTGTAGAACCAGCGCGACCAGGCAAGACAGCAGCGACAAGCAAACGCACTTTCCAGACAATTTATTATGCGCGGCGTATGGAATGCGCGCACGACCACGGTTTCGATTCTGCAACGGCTTGCCAGCAATTGTCGTCGAAGGCTTTTCTGCGCCCTTTTTCGGGCACGAGTCTTGCGAGATTGTGTAGTTCACTTACTAGCCACCAACAGTCCAATGTCGTTTGGAGGTGTAATTTATGTTTTGCTGGTAGTCTCGCTTGTGCTGTTGGTGAGAAAGGCACATACGCAACCGGCAACTGCACGCATATTTTAGTGGCTTCATAAATGGCCTTGTGCGCCCTTCGATTAGCTGGCCACAGTAAGCGTCATGTACATCGCTTGCCAAATACAATGACCATTGGCTGACGATCGTTTGTTTCACTAATTATCGTTCCTTTGCCCAGCGTATCCTACGCCGGGCTACGACGGCTTGCTGCCGTCCTTACAGTGTACTCTGTTATTTGGGCATCTTCCCGAATAAATCATCTTTCTGGCTCACTGCAAGCAGGACCGATTACACTCACAACAGTTATTTCATGCCACATCGTCATGTCAGTTGTTTTTTTTCTGTTTTGCTCTCGTGGAAGTTCAGAAGCTTCTGTTTACTACACAGTTTCGCTTCAATAACGGTTTCACTATATGGGGTGTAAATCATGAAAAATAAACTGCTCGTAATACTCTGCAGATTGTAATTAAAATTTTACGATGCTTATCAGTGTTTCGTCAGTCTTCGTTGGTACTACCTTCGCCGTAGTTTGGTGCCCGTAGGTTGTCTTGTTTGTTTTTAGATGTAAACGATTTTTCTCGTTGGGCTTATTAACCAACTGCCGTTAAACCATTTTCAGCAGCAAGAAATCATTAAGGAATTCAGTATATTGTTGGTACATGGTTGTATTATTACTAACAATTCATGCAATATGTGTCTCACACGTATTATTGTTGTGATTAATATTATTTACCATCGGACTTGGACTTGGATCGGTCAACTAATTCTTTATCCTCGTCGTTCTGTCTAAGGATTGAATGCCGTCTGCGCCTATGTGGTTGGTTATTATTAACATACGAAATAACCAAAGCAACGTTTTCGTGGTATTATTCCTAATCCAGCGTTATCGTTTTGTACTTAAACAACTCCTTGGCTGTATTTTTGTGTCCAAATGCCTTTGTCAATTATCTTGAAAAATCACACGAAATACCGCCCCTCGCTGCGTCTTGTTTATTTTGTGCTGTTAAAAAATGTGTCGGTTTGTGAAAGAACTGGCGGTAGCGATGAAGAACCTTAAATATGTAATTACTTTATTATTTTTCATTCCTTTTGCATTGCTCTTCCAGGGCAGAGAGGCATGGTATTTTTTTCCTTTTTCGTAAGTCGTAATGAATGAGAAACGTGTAGACTTCAACCCGTAAAAGTTGATCACTTTCGGTAATTTCGTCTACACCACTGGCAGAGACAGCAGTATTATCATTAACTATAATGATGCACCGCAGGCTGTTCCTGTGATGCACTACTGTAGGTCGCTGAGCTGTACAGTATTTTCCCATTACATGTATATACAATATAAGCTGCAGTGTTTTGTTGATAATTTGGATTATATATTTTTTTAGGAGAAAGTCTTGTCAATCTGATGATAATTATTTTAAAATTCGCCATGCATTTAAATGCAATTGGAAAGTTGCTTCTTAGAACTGATTTAAGTAATAAAATCATCAAAAGACATCATACGATATTTCCACCATTACGAACACCAAGGTTTTTTTTTTTATTTTTTGCTGTCGATCGAAAAAATACAGACTTAAAAAAGCAAAGACCATACATGAGGTAATGCAAACAAAGACATCTCAGCGATGGAGTTTTTCCACGCGATATCATTATGTGCCTTGGTAGTATGACGAAAATGCATGAACATGCCGAACCGTGTGCGTGCAGGCATCGATTGTACCGATCAGAAGGTGGTTCAGTTGCATCTCGCGCACCAGATTCGTGACGGTGCCGACGGTGTGGACGCCGGTAGGTTCATCGTTAACATCGCTGTGTTAGTTGGTAGCCGAGCATGATCATGCTCCGAAGAAGGATCTTCTCGGTTTAATCCGAGCGTTTCTGCGTTCGGTCGCGTGTGGTGTGCTTCGTTTTATGATACAAGACAATCATGCTCAGCCGCCGTATGCGCTGCGCCAAAGATTGAGATGAAATGGACAGCAATAGGAGCAACGCAGGCAGAGAGAATCAAGTGATCGTGCAGCTTTAAGTGATCGATTCGCTCAGGTGAGATACGTAAGACATTCGATTGATCATGTTCGATCATTCCCTCTACCGCAGTACCTTTGACGGTGTGGTCGTGATCTGAGAGAGCCGCGAGCCTGCGAGGAATGTAGCGCGTTGTTTTGTGTGCTTGGTCTTCTAACGAACATAGGAATCGTTCCCGTAGTGGGAGGCGTCCGAACGCCCGATTTTCTGCCGGTATGTTTGCCTTTCTATGAGTGTCTATAAATCATGATGTTTCGTCGTTTATGTGGGCGTGACCAGAAGTTTATACGCTACCCAACCATGTTGTGGAGAAGTTTCACAACATATACCATCAAATCTGGAATTATGGAACAAATTTCTTTGCGTTCTGATATTACCGAATGGTTTTTATTATGTTATAATCAATTGTGATAATAATACTATATCTTTAATCTAAAAACCTCTCCAAATTATCATTTTCGTTAGAACATAGAACCTTTCTTTTCTTAACAGCATCTTGTATTTTTTTTAATTACACTCCACGTCTACTGTGTTAGGATCACCATATCGATTTTCATACATTATTCATTAACAGTACAACAGTTAACCACACATACTTTGTTGGGTATCTTACATGCTAACAGTACATTTTACCAAAAAAAGCAATTTGTCAGAACTTCAATAGACCACCATCTTTTGAAAATATCCGTATCGTTCCATCCTGAAACCAGTAGCCTAGAATTACTCGGCCACGGTTTATACAGGAGCAAGTGAATCAAAAGAACAGCGATGGTGTTGGTAGATGAAGTTTATCGGTATAAACAAAAGGGTACTAACGTTCAAAAGAAAGATCATATTGCACTCTATAGTACGTCTGGAATACTGTATACGCTGATGATACTTTTCCTGCAGTTCCTTACCGACCACCGTTCCGCCGGTTTGAATGACCCATGTATGAGCGCGAAGACACGCTGCTGGTGGTGTGGTCTTTTGTCGTAGATGGTGAATGATGGTAGGCTTGCGCGAAATTTGAGAGCTTCCTCTCTGGTGTGTTCGCAGTACGATGCAGCGTCATCGCTATGCGAATGATCGGGAGGTTTCCTTTTACATGGTTTTCAAGCTTCATGCTTGTATTCGCCCTTTCGGTGAAGGCATTCAACATTGCCAGTTATCGCCATAGTGTTGCACTGGAACGAACATGGTGTGTCCTAAAGGGGAGAAGTGCTAGAATAAATCCTTACATCGTTATTCAGCGCGGATGGTAGTTTGTTCTTAACAGTTTGATAGCGGAAACTGAGAAGAGCGAAAATCCGGGCTCCGGATACTGCATAGTTTCCGAGTGTCACACCGTGAAGACTTTACGATTGAAATGAATGTGTATACAAATATACATTTATGAGGGCAGGATCATTCTGGTTTCCTGCTTATACTTGTAAGACTAGACCCCAACATTTCCACAAACTTCCTGCTAAACTATTAACACATGAAACTGTATGTCCGTTTCAAACCCTCCTTGAATATTACAGAATGGTTTTGGGTGGTCCGGCTGTTTGGAATCACGTTGGTTCACATTACTCTGCGCGGAAATAATGTTCTGTATTCGTTATGATTTACCTCATTTAGCTGCTCAATGACAAAAGAAAGATCGACGATATTTATATTTGTGTACAATCATGTTTCGTACAGTTTCTCGTTAGTGTCTGATTACGTGACGTTTCAATCTGGATTGTTGGTTTTATGTATTGGTGCATACGATGAACGAATGTGGCTCAAAATATGACTTCGTCCGCATTTTTATCGGCCGCTTTTGATGTCTCCATCCATCTTCGTTAATGCTCGTTGTATGTCGTAGGTCGAGGTTCACTTTCTCGTGTTTGATCGATATCTTTTCAATTGATTTAAAACGAACTCGACGGCTGAAAGCAGGTTTGCATGCAATGCCAGCATTCATTTGAATATGACGAACGATGATTGTAGTCATAGTTTGCGTTGTGCGTTAGTGATCGTGGACACTTCGTTGAAACAATGCATACCGCTATCTGTCTAGTATGATCGTTCCGAATAACTTCAACATAGGGAAATGAGTCGCAAGACGAAAGGTACGACCATCGAGTGGGGCGTGGAGATGAATTATTAAAATGTTCAAAAATTGCTGCAGCGATCATTATCATCGCAGCTTCGGCGGTAACATTTTTGGTCCTGAATGTTATTGTTGAATCACAACCTACGCGATTCCTGCTTCCATTGGTTGGCGGTTAGTTGCTTCATTGTTTTTCTTTTCTTTCGAGACAGCTTTTTCTGTTACCAGACGCAGCATTGCAAACTGTAGGGAAAGATTATAGATTGTACACGGATAGTACCACAACACGATCGAATGTACTCGAACGTAAACTGGTGCGGTTATGTTAGCGTTTTATCGCGGCGTGGTTTATGGCAGTACATTGATCAAAATATGTGTATATGACCCGCGATCTCTATAAATTCTCTTTTATGTTTATCTTTTTTCAGCTTGCCAAGTAACGCAAATTTTGCAGAGTTACAATTCCTGAGTGCGCGTCGGGCCGCAGTTGCAGCGGCCGTAGCCAGTGCAGAGGCCGCACAAGTTAGCGGGACAGTATTACCTCCACATCCGCCCGCTCCGGCCACGGTGGTACCATTAACGATTTCTCCACCGGCCACATCTGGTGCATCGTTGAAAGGAGACGGCGAGCGGTCCTGCAATACCGGACCGAATGGTACTACTCCGATTGGTAACGGAACTTCTCCGGTAACCGCAGGCACCGGCGGCACCAGTCCAGGGCTGCCAACACCGAACGGTACCACTGGCTCAACCGTGGGGCCTACTGCTGCTGGTCAGACAACCATCCCCTCCGTGCCAGTGCCGCATCCCAGTGACTTTCATCCTGCCTACAGAATACCTGGCTACATGGAACATCTGTACTCGCTGCAACATGCTTCGGCGTCCCTGCACGGTAAGGATAATTATTATCATGTTTGTTGTTGTTTTTGCTGTCGACAATATGGTCTAAGGTGTCAATTCGACTTTGAAATAATATGTAAACGATCATCTACTACGTTGCTGCCTGCCCGGCCCGGAAATGTTCGTTGGAGGAACATTTCAAAACACCAACAATGACATCAGAACCTTCGTGATGTGATTGGAAATGCTCAGTGCAAACAAATGGTTCCATTAGCCGTTAAAAATATACCTGACTCGTGGTGCGTGGTGGCTTCCTGATCTTTGCTTCCGTCCCTTTTGTCGTAATGGTCTCTATCGATCATTCTAGCGGCGCTCGAATACAACATCCGGCAGTACGTGTGCTGAAAGGCAACACGAATGACGGGTTGTGACCGAGGCCGGTATTTTAACCGTCGAATGACTAATGTCTCCGCCCTGGTGTGTACTACTCCCGCACCTACATTCGAAGTTTGGCAGTGGAATTTGAAACAGGATCGACCCTCGCTCGGAAGTAACACGTCCATCGGCGGCGTAACTGGCTCTAGCAACCGACGTGCAAGCAAGCGCAGGGTGTGAAAATATTTTTTCAAAAAACTCATAAAACTCACTACTCCTTCGGTACGCAGTACCAACTGACGTACGAAGCGCACATTCCGCCTTACCCACTACAGACCAGTGTCGTCGTGGACTACAACATTTTTCATACCCCAAGAATGTGCAGGCAAACATTTGAATGAAATAAAAACAACAATAAAATGCAGACAAATTACTGTCCGCGCCCCGTCCACTCCTACGTACGAGCGTTGTTTAGCAGGTCGCGGGAAAGGAAATAGAAATGCAGCCACTGTTGACGGTACACCCGAGCACCATGCGGGAAACTAGAGGCGTCTTTGGACTGGATCCACATTGGGGATACTTGTAAAAGTGAGGAAAAGAGATGAGACACTAGAAAGGGTTGCCTATTTATAAGTTCGATCACGTTCACGTTCCGAGATGTAGGAATAATTCCGTCATACTCTCTTGCATTACTGAACTCTCCACGAGTCAACGTTTTCCTGTCAGCAGTTGACCATTATGTTTGGTGTTTTGAACATAACTACGTACATTTTTTTATCGGTATGTAAATCGCCTTAGCTCAATGCTCACGAGGTAAAAGTTAGTAGTGTCTCGATAATTTATGTGATGTTTTCGATAACCCAATCTGTACGAAAAAAAAAACAAATAACGTATTTACTTTAAGTATGATGAATGCATTTTGCACATTCGCGCAACAAGATGGATGGGCCTAGACCAATTTATTGATGCAAACCATTGATACGTGACGCATAGAGCAACAGTCTTAGTGCGAGGGAAGAAGAGCGTCGCAACCATAAAACTCAACATACAGTAGCTACATACGACACCAAGGAGTATGATGCAGTTTCGTCTAAGCAATAGATTATCTTGTGGGCTAGAATCTTCCCAACGAATGCTCTCGGCATCACTTTGATCCCGTTGGTACTTTGATCATCCTTCAGATGGCTTAGAAATAGATTTCATGGAATATATTGCACCGGCATCACCGGCCAACCTCTGTGTAAATTGTGATCTATGAAACACTTCGTTGTCGACGCGCCCTTGATGCACATTCGGACTCCTAACTAACGTTATCTAAAACGCACGTGGAATACCGAGTTTCTTAGATGCATAACAAAGTCTACGGACGCAGCAATGTTTAGGATCGGCCACTATCTTTCTCCCTCTTTCTTTATAGCATTAATATGCACAGTGTTTGCCACAGCCTTCGGGGAACTCTGGTCGAATTTAGTGAATTTGTTGTAGGTGGACCATGAAACCTGTCGCAAAACAAATAACACACCGCACCTGATGCATTGCGGCTTCCTCTTACCAACACGCACGCAGAGTTGATTATGCATTCTTGTTTGCTTGTTGCCATGCTCGTTCGCACGATTCTCCATTAGATATGTACAAGTTGTCACCATGAGTGAGTGCTGCCGCAATTTGAACATTACGTCTTCCCCACCCCTCATGATCTACTGGCACATTACACGGCAGCCGTAGTTTGATTTCGGCAGTGAACCTATTGGTTGGTGTGCACAGCCACTTTATGGACGGTTATAAAACCATAACAATAGTATCCATAAAGAAGTGAGCTATTGCGCGATGAAGCCATGCTTGACTTCGGAACCGTTGTATAGTATCGACTATCGTTAACGGCAACCGTTGGCGAAGGTGTTGAATCGGATATGAGATGTCAAACGATCGCATTCCCTAATACGTTGTGTAATTAACGCCTCGTTATTTTATCGATTTCATTCGCAGGCCTAGGTTTAACTTCGGAGTACATCAATGCCAGAAACGCAATAGCCGATCTGCACCCGGCCAACTCTCTGGCCAGTGCAGATTTTCACTTCAGCATCGACGCAGCCAGTCGACTAAACAGTCCTCGCCCGGGAAGCATTCGAGCAAGTGTCAGCCGAAAGCGTGCACTGTCGTCATCGCCGTACTCGGACTCATTTGATATCAGCTCTATGATACGGTACTCGCCCAACTCGTTAGCTTCCCTAGTGAACGCATCGCGAAGCAGCAGCACCAGTGGCTCATATGGCCACTTGTCAGCCAGTGCTCTTGGACCAGCACTTGGTATGCACAATGCGATGCCACCCCATCTACAGCATCTGTTGCGAAGCAGTGGGTTCCTTCATTCTCTTCCGGGACATCATACACCAACGGCCAGTATGTTTTCATTGTCTCATCATCCACTGCATCCGGGGCATTCATTAAATAAGCCACAGGTAAGAATCGATACAAACGCTGTTGATTCGGCGGTATATTCAACGTAATTTTCTTATGGCACCTTCTTATCTTGTTCTAGCAAATAACTGACTTGTCAAGCAAACGACAAGAACAACCAAGCTCCAGTTCTCAAGTGGCCCGTGTAGAGGCGGATAGTGCCAGTAATGCACAGCAGAAGAAATTGCGCGTCAAACGAGAATGCCCTCCGCAATCGTATAAGTCAAACCCACAGGAAGAATGTTCGGCTATGATCACTTCCAATCACCTTGCGAGTCCCACATCGACACAAGGGCCAACGAATGGAACCATTTCGACTACGTCAGCGACACAGAACGGTGGGTTGAACCTAAGTCCCATGCAACGCGATCATAACAACGGCGGGCAGGGTGTAGAACATGGCAGTGGTCTCGTTGGTGCAGGAATTGACATCAATTGTAATGGGAATGCCATGGGTGGAGGCAGTGCATATGGTGAAGAAGGCAGTGGTCGTGATGGAGGTACACGCGCGGATACTACCGATCCAAAGGACGAACCCGGCGATTTCATCGAAACCAACTGTCATTGGCGTGAATGCTCGTTGGAATTCAATACGCAAGATGAGTTAGTGAAGCATATTAACAATGATCATATCCATGCGAATAAGAAATCGTTTGTATGTCGCTGGGAAGATTGTTCGCGCGATGAGAAACCCTTTAAAGCGCAATACATGCTGGTGGTACACATGCGCCGCCACACGGGAGAAAAACCGCACAAGTGTACGGTAGGTGGCAGGAGTGTTATTTGAAAATTACAAATTTTCTAACTACGTTTTTTTTTAATTTCTAGTTTGAAGGGTGTTGCAAAGCGTATTCTAGACTGGAGAACCTTAAGACTCACCTTCGCTCGCATACGGGCGAAAAGCCATATACCTGCGAATATCCGGGATGCAGCAAGGCGTTCAGTAATGCCTCTGATCGCGCAAAGCATCAAAACCGAACGCATAGTAATGAGGTAGTTATAAACCGTCTATAATAATTCTCCTAATGTTGTACACCGTGAGCTAATTGATTTTGGTCTTGTTGCAGAAACCGTATGTATGCAAAGCACCTGGCTGCACAAAACGATACACCGATCCTAGTTCACTACGAAAACATGTCAAAACCGTTCATGGTGCCGAATTTTATGCGAACAAAAAACACAAAGGCAACAACTACGGTGGTGGTGGCAGTAGCGGTGGTGATGGCCCTGGAGAAGACGGCGAAGGATCCAACCACATGTTCGACAGTAGTCCACACAGTGAGGACAAGACGACTAGTATGAGCAGTCCTAGTATAAAGTCAGAATCGGATGCAAACTCACCAAGCCATCCACCAATCAACAGTCCTATGTCGTTGTCGGCCCTTACTGCAGGGCTCGGCGAAGACTACCACGACGGTAGTAACATGCAGTTGGGTAGCATTGTTGGCCTGGATGATCCCGCATGGCCGTACGTAGACGAAGATCTGGAAGTAGCCGATCTTCCGTATGTACTACGCGAAATGGTGGATCTGGGAGGTCCGACTGGTGCGGCTGCAGTATCAGCTCGCAACAATTCGAGAAATCGATTAAAAAATCGCATTAATAACAAAGGTTCACTACTGGGCAGTAGCCCTCTGTCCAACATTCCGGAAATGAACAGTCAAAATATGCAGAACTATGGACTAGGTGAGCTAAATAGAAAGATTACTGATCTCAAAATGGAACCGGGTGTTACGCCACCGCCACAAACTATGAGTCATCCGTCACCGGCGATTGGTAAGTCTGGGCAGACTGATCCCACCCGGCCGTCCCTTCCACCAGCATCTACTGCAACGACGATGATGATGATGAACGCATACCTGAATCCTGCCGCTGCACAGAACCGTCGCGACAGCAACAATAGCACAACGAGCAGCTCCTACTACAGCATGCGCTCGGCAGACATAAGCCGACGTGGCAGTCAAGCATCTCAACAAAGCTCAATTTCCACTATGCGGCCCAGTTACTATAATTCGTCGTCGCTATATGATCCTATCTCACCCGGTAGTTCGCGTCGATCGAGCTCTATGTCAACAGCCACAACCGGTGGCCAAAGTTTACCACCGCCACCATCCTCTCACCTGATCTCAACACACCTTCAGCGGTTCGGTGGCAATAGCCAGACGATAGGCTCGATGAATAGTATGGGAACACAATCCAGTGGAAATGGAAACGGATCTCGGCATTCCATACCGAATAACATGACCAGTGGTGGTATGGGATACTACGGTCAGCAGCAGCATGTTCTAACGGGTCAAGTAGATCGCCGTATGTCGGAACCAGTAGCTTCTAACGCCGCATCTGGCAACGGATCCATGATTGGGCGACTAAACTCCCAATATTTTGGCCGCCGTATTGGTGCAACACCGAACGTAACAGCCACACGTGGTTCATCGAACACAACCGTCACTACCGCACCGTCATGCACGGTTACATCTATTCCTGAAACAGTACCAGCAACGACCGGCAGTAAACTTCAGCCTACTCCACCTGCTACCGGCAAATTGCATCCAAATCAGGAAGTGGTACTAGACGAAGTTGAGGAGGGTGAAATGGTTGAAAATAAGCTCGTGATTCCCGATGATATGTTACAGTACCTTAACCAGGTTGCCGATATGGCCGGAGACTCAGGAGCACCAAGCAGTAAGCCTGCTACTCAACCCACTCCGACGGACAGTGCACTCGTCGGTGCTGAAAGCAATCCCTGGAACACTCCTCAACATGAGAACGGCACGATTGCCGGGAATACTCTTCCATTGGAACAAGCAGAAACTTCAACAAATTTGACAGCAAACTTTACTCAACCACGCTCGGTTACAATGAACATGCTTATGAGCCCACAGTCTCAGTACAGCAACGATGAGTCCAGCCTCATGAGCAATGTAATGTCACCGCAAACCCCACAACACCAAATGATGTCACCGATGATGCCAGAAAATGCGGTGGCTCCGCCAACACCTACTGCCAGTAATTTTTCGGCTCCAGCACCGGTCATGCCGCAGCAGATGCAAACTCAAGCTACACCCGTGCAATGCCAAATGTTGCAAAATGGCATGCAGAATTACAACAGTGTTCACAACAACTATCCTCAACTCAATGGTACCAACTGTTATTCGCAACAGCAGCAGCAACAACAGCAACAGCATCAACAGCAGCAGCAGCAGCAGCACCAGCACCAGCACCAGCAACAACATCAACAGCATCTTCCCCACGGTCGAGCTCGTCCAATTGCTTGTTCTAATATGATCGGGTATTATCATCGAACCGACCAAAGCGCTCACCACTGCTGCTTAGCTATGATGATGCAGGGATCGCTTCACATTAACCAACCGACAAATACCCCTTCCACACAACAAAATGCCAACAGTCAACTCCAACCGGCTTCCCAAATGAATAATCAATACAAGAATCCTTTCAGCCTAAACCTCGCCAGTTTCAGTGGAGCTGCCTGTGGAGGAACCGCTCAGCAAGATGCGATGTCAACAACAGACAATCCAGCAGCAAACATTGAGATTCAGTGCGGGGACATCAGTCAGTCGCAAATGTCGCCAGCAATCGCGGCAATCGCTCCTCCGGGAAATAATCCTACCACGCTAGACGCTGAAAATCGACAGCCGCAAGTAGCGCCGCAGGTGACCACTCCAGTGCGACAGCAACCCATGGAAAGCAGTCTACAGACCCCTCCCTTACCGTCCACACCGACCGGGTTTGGGGAAACGGCAGCTGCAGCGGCACCACCTCCAGCGCCACTACCAATGTCCCTTACCACCGATAACGGTATGACTATGGGGCAAACGAATCAGGGAAATGCCATGGGTTCGGACACGTACCAACGAACGCTGGAGTATGTGCAAAACTGTCAGAACTGGAACGAATCGGCGGATATGGTCAGCAGCAGTACGCACCCTTCATCGAATCTGGTCATCAACGATATGAGCACCTCGTTGAGTTCGTACTTTGAGGAGGATCGCTATCTGCAGATGATACAATAGACATTTGATTGCCATTAATAGATTTAAATAGATTTCTTATATGATTAAGAATAAATAGCACGATTATTCACCGCTGGTAGTTCATAGTTTGTGTAAAGAAATGCTCAGAACGATCATTGCTCATGCTGTTTCGAATGACTTTGGATATGTTCTTTTACTTTTTTTCCATCATTAACTCTTGTTCTCATTTTCCATCACTTACTTTTTTTAAAGAATACACTTTCAGTTGTACATAGGTTCCGTAAGACGAACAAACAGAAAATGTGTCAAAATAGCATGCAACTGATGGCCGTGTTGATGCGCGTTGAATTGTGAATTTATTTCATGTGTGGTAGCATAATGCCGATATAACTACCTGTACACGATAGGATAGACTGATAAGGAAGAGGAAACAGAGCAAAGAAAAATAATAAATAGTTCGTTAAATATTGAAGAAATATGAAAATTACGTATTGCAATGCATTACATCGGTTTTCTATACGACTGACATGATGACAATTTATCGAGTGATGTCTTACGCGCTGACGTACGACACACAAGGGGGAAATCCCTACAATATGCAAAAACCAATTCAGCCCAGCTTACAAAGAGTTGCTTTCATGGTTTCATGATAACATAGACGGAAAGTACGTTCCATGCTTTACAGTACGACACACACAAAAAAAGAGAAGTATATGGTGGTCGTGTTGCTTGTATGGCTTCGAGATAAGGGCGAACCGAATATGTTGCTGTGAGACCACAACTAGGCGCAGAATCAAGATGCATCTCGTCGTAAACGGTTTGATTGTACTATTAGTTTTAGTGACAGTAACGAAGGGTGATTGTAAGTAACAATTGTTTGTTATATTTGATCGTTTGATGACAGTAAACTCCGCAGGGATATTTCCGGATGCAGTACAGTTCTATCTAAGCGATGTGCTGAATAAAAACTGTGGTGATACTCCGTACAACGATCGGTTTAGGCCAGAGAATGGAAGAGCTTTTGAAAATCCCTGGTTGGTGATGTTCCGCCATCCCGAGGAACAGGATCCGTTCTGTCAAGGAACGCTTATTACCAATCGCCATGTACTTACTACGGCTATATGCTCTGAATCAATTGAAGCTAACGAGTGAGTATTCCTGTCCCAGTGACATCATTGTTACGCACTAAGTTTTGCTTTTTTTGGCTCCTGTAGTACGATCGTTGTTCTTGGTGCATATGACCGTGCCTCCAAACCGGACTGCGATGAGACGGATAGTTGCCACGAACCGGGCGTAACCGAGCTATTAGTCGAACACGTCTTTGTGCATCCGAAATTTTTAAACGATACATACGAAAACGACGTTTCACTAGTAAAACTGAGCAAACGCATCCAATACAGTAATAGTTCGGTATCGATCTGTATCACATCACACAATTGTTTGATAGTATCGATTTATGCCTATTTGTGGTTGTTCTTTTCGCAGGTGTCAAACCAGTCTGTTTGCCATTGACTCCGATAATAGTTCATTGGGTTGATGAACCTGTCGCTTACAACACTCTATGGACAGCGGAGCAAAGCGTACCACAGCAAATTAAAATGAAATATATTTCCCAGGATGTATGCCAATTGCAGATGCAAAACATGCTGTTGCTACACGAGAAACAAATTTGTGCTCGGTATGCCAAAAAGTCAAAAAACACCCTGAACGGAGGTTCGGGATCTCCTTTGCTGATAGAGCATCACGATCGGATGTTTCAATTTGGAATTCTATCTATCGGTCTACCTGAGGCTAAATTCTTCGATCCATATGTGTACGTCAATGTAAGTTCTCATGTTAAATGGATCCATGACACTCTAATGCATGATTTGAAACAATAAACATATTTATTCATAATCTTTACCGTGTTTAATGTATAATTTCTCGGAACATTCCTGATGATGACCTCCCATTATACGTTACGTTAATGTGACGTACGCTTGCTGTTCCTGGTCTCTTTGAATCGTTTCTACGATCCAACTATAGAATGGCGCAACAGGAGTGATAACGTATGGTTCGTGCAACTTTGCTGGGTAGCGGGGTCCGAATGAAAGCAAACCGATTAAATAAATACGATTTCTTTCGTGAACCGTGTAAATGGGAGCTCCGCTTCCTCCACGTAAATTTGGTTCCAACGCAGGTGTCGTTGGTTGCGTATGTTTTTCGTCGAAAACGATGCAGAACGTTCCATTCGCTAGGGACAGGGTGTACTTGGGCAAAAGTGCCGTACATTGCTGTGGGCTGATTGCTTTCATCATATATTGTTTCGGTACCAACGACAGTCCCGTGTCCCGTCGCCCGCACCAGGATACCACCAACAGAAACGGACTTTGTAAGTCAACATCACGATTCAAACAAATAGGAGCAACCGAACGTCCATTAACATTGGCCAAAGATCTTAACCGCACTAGCGCCACGTCATTTACTTGTTGAAACGAATTATAATCCGGATGAACTATGATTGCATCAACAAGAATGTCTTGCACATCTGGGGCACACTTTTCTTCTCCTGATGCTGACTGCTCACAATCAGATACAGACGAGCTGTTGTGTTCACCAATTCGCACGTACGTCCTGGGGAAACAATCAACCATCATTATTGGTTCAAAAGTAAACCGTAGTCATACTTACAGCAGTCCCATATCATTAAAATTTGCCACGAAAACCGTCGTCAAAACGTATCTGGAGTTTATCAGCAGGCCTTGGAAGACGAAGTTTACAGCTTCCTTTCGTTTGTAACCGAACCTGGCTAGCCATGGGTGCTCAAACAAACGAGTATCTACAGGAAAATCATTCTCGTAATAACGTTTCCCACAGTTTTCAGCATCCAATATCGCTCTTTCAGTATCCTCAGAAATATCGGCTTCCATCTTCCCGGTATAAGCGCCACATCCTCCCAAGTATCCCAAGAAAGCAATAAGCAGTACGTTAGCGAAAATCCGAACCATTCTTACCAACACGTCACGCACATATAAAACTGGACTTTCCGAGGAATCTTCGATTAGCTGATAATGGCCCCATTGACTACCAATACATGCTTGCTAATGCAGTAAATAATAAAGATGATGGTTTTGCCAATAATTTAAATATTTATATCGGCTTCTTTTGCTCTGAAGTGTCGTATAATCTTATTGAAATACGGTTTGGTTTTCATTCATTTCAGTTTATAGAAAATACAGTAATTTATTTTATGAAAAGTTTTGCGTATTGCGAAGCGACATGAAATAACAATTTTAGCAAAAGTTTAACTGTAATTTATTGTTTATCACTTTTTATTTACATTACAAGTACGATGTGAAGTGGTAAGTTTAGTCGTCACTGTTCACAACACAAACATTGATGCTAATCATCGAACACGTTCCGCTCGGAGCTATCGTTGTTCTCTTGAAGTAAGCTATGCCTAAAAATGGAATGTGATCGTCACTATACCCGCTATAAGCTTTAGGTGGTGCTGTGCTGGCTTTCTTTGAGTTCATTATTATTATTATGTGATGCATAAACAAGTGAATATCTTAAACATGTAACATGTGGTAAATATACAAAAAAATCGAAATGTAATTTATGCATGTATAGTTAATTTTCATCGATTTTAACTTGATTATTTATAATTCAGTGTGAGGTGCACAAAACACAAAAAGTGCAGAAAAGTGTTGTGAGTTGGTCTACAAACGAGAGACGACATCTCCGTAACGATCGTTTTCCTGAATTTGCACCACTATCACTTGCGCTAGGCATGGTCTAATCTATTCCGTCCATATCGCTTGCAAATGAACCGTGTATGCCAATCTAACTGTGCCTGTGTCTAAGTGAAGTGGAATTCCAAAGCGACAATGCGTTCTATTTTTGTTTACAAATTTTTAGTGACCCTTTGCGGTGTAAGCGGACAATGTAAGCTACTGGGTTGTGTTTAAGTGTTTTGTAGGTGAATTTGCATTTTAATATTTCACACTGCTTTCAGGGATATTTCCAGATAAGTTACAAACACAGTTAACTAATCTAATCAACAAAGACTGTGGCGAAATGCCGTACAGCGTACGTGATCGTCCTTCATTCGGTAGAATGTATGAAAATCCTTGGCTAGTTTTACTGCGACATCCCGAGGAAACATTACATTTCTGCCATGGAACACTAATTAGCAACCGTTTTGTGCTGACGACAGCAACATGCGGCAACACGGTAGTAACAAACAGGTGTGTTTATGCTCCAACTAAATGTATCAAAGATAAAAAATTTGCTAGTAATAGCACACTATACTTTTAGGCTTGCAACGGCATATGAACAACCGACCGAGATTGTGCTCGGGGAGCACGATCTTCACACCGACCCTGATTGTGTAACTGCGTCAAATTGTTCCTTACCGGCTACCAAAAGGTTGATAGACAGCGTAATTGTGCATCAAAATTTTAGCACCGATTCCTACGAAAATGATATTGCTTTACTTTTTATGAATGAATCTGTCCAATTCGGCAACAGTTGAGTACAGTTAGTTGCAGTGTGGTTAACATAATTTTGTTTTAACGTGTTTCTTTCTTTCTTAATAATTGTAGCAATTCAACCTATCTGTCTACCGTTAACTTCTATAGTGGACGATACGGACCTGCACATGCAAACAATATACAACACCGTCTGGTCCGTAGAAAACACTCCACGGCAAATTTGGATGCGTCACGTTCCTATTGCCATGTGTCGCAAGCAGTTGCAGAATATTATCACTCTCAAAGAAGGTCAAATATGCGCACGGATATTTAGGAAAGATTTTATTGATTTGGATGGAACAGCAGGGTCAGCGCTGCAAGTTGATTATGATGGCCGCATTTTCCAGTACGGTATATTGTCGCTGGGCTTTCCCAGCGATGTTGATAAAGCGCCTTATGTTTACAGCGACGTGGCGAAGTACATAAATTGGATCCATAGCACTCTGCTCCTTGAATCATTAACTGATAAGACATAAGAAGCACTGTGTAGCTTACAGTTTTTTTTTATTAGGGACAGCTTACAGTTTATAGTTTATAGGAAATTTACCAAAATATTCAAATACTTTAATTATGATGCTATATTTATTCAAGTTCAAATGCAACATTGAAATTTTTAAAATTTGTTAAATGTTGCTCATTTAGATTTTTTATTTTGTTTGTTATATTACTTTGTGGGCTAAGAGATATTTGCAAATTGAATTATTGAAAATGGGCATCACACATGTTCCGTTCATTAAACTTTGTATATTCCGCAAAAGATGCGCTCCAAGGTGATGTGAGATGGATTACACTGTAACGTTGTAGTTTCAATTGCATCGCTTGATTTGTGCTTTCATCTGCACATAAATATAACAATGTATTCTAATGTTCCGAATTATTATTGAAAATAATAATTAGCCTCTCTGCTCTGCATAGTTAATGAATGTAAAACCCAACTAATTCATTGAATGGTAATATTCGCAGAAAAGTTTGCTGATCATAGTTTTACGTGGCTTCATTGATGTGCCAGCAACGAAGCACATTCTTACCACAACAACAATATCGCGCGTGATAAATGAACTTTATGTGTTCGCACCTTTCTTTCTACATGATTCAATTGCGTCTAGAATATTATTTTAAATGTAATCAATAATAATTTGTGCAACTATCCCATGGCAGAAATGAAATAAAACATGATATTGGTTTAGTTCCCTACGGAATAATATAATTATACACTTTTAATCCCGGACCCGAACATGGATGTTGGGGACAGAAACTCGACAGCTCAAAAACCTAGACCTCAGACTTGGTGTTCCTCAATTATATTGGGCCAAGTCTTTAAGACGATTAATCTCACCATTTTTCTTTTTCTTCGATAATATGTTCCTAATATCGCTAAGGCACCAATGCAATGCCTTTTCCAACATAGAATTTAAACAGATATGTCATGATAGTCTGGGTTAACGGCACTAGACATCCTAGATACTAATATAATTAATAGATAGTTGCAAAATGTTTTAACAATATCAAATAATGGATCTTTATTGCCAACTACACAAATTTTCACATCAATCTTTCAGTTCTCCCGTAGCTAGATGATCAGTCACACGGTATGGTAACAGGTCAATGCTGTAAATATTAGTGGGCATTATTTAGCATAGATTCAATATTCAATTTGACGATTGATAATGGACTACGGATCGTGTTAGGGATGGCACTAATAATTCTAACATGTGGTGTTGCAAATGAATGTATGCGCCGTTGATATAAAAACCGATGACTGTAATTACCGCGACCCTTCATAGAGATTACGATTCAAATGGCTTGTCCTATCATCGACTTTAAGATGATTCCTACAATACCGGTTATCGCAATAGAAATATAGAAAGAAATATCTTGCTCTAGGTATTTTCATACAGAAATAAAGGCTTACTTGCGGAACGATTGTTGAAGACGATGCAGCGCAGGATGCAATGCAAAGAAAGGAAGTTCAAAGCCGAGTATGTTATTCGATTTCGTCTTTGGACCCTGTTAGAGCTACATCCTCATGTTATGTTTTCAGTAAAGTTGTGGAACTTTTTCGTTACTGCAATCGTCGTATTGTCTTAAAAACTTTAGGTTTTTCGATTATATCGTCGAATTACAATTTAAAGGTTTTCGTTCTCACACACCATCGAGGATGTTTGTCTTGAATTTCTTTCTTCTTGTTAAACCAAGGTATACAGTAAGCACCAAGGTCTATCATATCACAGGTCGGCCAGCCAAGGAGATTTGACAGATATAATGCTGTTATGCTGTTATGCTGTTATTAGACGAGGAAAAATAGTGTCAGATGGTTTTGGATATTTTCTGCCAAATCGCGTTTGACAGAAAATATCCAAACCGCAAATCACAATTCGACATGCTCAGTTCTGATTTTTTCAGACTGGATATTTTCTGTCAAAATGGTTGTTTGTTTACATTTCGGTTTGTTTTGGTTTTCCTGTGGTCTTGCACTCACCTACAATTTTGTCCGTACATTGTACAATCATTATTAAAAACATTATTACACAAAATAACCGCTCCGCCCAATGTATCGTTATTACACGAGCGGGTGGATATTTTATGCCAAACGCCGCGCCGGAGCCCAGTTTGACAGAAAATATCCAAAACCATCTGACATTATTTTTCCTCGTCTAATAACCGCAAACGAGTATGGAGACTGTCATACACACATCGTTTTGCTTTTCATCGCAACCAACCAAAAAACCTTCGCATAATCTGAAATATGTTCTAGTTTAGCATCAGTAAATACATGCCGAAGCTTGTTTGTTGCATTGTGCTGTTGTCTCTGACCACGCTAATGAATGGCAACATTTACAAATTGCTCACACCCAATTAAACAGAATTGATTGATTGTATTTGAATCGACTACATTGCTTCAATTTCATAAAAATTTTCCTCGATTTTTACCATGCACAAAACTGTCAAAGTTACGAGTCTTGGAATTAGCACGAAAATGAAGTTTGGCCCAACCTGTGGCAACTTAATGAATCTTGTGTCAAACGTTCATACTGTGGTGCGAGCTATTTTTTCTTTCGCCAACTTTCTTTTCTGTACCAAAAATTGTCCAAAATGTTGGCTTAAATCGGAAGTGCGTGCTTTACAATAATGTGCAAAGGATAACGAAGAGATCCAGTGAAACCCCGCCAGTTGATATTGGCTTATCGGAGGAAACAACGATGAGTCATCGCCGATGCTAATCCATTGTAGCGCAGTGAAAGCTTCTGTGTTTGTGATCTACGTCGTTCCCTGTGCTGCCAACCAAACCTGTTTGTATTAATTACCTATCATGATGATGGAATCGTTTTTCATTTCATACTTTTGTATATGTGATTTGCAGACGACGGAAAGTGAACTATGTAGACAAGTGGCAATAGTTAAATCAAGGAACATTCCGTAAATTTTAAGAGGAAACATCAGCGGTCCCGTGGTGACCGGTTTCAAGGCTGACGATAATTGTTGTTTTTGCATACCAACAATAGCTCAAAGAAACACAAACATCACAAATAAAGACGGAGGTGGTGTATGAACCCACGTCCAGCTATAGCGTAAAATGTCTGATACGAAAGCCTCAGCTGATAGCAACAAACAGCAGACTGAAAATCAGCAGGAGAATTTGGAGCGGGGCACTGAAACACCAACCATACCTTCGGAGGAAGTGACTGTTACCATCGGTGCGTCCGCGCGGTCCACGGTAGAAACATCACCTGCCGCAACCATCATTCCTACCGATATTTCACGTACCGTAGAGGAAAACGGAACTGTTGTCAGCAACGAACACACACCAACGTCTGCAACGGGAATAACAACGTCGGCTTCGTCCGGGTCCTCCTTACCAACGGCACAATTCCGAGGACCTTCCGTGGAACGGCAGACATCCATTGGGTCGCTAGACAGTACAACCATGTCGACAGGAGCGGGATCGAGCAATGGTGGTGGTCCGAGCGGTTTTCGTAACTCTTTGAGCAATGGGCGAATGTTTAGCAGACTGATGTCCGTAGAGCGTGTCCGGTCAAACACCCATGGAACGACTTCGAGAAGAGGGTCCAATTTTAGCAACATAATGCTGAGCGACTTTATGACGTTATTATCTAGACATCCGGGCAGTTTGTTTTCCTCAGAACGAACCGGGCTGTTTATGAATTCTGATCGCTCTCATGGAGCCGGTACAAGCACCCCACCGATGATGGGCAATTCCAATATTCCGGCTGGTTCCAGCAATACAAACGCCGCCACGAGCGATGTTGTGATCGATGTGGATGCGGACAGCGGACACAGTGGAACAGCTGGAGGAGGTTCATTGCGCTCGTCCCATAACGAACTGTACCCGATGTCCAACTCATCGTCCTCTGTTACCACGGGTGTGCGTCCTTTTATGTGGATGCAGTCGAGCGAAGATAACGCGGTGGCTTCGGGTTCGGCGATCGGGGGACGCTCGCCGCTAATGCCAAATTTCAGCTTCAGTCCCCATCATCATTACTTCCACAACCATCAGCCAGTGCATCATCAGTCATCCGTCGGTCTTTCGGCGGCCACAGCATCGATGGCGGCACAGTCACCGATGTCTGCGGGAGGCGGAGAGGGTTTGCCCTCCAGCAGTGGCGATTCTATGGCAAACGGTGGTGTGCCAACACCGACTGCTGGAAATGCACCGACGATTGGTGGTGCTGGAACTACGCGAAGTAATAGCATCAGCTCTAATCATCAGAACGAGGAAGCGACGGCACATGAAACTTTAAACCAGTTTCCTGAGACGCAAGCATTGATTGAAACATTAGCACGATATATGCCACTATTGCTGATTTTGTTCGCAAAGCTATGCTACGATCATCTGGATGGTATCATGCATTTCCTTCTGCTGCTAATGACATTTTACCACGCCAACTGGGTCGTTCGGCAGGAGATCTCGAAGCAGAAGCAGCGACGCGTTATCGTGCTATTGCGCGAGCTGGTCATCATCGTAGTCGCTCTGCTAATATTTGGACTTGTAATCGAATGGACGAGCATTTGTATGGTGATACTGTTCATGCCCGATCATGTGCAGCCCGAATCGCTTAAGTCACTGCTATTTGCCGTCTGTATAACCGATCTGATACTGAAGCTTATTACCATTGTAATCAAAATCATCGTTACCCTTATGCCACCGAGAGTAGTAGACTATAAAAGTCGGGTAAGTGAAACAGTTAGAAGTAACTTCGGGGAGTGTGTAATGTTGTACCTATTTCTATGCTCTATGCTTTCCACTCTGTTTAGGGAAAGGTCTATCTGATGATAGAATCGCTCTCCCAGCTGTACCGGGCTGCTGCTCCTATTCAACCATGGTTGATATTTTTGTTTGAATCATACTCCGGCTCCGAAAAGATGGTTGGCGTTATCTTATCAGCGGTGTATCTTCTAGCCAAATTCACTGATTTACTTGATAGGTTCAAGTTCTGCCGCCGATCTTTCATAAAACTGCTGCAGAAAACGGTAAGTATTGTAATGGCAGTGTATATATTATATTTACTATCGCAATCGCAATCATTTTTACATCAGGTATGAATGGTGCAACAAAGCAATATTTGACAATACGATGGCAATTTCTCTTGCAAGATGCACTGTGCAATTGCTTACTAACGAATAATGTAGATTAGATGGTGATTTTCATGAAATACAAAGAACCAATGATCTCTCGTTTAGCACTTTTTAGAAATGTGTGGTGCACGTAAGCACATATTGGTCGCATTGGACATATTACCGATTATAAAACGGTTATGGGAGTATGGGAGTGACTCTTTTTGTGTTTCTTGATGTTAATAGCAGTAGTTAATGTGTGTGTCGATTGTAAAAATATATTTTTGTGCTACTAGCTATTTTGTGAAAAAAGTGGGACGTGTTGGCTCCAGAGAGGATCGAACTCACGACCTTCGCGTTATTAGCACGACGCTCTAACCAGCTGAGCTATGGAGCCACATGTGAGGGGGGCGTTTCGAACTAAATTTGATGTTCCATAGGTCTTGCGCACATTACAGCTAAATAAATTTATATGCGTAAAAGAGAAATTTTCTTTGTTGCGATACCGTCCGTTTTTTTTAAGTTCAGTTCAGTTTGTTTGGATTGGCAGGTTGTCTTCATTCGAAAATAAACCATTATTGTAGTAGGCCAGGCATTATGGCTAACACACTTAGAGGAGGTATTTGTTTTGATAGGTTCATGAGTGCGAAATATTGGGTCGCCTTAATCTTGAGATCTTTTGCCAATAGCCAGGTTGACATGTTATAAGTTCCTCAATAATGAATTACAAATTAATTAATATTAATTCCATTTCAGAGCTATGGAACCGTGCCGACGAAGGAACAACTGCAAGCGTGTGGCGGCCAGTGCTCGATTTGTCACGACAACTTTAATTCACCCGTTTTGCTCGAATGCAATCACATTTTCTGTGAATTGTGTGTTGGAACATGGTTTGACCGCGAACAAACATGCCCTCTATGCCGTGCAAAAATTGTGGACGATCCTTCCTACCGCGATGGAGCTACAACGTTCTTCTTACAATTATACTGAACCATTTGCAAGACGAAGAGTGGTTTCTTCACCTTGCATTTCCATTCCTCAACTCTAATTTTTCTTTAAAGCGTTCGTTACAGCCCATCCATAGAGGGGCAGTCGTTTTCTTTATTTTCGAACATTTTTTTATTCAATAATTTTGCTAGAACTTAAGAATAATTTTGCTAGTGGATCACTCACTAAATTGGATGATGAATTCGTACATAGTGTTGTGTGAGTATCGCGGTTTGACTAATCCAAACACAAATGAAGTGGATTGTGGATTGAGTGAGAAGAAAAGCAAAACGAAGGAATACATTTTATATACTTGCGCATATTGATAAAACAGCTTAAAATAAGCGTATTTAGATCTAAGAAGATATTTTGTGCTGACGGAACAAATCAGGAGGAAGTGATAGGAACCTGATACATCGTTTAAATGCTGTAATACATTAGTCGTATTATCGTTAAGATGCACTGTAAAACATGAAGAAATGTACATTAGAATTACATGCAATAAAGTGATCCATAATCTGTTTGATGGATTTGTTAAACGTTAAAAACAGTCGTCTACACGAGAATGGTTACGGGGTCATAGTTTTTGTAATTCCAAATTAAGACATGTTAGATTAATTTTGCACTTTTTATACCCATTTACCAAATCGGTTTTTGTTACTTTAATACTTCGTTCTGTTCGTTACAAAGCTTGCATCGATTGAAAGAATCAAATTTGTAACGAGGTAAGAAATCATTCTTTGATCAAAAAGTACGAATTATCCGAGCTGAACCGGTTCAGATATGCTCCGAAAATAGTTGACACACCGGATAATCCAACGTTGTGTTTAAGCCGGTTACCAGTTCGTGCTGTCATTTTCAGCATGATTTTTCCAATGTTTACCTTTTATCAAAAGGTAAAAGAGTAAAGATTTTCTTCCGACCAACCGCACTCTGTACTGTTTTTTGTGGGATATAAATAGCGTAAAGTTTTCTTATTTCTACTGCAGCGCAACAATACAAGCAGCAGCGCAACAATATAATTTTCTGTACCTAGTCCAATCGATCCACTGTAGGATCAAGAAATAGGAGATTCGATCCTGCTTACGTAAATGGCTGCTATCGCACTGGCTCGCCGGTTAATTTACAGTTCTCGTGGGTTTGTAATTAAAAGAAATTTTCAAATGTCGTCTGCACGTGAGCGTTCGGAAAAGGTACTGGAGGAGTTGAAGGATAAAAATCCGTACTTTGAAAAGTACGCGTCTAAAATTGCAGCAGTACAGCAAAGCTCGCCGGAGGAATTTCTTTCCCGATTAGACCATGTGGAAAAAGAAAAACAAAAACCCAAATTCGGCCCTGCCGAGCCACAGCGCGACTACTCGGAGCTGCTTCAACCAAAAGTGCCACTTGGAACTGAGGCCACCAGGGATACTTCCCATCGTAAACTCAGCGATATCATGAGATTAGAGTTGATAGAAGATAAATCGGCGGATGACATAAAGCATCTGTGGCTAGAATATCACAAGAACAAGGACGTCATAACGGCAGCAATTCCAGTGGATCAATTTAATCTGATGATGAAACGTGCAAAGCAATACCCCGTGTTTATCTTTCCCATACCACGTAGCCAAGGATATGAGTTTATTATGTTGCAGTTCGCCGCAAACACCGTACACTTTACACCTTTGCTAAACTATCAGGTAAGTGAATGTATCACAATTTAATGCAGTACATAATGTTGGCATTGGGAATTAATTGTAGGTCCACAAGGAAAACGCTCCGGAATGTTTGAACATTACCATGTTCACGGAGTGCTCCGACAAGGGAATCGTACTGATGCGGGGTGAATACGACACGAAAGTGATAAACGCACAGGAAGCCCAATGCTTAGCCAACCAAGTGCAGCTGTACTACAGCCAGAATAATGAGACGAAACTAAAGTTGTTGGAAACGTTCACTAAGAGCCCGGACAAGTTCAAACATATGGATATTATAGAAGAGTTAAATAATTTGAAAATGTAAAACACAAACACAACCAATTCGCTGCTTGCGTGCGTAATATTATTGTCAAAACAACGGTTCGGGAAGTTCTGGCATGTTTGGAGCAAATGTGTAAACTTGAGATAAATTAAAAGGAGTTGCTGTTATATCCACGTCTACCAAATCGTCAATAGTATCATTAACGGTATGAAATCTGTTCGAAGGAAAAGTAATGTTCATTGTAGGATTATTTGTCGGAGTTGCCAAATTGAACTCGTAATCCAAGCATTCGCGTCGATCCTCGAATTCGTCCTCTGCCAGTAATGCATCCAGCTTTTCCATCAGTGTATCGTCGGCTGGCATTTGATCCAACAGGAATGTGTTTTCATTCACAGGAATGTGTTTCAAGGTTGGAGATGGCGGGGAAGCAGTCTAAAATGGAAACGTGGTTAGCGTTCTGGCTACAGGAAATAGGAACACATCAGATTGTGAAGAACTTACTAGTAAAATATCACCGTGCGTTGAGCCCAGTTGGGAAGATGTATCGATCATAAACGTAACGTTATTCCGCTTTTTATGATTCACTGTAACTGGTGGCTGCACTGGAGGATCCGGAAGCATGGTAAAGGACATCTCGGGAACATCTATTGGTGGTGATTCCAGGCGCATAGCCATTCCCTTTCGACTATGATAATAATTTTGGTTGCTAATCAACGAGTGATCTCTCCAACTAGACCGTTTAAAACTTCCTTCGTGATCAGACGGACTGGAAAGGTTTACGATTGGTTGTTCAGGCTGATTGGTTACACGCACGGGTACATTTTCATCTCTCGTCCTTAGCAGGGACTCCAACTCTTGTTTTTGGTGACACAACACGTTTACGGAATTGTTATCTTTAGTAATGGAAGTTAAATATTCCTTACAATTTTTCACAAACTGATCCCAGGTACTAACTTCCGAGATGCGTGTAGTACTACTCGAAGGATTCGTCTGAAATTCTTCTGGATCTGAGAGCACACCCGATATACCGAACGAAGCCATGCGATCGAAAGGCGTCGATGTTGCTGGTGGAATGAAATTGCTCGTAACATTGCCCAGCGTTCTGTCAGCAACATCCAACGGTAGTTTTATCTGTTCGGTGCCGGAAAAGAAATTACCTGGTAAATTCAGGTAGTCATCTGTGCGCAACGATTTATGCACTTGATTTTGTGGCATACGCTGGTTGCGCTGATGATCAATCCACCGCATTAATCCTGTTTTCGCTCCGATTGTCGGTTCCTGTCTCATGAATCCACCATTGTTATCTCGCTCAAAGCGAGCGTATACAGCGCGATCAAATATGCCCGGTTTTTTGCGTTGCTCCGGAACGTTTACCGGTTCGGGTTGGAAGAAATTTGTGCGGGTATCGCATTGCGGTGCTGCTGCAAGCCTTCCATTGTTGCGGCTGAGGAAATCCTGAAACAGCTGTTGCACGTAAACACTATGATCTTGTTTCGGTGGTTTCCTTCCTCGACGCTGGGGCATTTTACAGATGTATCAAGGAGTTTCTTAAAAGTAATTACAAGTATTTTCACTCTTGTATTGATTTGTTAGTGTAGTGAACAATTTGACACTCGGTTTACCGCTGGAACGCTTATGAAGTAATCGCAGCAACCTTAGGATAAAGTCACGCAGTGGCCGTATTGAAATAGAAACACGCTTGCTTACACTCTTACTTAGTAGCAGCTTGTCAGAACGAGCGCTGTGCATAAGTAGTGGTAAATATATGGGATGCGTTTGCAATGCGTTGTAATACCGGTAGTTGACATTAGTTATGGGTTGAAGTAGCAGATTGGTATATTGTTGGAAGCAAGATTACTCTTCAGTGTATTTATGACGAGAAACGCGCTAATGACGATCCATTAATAGTATTTAAACACCATTTTGGATTTTCCGTTTTTAGGATTACATATATATATATTGCTCTAAAACATGTGGATTTCAGTTTGATATTCCTTAACAAAATGTAATAAACTTATAAAACGTGGTGGATCTCAGTCGTGCTGAAAAATGAAGGAGATGAATATTAAAACATGTACAGAACATGTTACAGAACAATTTAAAAAAGATAACAATAAAGAAGATAATATTTCAAATAAGAACAAACATATTTTGAGACTAAAGGTCAAAGGAGTGCCAAACGTTGTTTTTACCATACTCAAATGGAAAGTCGGTGGAAATGTTTGGTTCGTATATCTTCTGATGTTAAATATGAAACTTTGTTCCAAGGAACATTCCCCATTGCAATTGTAATATTCCGGGGCCCATAAAATAGGCTGTATAGATTAATCTAGATTGTGTTCTACACGTCAGAAGACCCCACAGTTCTACACAGTTCAGACCCCAGTTACAAATTTGCAAAGCTTACAACAAAATTTTCAAGGCTAGGATTCACTGTATTTGTCAACAAATTCTTGTGATATTGCATAACTTTTTCAATATTTACCGTAGTGATTATAGCTGAATGTTTCATACCTTTCAGCGCTTCGTTAATTATTTTCGGATCGTATTTAATTATTAAAAATATATATATTTGTATTTGTATATAAAAAGATCGTGTGAATTTACGAAGCATAAATTTAATTTTCTTTAATGATTAAATGATAATCACTGGCAAGATTAGGACAAAGTACCACAAAATCAGAGGGTACTTTTTGTTTATGTTAGAAAAAATCGACTTTCGGTATACTTTTACCACTGCTTTATTTGGTGACTGATTTTTGGTCGGATGTTTTATGAATACGTTATACAAATTTTAATGAAAAATTAACAATACGGAAAATACAGTATATCATCAACTTTCCAGGTGCACATTTTACCATTTGATGCACTGTAGTTATTGCCACGAACATTGCACATTAACTCTTATGTACTGGGAAACTTTTTCTCGATTTTGTAATTAAAAAACGATTTCTTTTTCTTTTCTCCATTTTAAATATTTGACGTATCTACAATTTAAAATCAAACTATTTTTGTTATGTTTTAATTAGTATCTGATAAAAACCATAATATATGGTAAAAAACCAAAAAAACAAGAATGTTTAAAAAATACACTTGGATGGACTAATGAACATTAGATTTGAATCCATATTTTCAAATTTGTTTTTAAGCTGGACAAAGGAGGCGTTGAATCTTCCACCAGTATGTCCGATATACTGACCACGGCGCGTGACCATAAACGGTTTGCTGTATTTATACACCACTCTAACACCTTGAAATTGTAGTGCCTGATAAGTTAATTAAGTGATTATCTTGCAGTTAATTAAGAACAATGTTCTAAGATTGAATATTACAATACTTGCTACCGTTGCAATCCTACTATCGAAAAAATCCTCTTTTGATCATTAGAAGATTTGTAGAAGTATTTCATCATTAGAAGTTTTAATTTTACTGATTTAATTTTTTTAGTTTTAAGGTTTTTACTGTGCCAATCACGTGAGATTTTATCGAGATCGAGACTAGTATCAAATTTCAAATAGAATGAAATTAGTACCAAATTCCAATTAGAAATTACCTCGCGAGCAGGAGCGGTATGTTCGTTTAGATATTATTAAGTTGATATTAGCCGATAGGATACATGGAAGTGATATTAAATTAGCTCCTTTAATACTTACCTTTTCCCCATCTTATATGTCGTGCAAATAATTGCACGAAAATACTGCAACTATGAATTATATAAAACTACAAACGCTGACAGCACAACACATCCCAACATATTTCGGCGGATATAAATATGTTGGGACGAATTTGAAAGATTTGAATAAAACGATTAAAACCAGACATTATGATCTTTAACAGCTTAACATCTATATTAAGCTAGAAAGATTTATTTCGCATAGTGTCTTCTGTCTGAACGTAAAGTTGAAGTAGTATCATAAGACCATTGGAGAAACATTTCCAAAGCACTAAAATGTTTGAGCCTAAATCTACATGTAAATAAGCCATGATGTCAATTTTAATGTAATTTTATTACGCTTTTAGTCCATTGTTTAATTGACATGGACGCAAACGGGTACATAGATGTGTCTGTATATGCGTGTGTTTTTAGTTTAATAATCTAGTTAAATAACTGTTATTACTACATATTTTTGGTATAGTTCATTTGAAAGAAATGAAGGTGAGACAGGTATGTAGAGCAGGTATGTAGAGTTAGATGTAGACTACAGCGTTGAGCTAACGCGTGAAGTGATAGCAAAACTGCCATCCAATCAATGCCGCAAAGATGTGATTCGTTGTGCGAAAGGATCAAGATCATGTCATCTGCTGATCGGATGGGATAATTAGAACGCTTTTGGTAGCCTTTTTCTGGGTTTCATACATCATCTAGACATTCGTTGGAAGTTGTTCATCTCGAAAATGTTGGATCCTGCCAATCAGCCTGTAAAGGTTCTGTTGTATTTATTCAAACAGACTAGATAAGCTAGATAGCTTCGGTGGCAATGCGACAATCCGTAACTCCATTTAGTTGATAATTACCTCCTGTTCATCTTGTCCGAATACCGACGGGTTGAGATAACCGCCACGTTTACCAAATCTGCAAAACATAAGAGACAGTAGGGTTTATGTAATGAACTTAATGCTACAGCACAGTGCACATCGATTGAATTATCATGTTTTCTTCATTATGTGTAAGTCTCGTTAATAGTCGTCAGTTGTCAGTAGTATTAATAACTAGCCGCATGAAAACAGTGGGAAGAATTGCCAAAACGGGTCGTGAAACGGGTCGGAAAACGTGGAGTGGAAGAAGTGGAATAGTAGGAATCTTTTCGGTATGGATACGGTGACAGCGGCTCACCTGGGTCTAGCGTCAGTCGAGTGTGCTCTGTCGATAGCTTCTAGGATGAAATATCCAATTATTTTATCTAGTCCCGAGTGAACCCCATTTATATTGGGAGGCAGTTCACTTCGTATCAACCTATAAAAAAACACAAAGACACACACACACACAGATAGATGAGAGAACAAAGTGGCACGATATAGAAAATACGCAGGATGCATACACAGGAAAGAGATGCTGATATTAATTTTAAGTTCACAGATCATTACAACCTTTTGTTTGCATTGGTTTAGAATGCGCAGAAAAACAGCCATATAATGATAAATATTTTCTGGTGTGGCTTATCTCTCGCAAAATGACGAGCACGTTCTATTTGCAGTTTTAGTCATAACATCCTACAAGCTTATCGACTTGACACACCGATAGGTAGCATATTCGACGCCGCATATATTTAACCGAGAGAGGGTGCTAATGGGTGAAGATTAAAAAAAAATGTTTATGCCAAACGCTCGAGTGTTGACTTTTGATAAAAAAGCGAATCAAAAATGTTGTTATGATCGCAATATATAAATTCTGGTAATGTTTTGATTCAACGATTGATTGAGAAACAGAACATAACTTATTTATACCTCGAACGCATAACATTGTTCCTATAAAATAATGAAGCTTGTGTACGGATTAAAAGTAGTTTTCCATCAATTTTAATGTTAACCTATTTCGAGAACTTCATCGGTGTTTTTAAAACCTTCGTCGGTGGTGTTATGGTGTATACTTGGCATTGTGCGTCCAACGGCGATATGTGCTTTTGAAACAATGCCAATAAAATTCCAACCTATTGTCAAATTGGAGCTGGTCTCAAATGATATAAATATTCTTATTTCAAACAAGTAAACAGAGCACAAATTTAGTTATTTCATACATAGATCTATAACTCAAATAAAATGTAACTCGGAGCTTTTTAGAAAAAATTGAAAAAAAGTTTGTTTTTTAGTTGTTCACATAGATAAATTATAGCCTGCGTCATCCACGATTAAAATTATCATCGGGTTGACAACCTACGTACTTCCGTATTTCTAATTCAGCAACAGCTTTCTTTTGCATGGTGATTACTTTCCATCTTATCGCCGCCGTCGGCAACAAACGATGCGTCCAGGTTACGTTGTTTGATTAGAAGAACTGCAATTTAAGCTACTGTGCAAGATCTTGTAGTTCTCAGTGCACACGAATGGTTTCAACGAGCAGCTAGTGTTAAGATATCCTCGAACGGCAAGCAGTATTTTGTAACTGCAATATTAAGCTCTCTTATTTTATGCGTAGTTATAAAAAGTGTCAATCAAACGCGGAAAAGCGGAGCGATAGCGATACAAATTGATACCCTAAACGGTTAAGCATAAGCATGCGTGCGGAAGTGAATCGTCCTCCGGTTTTTACGATAGAAGGTAGTAAATTATCGGCCAACAATGCTACCGTCGATCCCGAATCGAAAAGTTATAGTTTCGATGAAGTGATTGATATTATTGGTAAGCCTCGTTTAGTAAGCTGACTCCTTGATGAACCGTAGTGATCGGTAACAATTCGATTGTTTTCAACTGAAGGTTTCGGAAGGACAACTTTGCACGTCTTTATTGCTTCTTCGATAGTGATGATGGCGGTGTTGAACGAAACGATGGGTATAGCGATCGTAATTCCAGCCGCTCAGTGTGATTTAAATCTGTCCGCCACGGATAAAGGAATACTGACGGGCGTAAGTTTTGCAGGTGAGTTTTAGTGTCACGATGGACTACAGACAGACAATCAAATCAACAGAAAGCTTGATGAATTGCAAACTACAAACTTTTTGATTAACTTGCGATCTGCTGCTGCCAAATTCACTCGCCATGTGTGCAAGCAACAATCACAGCATATGAACTTACAAATGCATGAAAACGCAACGCAAAACGTTTAATGTTTAACAGACTCGCACCTCAAACAAACCCTCTTCGTCATTATTCAAAGGAATTAAAAAAAATACATATACCGTAGAACATGCCTTTGTTGGAAGATTTTGTTTGTTAGCAACAAAGCCCGAATGATCGTGGACGCTCGGTGCAGATAGTGCAGATTGTTGTGTTGTGGGACAACGCTTGACTATTATTTATAAGGCTGTTTCCCAACCCTGCTTAGATCCCACGGATTAGCATGCTTACAGTATATCCAGGAGAAATTGAAACACACTATATACACTTCTCGGCCAGCGGACACGCCATTCAACCGACGATTAAAATAACTTGCCTGTTGACCGTAACCACCATCAACAGGTACCACAACGATACGTCATGGTGCGGGCATGCTTTATCTATATCTTCTTTGATAAGAAAAGGAAAGAGACCGTTCGTTTGGTTTGCTGTTTTTCAATACTAATTTCTTCTTCCTGTACTCAAGGAAGATAATGACGAAGGAAACAAACGCAAACGCACAAACAAGAATGCTGACAAACGAAACATACCGTTGGAATGGTTTTGCAGTTCGAATTTTTCCTTCTGATACCTGTATCACAAAGTAATGAAACATATTCAGGCAATACCTACATGCCTTCGTTTAAAAAAAGATGTTCAGATTTAAGCGCGCTGCTTTGTGTAGTGTAGCGATGAGCGGTTTACCAGCTTAGGTACGTACGGGAAATTGTGTGTTAAAAGTAAAACTAATTTCACGCTGCGTTTATCATAGCTGTTTAATTTGGTAAAAGTTTGTTGATGTCCACAACTCCAAAGCTATAAAACGCTGCATGATGGGAGAAAAAAGAAGCGAAAGGAAGGATAATAATAAAAAGTGTTTTTGTTGGTGTTTTTTCTTGCCATTCGCATGTACTGCCAATCTGCAATCCAGGCATTATCGTTTCGTCACACTTCTGGGGTTATATGGCAGACACAAAAGGTCGCCGAAGGACGCTCATCGTGTCACTGATGCTGACCGCCATCTGTGCGGTGTTTTCCGGTTTATCCATCAACTATACCATGATGGTGGTTACGCGTTTCATGGTGGGAGTATTGTAAGTACTGGCCGGGCGCCAGGACTAGCTTTGGTTTGTCCTTTGTTCTGTTGTTGTTTATCAGGTGATGATTTTGTTCCAATCGGTTCTTACAGCATCTCGGCACCATCGGCTACCATCTTTGCGTATCTGGGAGAATTCTTCAAGACGGCGAACCGTACGATGGTGATAACGTATGCCAGTGTTGCCGTGGGACTGTCAGCAACTTTTACAGCAAGTAAGTTTTACGCGTTCTTTGCAAACTGAGCTCTGCTTCTTAGGATGAATATTTATATTGATGGGCAATTGTTAACTCATATGTTCCTTCACAGCAACCGGATGGTACGTGCTATCATTCCATTGGGCAGTGGGTCTTCCCGGAACGGAACTCGTGCTGAAACCTTGGCGAATTTTGTTTTTTGTGTACACCCTGCCGACAGTGGTGGGAGCCTTTTGGCTGCTGGTACTTCCCGAGAGTCCCAAGTTTTACCTGTCCCGTGGGCGTGAATCGGAAGCGTATGCCATTCTGCTGCGGTTGTATCTGGAAAATCATCCGAATGCCGTCGAAGCCGATTTCGCCGTGAAACACATAACGCCTGAAGCTGGCCAGAAGGATCGCAGCGCGGGACCGAAAAGTTCCGGGAGCTTTTGGCATGTTACTACCAGCGTTTGGAATCAAACGGTTCCACTGTTCCGGAAGCCGAACGTGATTAATTTCTTCATCTGCTGCATGGTTCAATTTGGCTTATTTGTTGTGTAAGGACAAGCACACGGGCTTACGTTTTCGCAAAACGATCGGAATGTATCCGAGATCAGCATATTTTATCTTTATTTTTCAGCTCATCCGGAATGGGATTATGGTTTCCAGACATCATCAACCGGCTTACGGCGTCGCAGGTCACGGACACCACCGTGTGTGACGCACTGAACGCTTCTATTGACCGGAAGAATGGCACACTTGCGCTCGAGCACGAAATCATAACCGTTGATACAGTGTGCAATGACAATATCAATGAACGTGTCTTCATCTACAGTATCACACTGGGTGCATTGTACACGGTGTTGTACCTTGCTATGTCGGTGCTGATGCGAAAACTAGGGCGCAAGACTTTGGTGGCATTCAACCTGTTCTTCTCCGGTTTCTGCGGCATTGTGCTGCAGTTCGTAGACAACGCGTACGTTACGATGACACTGTTTTGTTCATTCCTAGTCTTTGCCGGAACATCGATCTCTGTTCTGAACGGTGCTACCGTTTCCATATTCCCGACGAATGTGCGTGCCATGGCCGTCTGCTTGAGCCTAATGACGGGTCGGTTGGGGAGCGTGGTTGGGAGCAATCTGGTAGGTCTCATCATGGAACAGAACTGCACGCTTACATTCTATTTGTTTGCTAGTAGCTCGATTATCTGCGCGGTTCTTACACTGTTTTTGCCGAGTTAAGGAGTGGCAACCGAAAGTCCAAAATAAAGTTAGCCTCAACTTAATAAGCAATCGCGTGACGTTGATTATACGCAACAAAGATGATTTCATAAATTCAAGAGAATAAAAAACAATTGCCAAAGAGATTATTCATAAGTATTCAAACAAATTTAATTCGATTATCAATTAGATTAGATTAGTAAAATGATCTAATTCGATTAGCGCGGGTAGCTGCATCCACCGAACAGAAGAACTCAGCATAGCTTTCATGATAAATTCAGTCATTGTTGAAGGGAGAAATCACCGAATCACACATGTTTTCGTTGACATCGTTCGCCGCTCAAGTGGCGTTCCATTGGCTTCATAAAGTTTGGAGTTGGCACAGATCAAACGGCTTGCTCGTGGGACGGAATTGTTTTTTCCTTTATTTCGCGTACTTACTCGTGAAACGCGCACAGTCCTATCCCGTGTGCTTATGCCCAGTGTTTCGCGTATCGTATGACGCTCGCTATAGAACGACACACAACACCATACAGTTTCTCGTACTTGAAGGACTCAAAAGACAACGTTTTTTTTAGTTCGTACTTGTTTTCGAGATTTTCAGAGATTTTGTTCATCTTCTTTGGAATGCTGCTTCAGTCACACGGCAAAAAGTACACGCAAAAGTTGTGGGAAAAATGTGCTATATTGCATAAGGTAATCCTCGGAAAATCGGGATATAACACATATGAGCGAGGCAGAAAGCAATCGTCTCATCAGCTCCTATAAATGTTGTATTTAGAACGTTGGTGCAGCTGTTTGTTCAGATCGAGTCGAACCAATAAGCGAAAGTGGCAGTGCCTTGATTACCAGCAAACGTGCAATACTATCGCCTCAATGGGCTTGTGAAAGTGCATGCCATTTGTATGAGTACGAAGAGAATAAAAATAAAACAAAACACCTATAAAAACAATCAATGCACACTTGATCGACATATCATCCGTGCGCGTTCAATCGCAATTCTGCGATTCCAAGACTAGGTCATTCATTACTATCATTTTGCCGATACGTCGTGGAAGCCAACGGCGTTGTGGTAGGTAATAGTTACATGGCCGATGACCGGTTTGTGGGTTATTTTAACAATCCGTAATCTGTTCTACCCGATAGGAGGGATACGTAATGCGGGAATAATAATTGTAGAGTCACTGTGTTTTCGGACCTTTCGCTAGATACGATCATGCATTATAGGTCGGCATGGAAATGGACGCTCATGTATGGAAATGAGATGTGCTGGAACATAAATATGCACGCTGCACCATTACCGAGCAGCTGGAGAAAAGGTCAACGAAATGGCAGGAATTTAAAGCAGAACCTGTAAAACTAGTAATCGAATGCTAGAGCGGGTTTAACCCGCGAAGCTAGTACACTAGTGCACGGGTGCTGCGTGTACAATCGCACAATGCCCGAGAAGAGCAGGCTAGTTGGAATTCTGACCTCCGGAAGAATCATCACAGAAGTTGCATCGACTCTTCTGTCGAACGACCGTGTGAATGTTGGGGGGTAAGTAGCTTGCAGTAAATGCAATTTCCTTTGCCATAGGCATGGGGAATACCCGCGAAGCACGCGCACCCTGACCTGTCATCGTTATTAATGTGTGCACGTTTATTTACGTCTTGACAGCCTTGACCGTCCACAAGGACAATTCGACACGATCGGAGGCTACGAGGCAACGCCCTGCGAACAACTGACCACACGGTGGTGGTGGCAGTGATTATAAAGCGACGTAATATTCTATAAAGAAAGCAGTAGGTGGTGCGCGGATGAAGCCGCTTTCTCATGCACTTACCTCGGTCTGGCGTGCTGGGCGTGCTTAGTCTCTAGCTCCTGCAGGTATCGAATGGCGGCCGCCACCGATGCAGCGTCACTATCCTGTGGGCGTGCTGCAGCTAATGTGCTAAGATCGGCGATCAGGGTGCAGATCATGAGGGCCACAAGGAGACGCTGAGTAAAAGTGCTGGATGCCATCTCGGGTGGTTGAGGATTGCACTGGAGTCTAGCATTTGTGTTAAAGCAAAACATACAAATTAGTTCTATTTGCTTGCACCGTGTCCGGAGGGTAAAACAAATCCGAAGAGGAAAAACCAGGTAAATGTAGAAAGGTAACGCCAGTGTGGAAGGGAGCAAATAGGAAAGCGTAATGCCTTCATAACTCATCCTCGCGTTCGATGTTGTGGTAGAAAAAGTGAGTAAGCGAAATTCTAGCTTGCGAACACATGCTTAGCTCTCACTGGTACTGGTTGTAATTCCACACAATCCTCTTTAGAACGATAGAATGCAATCATTGGAAAAACTTCAAGATTGCTATATGCAGATGATATAGATTGTGAGGTAAAGCAGGAATGCAGAATTTATCCTATTGCTTCACTAGATGTGTTTAATGTGTTTTTGTAGCAGAAAAAATGAAAATAATTAACTAGCCTCTTTCACACAGACTTTTATAATTCAGAAGGTTTCTTCCGCAAACAAGAAGCAACGCTAGTCTTCAGTTTGCAGCTTGGGTTTAATGTTTAGTTCGCTAAATACTGAAGAACGTGGCTTATCATAGATTTCAATATTCCTACAAAAGAACTTTACCTCGTTCCCCTTCTAATGATAGAGCAAATTATTGAAGCACTAGGACAACAGGCTATAGCGAAAAAAAAAAATCTGCACGTACCGTACTGAGCGTAACGTTTAATGAATCTGGCGTCTGTGCACATATACCGTCGAGGGCACATTGTTTGTTCAGGGTAAACTTTATTCTTGCCGGAAATGAGCAGCTAAATAATTTGTAAACTTTGACGAGCAAAAATGTTACCTCGCAGGCAGCACACTTTGACCTTGAGATGTTTGTAATAAAACTATTTGGAATCTTGAGCATCTTCTTGCATAATATTTATTTAATAACACGCATAGTTATTTTAAATTATGTCGTTTACATAATTTAATTGCGTTTTTGGAAATAAGTGAAACCATTTGTTACAGTTTTCCTTTAAGCGAAGCTAATCTTCTACGGTATTTACAACCCTCATCGTATCGCAAATTTTGATATTCAATTATTTGTCCCCCTCAGCAAATAATTGTCGATTTGTGTTGGGTGCAGTACTTTGCTTTCATGTCTTTGGGTGGCTTTTGAAAGAATTCTATAGTAAAAAACAGCAACATTTCTTCATATATTAGTCATCATTCTTCATAGCGACCTTCCTCAGCACTCTCTAGGACGGCGGGAATTTCTTGGCCTATGTTTATCGGGGCCTGGCTGGTCAAGTGTACATAAGTGTACGCTGTTTGTGTGCCGTATTAAATAATCATTAGCACTTCACGATTTGTAAATACGTTGGCTTGCCTGCAGTGCGTAAGAAACGATCGCTAGCAGACCATTTGGTATTTCTATGTTTATTAAAGATCTCCCGCAGGTGATTTGTAAAAATTGTATTATGGGAATACCCTACCGATGAACAACGTAATTAACGTCATCGATCGAGTACAAAAAAAGATATACTTCTCCTTTTGCTTCTGCTACACCCTATCCGATCGCCGAGGCAAGAATGTGTTTAGATTGCCAAATGTGCTTGACTGCACGCATATGAGTCTTACTCAAAGATACAAAATGTTGTTGTTCGGGAGGTGTTGGACTATTGAGAAGTTTATCTTGACACAGCAATCGATGATGTTGTTTATCAATATTTGTGCAATATCGTAATTAGCAGGCTAGCGACACATGTACTTTAGCTGGAGCAGATGGTTGAAGTCGGATACAATTATTCGAAGCATGCTTAGAAGTGTGGCTAAGAAGAAATTAAACAAACACAAAGTATGTGCAGCTAAACTGCTGCACAATTAAAACATGATTTAATTTAACAAAATAAATTGTAATACATTTAATTAATTAATTGCATAATGCGTCGAAATGTATGGACATCGATTTTTACTCAAAAGTAAAGCTTAAGATTGATAGACAAGTTCCTCATTCAAGATTTTTAATTACTATTGCTATTTTCGAAAAGCTGCATTAAAATGTCCATAATTCACTCGATCCTTCCGCTTCACATCAACACGGCTGCAAACCAATTGCAAATCTCATCAGTATCCTTCATGATGAGATACCCACGGGGTTTACGTATTCAAATCACACTGTTTAACACTTTGCAGGTAACAAGTAAAATGTGTGTAAAAAGCCCAATGAAACGATTATACTTTACAGGAAACAAACAAATCCTATTTTATTATTCAAATTATGTTCAATGTTGCAATTACTTGCTAAGTAGGCAATGATTTTGACTACAATGAACAGATGTCAGTAGTTTTGCAACATTTCCCCATTTTTCACAATTCACACATAATTTTAAATAGAAAATCACCTTCGGAAAGAAACGATAACGATGCACGTTATGAGTTTTGTGCACTAAACACTGTCACGTAGATTTCACCGTTTTAAAATGCGACTGTTGGCACCGCTAGTGTCCACCCAAACGAATATTTCGGTCTACCGCCGGAAGCGTGCTCGGACTGCCTTTTTATACGGGATTTTATCTTCACCGGAAGTGGTAACAGCCTGTGTTTGTACTGCTGCCGGGAGTACAGCCGTTGCGTTGCACTCTCTCCAAAATCATTTTCGTAAAGGTTTGATCCTATCCACACCAGACTGATGAGAAAGTATTCTCTCACCGTATCCTTTCGTTGTGCTGATGCCATAGTGATTATTTTTTCTATCACATTTCACCGGTAGCTTCTCGGTTGCTGAGCGTCGGAGAGGGAAAGAGCTTCCGCGCAGGGCTTCACGCGCTGATAAATAATATTTGCCCTGTTGCGCTTTACTGGCACGTCCAAACCTACGCCCTTTGACGAAGGAAAGAGATAATGAAAGCAAGAAATTTGAAGCCGCGGCGAAAAGATTTGCAGAAAAATGAAAGCAACAGGAAATACGATGGTCGGCTTGAAGAGCGATGGCGAGATGGCGAGAATGGCAAAAATAGCGTGCAGCAGTTTGAACGCAACTTGTTGATCGGTCGCGTGGTATCGGATAGCTTGGCGCATTTGCATCGATTTGGAAAATTAATTAATTCGTGAAACGACGAACGCTGCGCTATCAGCGATCTCTAAGAACTGGTGTACCGAGCCGTTCGTTGACGTAAGTTTGTAGACCGTACTTTACAGCAACGTTTCACAACGAACATTTATGTTCGAAATATCTAGAAACTTTTCAATACTTTCCTCAAAAAAGTACTTCAAGGAGTTTCATGAAAACAAAAGCTAGTTTTACCAAATGCATGCTACGAATATAACATAAAGTTGTAATCTATTTTCCTTTTCCTTCAAAAATAGGCTTATCACGGCTTGGTACCAGTTGTTATCTTCTGTGCTGTCGATTATCAATATTGAAGAGGATTGCAGTAATTAGATTGCTCGTGCTCGTGAACAGAGCTAACCTTATATGACGTTTCATTCGTAGTAGTCGGGCTGTCATTGCGGAATATCTACGCTTTTATCACAAGAGGGTTGTAAATTAATTTGCGTAATCATCGATCGATAATTGCTACGCATTTCCGTTCCGAATGGGCATGGGTTCGCATGACGGAATGCGAACAATATATGGAAAACTGAATTCATTTCCTTTGCGTTGGCGCTTGGTTTGATAAAATATGAATGAATGTAATGATTTGGTACAATCCTGGCATTGTCATTTTTGAGGCAAATTTATTTAGCTAGTTTAGCTGTTGATGCTTTTGGTTTTATTTTGGTCTCCTTATTCTTCTTGTGTAAGGGTGCATGGACAATTGGTTGTCATAAATATATATCTTATTTTACGAATCTCAATCCAGTGAGTACTAATCAATAGATTATACTTTATCTTTAGTATTCGAAAATGAAGAATAGAAATATGAAAGTTCAGTTTACGATGTGTTCAATTACAACAACCGCTACCGTTTTACTTACATAAATCGATTCGATGACTCGACAGTAATTACGCGGCGCATTGAGCTTAAGTGAAACTAACAATTAGTAGCACATGACAGAATATTTTTGCAGGAATCACGATTGCATGCAGTTGCACCACAACCTTCAATTTGATGTCTCGCTGAGGACAGTAGAATAAGGGAAACCCCTGTTGTGCGTGATAGTGTGTCAGAATGATTTTCTTTTCGTCCCTGTCACTATGAATTACGTTTTGATCAGCGTACGCTTTTTCTGAAGTATTATTTGAAGGAGCCAAAGATTGTGAGCACCACGGGTATTTCATGGGTCACGGAAATACCATCCGGCGTGAAAACCGGATCTTACGTGAGCGCAGAGTACCGGTGACGACCGGAAAAGCTCGGAACGATAACAAAAACGCACAAGGTCGGGTCAAGTGTGGTGAAACTAAATCAAATATCTTAACGATCATGTATCCCGCTTTCATTGCATGTTGATTGTAGGTTTACAACATGTGCGCCGTCAAGGTGCGAGTGTGTCGCTGCACAGATGAACTTTTGCACCTCAACTGGCACGCAGTAAGCCACGAGGGAGGAAAGAGCGAAGATATCTTTGTTTATTCCTCGTCTCGTAATTTCGCACTCCATTTGTGACCTTTGAGTAGCACAACGTTAGCCCAGTCTGTTCTTCCGCATACGTTGAGCAATGTGGAGACCCCGACGGTTCTTCCCACGTATATGACCCTTTAGCCTGGTGGCGTGTGTGGTCAGGACCGGCGTGAAAAGCATTGTCTTGTTAATTATTTTGTGGGGCTTTACTACTCATGATATTCATTTTACTACGTCGTGCATTATAATCTCACACTAAACCTACTTCGGTAGTTAGAATACTACGAAAAATTCTGAAAATGAAAGGTGAAAATATTGACACGTTTAGATTAAACTGGAGGCAAAGATGTTTTTTTTATTTTTCAGTTTCAGATAAGGTAAAATATGCTTATCGTACATTCTGCAGGAATAATTTGAAACCTCTTTTACCAATTATTATCATGCCATTTTTTATAACATGCACCGAAATTGTTCATTTGTACTATGCGTTCTGGTGTGCTTTCATTTTGTCAGGAGATCATATTCGATATGCAAATGATGGGCATGATAATGAAATGGCTAGCAAGACACATGTAGACGATCGTGTCACGTTTGAGCAAAACTAAACTTTCAGCAAACACGTTACCACGTGACCTCTCTGGCTTGAACTGCGCCCAGTCGCGGTGATTGGTATCAGTATGCGGGAGGCCCGCTAAAGGTACATGAAAGCAAAAACAAAAAGTAGTTTAATTACACACACGTTAATTCACGGTAATCGCGTCAATCTCACCAATGACGCTTCCTGACCTTCTGACGTTGCGCTCCGGTCAGTGACGTCAGTCAGTGCTAAAAGAGTGGCTGAATGAGGCAAAGGAGATGGAAGTGCTTCAGCATTCAAACATTAACCCAGCGCGTCATGCGTACGTCAAGGCATAAACGAAAATTTTTGTCAGCTTTTACTTCGGAGAAAACCCACGCATTTGATTTTGTCGTCCAATTCGTCGCGTAGCCGTTAAAATGCTGTGATAATGGCACAAGGAACCTGTGCTTATCGTAAAGAACTTTGAGTCAAGAGAATCTTGTCAAGTGCAAAGCTGAAAACTGAACGCGTAACGGATTCTAGCCAATCGCCGTCAGGACCTCGAGGTAGACCGATGAGTGCAGTCATCCGCATTCCTGCGCCAGCAATAGGATGCCGGTGATACTGTCGATGCTGTTCAAGTGTGCCTCCACAGTGTCAAGTGCAGTGGTGGCTGCGCTACTCTGTAGCCCAACCACAGAGTGGCGCATGATCGTAGCGTAACCGCAACCAGCTAAGCAGCTACTAAACACGATCCCACGTTCAGGTCGAAAACTGGACGACTTTGATCTTCATTCGCCATTTTCACGGTCTCTGTTGCCCGTAAATCGAGAGTAAGGAGACCTGCGAGCAATTATGCAATGGCGCATGGGTGTCCGTGTGCTACCGGACGAAAGCTAGCAGCAGCTAGAGCGAACCGTCGAGCGACTGAGTCTACTATGCCCGCCTGCATGTGTTTGTGTCGGAGCCGTTGGTCCGTCCTCTGCGATTGCAATGAGCGGCATAGATAGTAGCGGCTAGCAAATCATGTCGTCACCGTCATCGGTAGCCCTTTCCGTTCCGGATCGGGGTGGACGTCGTTCATGATCGACGAGATGGCAGGATGGCAACGATAGATGTTTTCGTTTGCAGTGTGTGCGCTTGAATCTAGAGGGCAGGTACACGCGCAGATGCACGCGACTCATGAGAGCAGGGTCAATGCAGGTGAACAGAGTGCAAGTATAATGTTGAACTTGTTCAATGTTTTTGAATTATTTATCCCCTTGGGTTATGAAATATTGCATTTATATTCAACATTGTTCCTTAACAATGTGGTGTTTTCCATCATGCAGAGCATGTGAGATGTATGATAGTAGTCATCTTAAAATTGGATCAACCAGTGTGTGAGAATATTCGCCGAGAAGAATGTTCACAGGTTAAGATGTTTGAAAGATATCTTCTCTACTGCAATATAAACGATAAGACAGCATTGATGTTGTAAGGCAAAACCGATGATTTCGATTCCGTTTCGTTGTAAGCTTAAGTTTTCCATGCCATGCTTCGAACGTCACTGCGCACCGGCTGTGAGTAACTTAAAGGACACCCGGCTCATACGTTTCCTTTCTAAAGTGAGTGTAAAAGTACTAAGACGTTCATAATAAAACAGAGTACGGTTGTTAGCTGGCTAAAGAAGAGCTGAAATTTCATGGGTTTGCGCATGAGTTCGTTTGCACGGATAGCTATCAACATGCGATTGAAATATTAAACTTTTATTTTTATTAATCCGCAAAACACTTGGAGTACAATTTACTATTGAAAATGAAATAATAATGATTTCAATTTGTCATGAGTCTCATTACACACTAAACACTCATCACACACTGTTCAATAAAACAAATGTTGTGTGCATTCTCTTTATTAATCGGTTAACATAATTTAACCAATAAGATATTGACATTAAAGTAGAGAATATCATCAATTTTACACTACAGTATTTCAATACAGCACTACCCTGCACACAAATCATGTTTATCCATGACAAATTGTTATGGCGTTAGAACGCAACCGAATAAAAATAGGACGACTTCAGCATGCACACTGATTCTCGACTGTGGTATTCCCGAACAAGACGACCACGAGAGTGGTATTTCCGAACAGTTTTGTGTAACTAAAAGATTAGCAATTGTTAGGATTATATTGCAGGTGGCTTGAATAAAAAAGTTGACGAAAAATTCCTTACCAATGTTGTTACCATTTGCCACGAGCAGAATCATTTAATACGTGTGTGACACATATTTCCCGGATGTTTGTGCATCATATTAGAATGCGATAACATTTCCAGTGATAAACATTCATAGATGCATAAAAAACTAACGCAAAACTTTCATTAGCATCGGTTAATATACCAAGCACTAAAAAATGTTACAATCATGACCTATGGTTCAATATAGCGGAACGGCGCATAATATTATTTCGTAATAGGTAATCAGTGCATTAATCTGCTATGAATGTAACATGTATGAACGATAAGTGCAGTTGATAATTCCAATCGGTTTGAGCCTGAAGCTCGTACTTTTGCCCGTATACACTCTCACTTTCTTCAGAATTCGTGCTTCCGAACGAACGTTCATGCTCGTGCTGATCTTCGATCAGTGCCTCTTTGCTCTCGTCCCTCACATGCATCACAAGTCGACTGAAGATGGCGAAACAGATGCTGCTGCTTGTCGGACACGCGAGCTTCGGTTCGGCCGGTTCCTTCTCGCGATCTCATGAGTAAACTGGCGTACGAATGAGTACACGAACGAATAACGAGCACAAGATCGATGGGAGGCAACAACCGACGCACGTGAAGCTGTCGGAGCATGGAAGTTTCGTTTGGAGCTTATATAAAGAACAGAACATGCGTTACTCTACTCCTATTTGCACTATTACGCTCCAGCGTACAAGATCTTCTCTTGCTGGTATCAATAGCCCACGGTCAGCTTAAGATCCCTACCGAGGGCAGCATGGTGCAGAAGTGTAGAAACCACTTTTTTTAGCTAGTGTGGTGTACAGGTTTAGGTTACTTTCATTCGTATCACGTTGCTCGTAGTACTTTCAAGGATACGGAGCATTAACTGTCCACTGTAGAGGCTATAAACTGACGTGTAAAAGTGATGTGCGGTGCTAATGTGACTAAGTGAAAAGCGTATAAATAATACTGAAGTGTACAAAAAACACTTTGAACTTAATGTAGATTGCTTACTACTTCACATTTACGGCGTCTTGAAAATAGTGAGTTTATTCTGTACGATATGATAGTTAAAAGAATTCTTTAAGAACATAAATAATGCAAACGAAAAATTAAAAGATTCTAAAAATAGCCAAGTATCACACGAAAAGAAGTGTTCCGCATTTACTTAAGTGCAAGTGTAAATTAAATATGGTTGCATTTTATTTTTTTTTTGCATTAAATTAATAAACAATAAAAGTTGTCGAATTCGTTCAAGCAAAGGTTTTAGGATTGTAATGTTTTATCATTGAAGGAATAAATTGAAGCAAAAAATGAAGAATATTTTTTGATCATTGAAAATCGTAGTTGAAATCGTAGTTGGTGAAATCGTAGTTGGTTTTGAAATATTTTTTTTTCTCAAACAAAGCAAAACCCTTTTAGTTATACTCCGTTTCCAAAACTGAACTATGTTTAAAATGTTTCCAAAGGCTTTTCTTGCTTTCAATAATGTATTGCAGTTACTGAAATCAACCCACATTAACTTCACAACCATTTGTTTCCGTTAACTTCCAGTGTAATGACTACAGCTGAATAAACAACGAGTGTTAGCCTGTTTCAAATAAACGTTTGCAGGTGTCGTTAAATCAAACAACTAAATCGAAGTTGTTGGTTTAATCGAAATTGAAAAAGTCCTGTTCAGCATTTGTACCTAGTGTAACGACTCACAATGACTACGACACCGACATTTACGATGGTTTCTAAGAGGAAACGTAAGTATATAAAGTTTTTGTTTGTTATCTACCATTAAGAGATCCCCCCTTTGATGGCTTAAGTGAATCGTCAGACTTTAATTTGTCGTTATGCTGTCTCCAAGATGTAAAATACTCTTAACACGCAGTGTGACGAATGTTAACATGTGTCCTGTACGAAAAAGAACATTTTTCTGCCTTGTCCATCAGGTTGAAGCAAAACTGTACTATAGTAATAACGAGTAAAGTGTTGTGCGGAACGAGCGGAATGTTAAACAAGTAGATTTATCGCTCGCTGCTTAGGTTCTGATATCAGAATACTTTTAAAGTATATGATACCTGGAAATAGTGGGAGTACTTTCAAATGCTTACAAAAAAGTGTTCATCACCGGTATGGTCACGCGTTTTTTCCCTCGTCTCTGTCCACGTGGCGGATGCTCACGGCGACAGTAACGATGGTCAAAGGTTAACTAAATGCAAAGCTTTGTTTCTCAGAAAGCAGTACAATCCGTCAGTGTGCAAGACAAAAAGCGACGGTTAATAACACATCATACAACACATCTTCTATTACCGCTAAGCAAGTACTATCTAGCAGGAAGTAAAAAAAACGATTACCACTCCCATCCGTTAGAAGCGAGAGTAAATAGCTCTACGGAGGATTCGAGCTTTTAGCGTTTCCAGTTCCTTAGCTCATGAGTATAATTGTTTCCATCGGTGACCCTACTCATAGGGTGATTGGTCAAAGTATGCAGTTTATTTGCTTTGTATCGGTAGAAGATGAATTATCTTTCTATCATGTCCTGAAGGCGCTGGATGCACGTACTGGAACGCTAATTGAGGGATTAATTATGATAAAACGGTTCATATTCACATGAATGTTTCCTATTAAGTCTCCGTTTGTTACGATCATTTTATGACCGCTCAGTGGCACAGCGATTTACGCGCGTGTGTGTATGAGAGAGCTTTTCGGCACACATATACACATGTACATGCAGCGTCGTGTCATAATGCAAGGACCTGGAGACGATTAGCTCTACGTCCTTGCAATTCTTGTGCAACATGGTACTAAAACGGTTTACCGTCTGCATGTGTCTGAGCGATGACATTGTTAGAGTTGTTTTAGTTTGCAATTTACCTGCAGGGAGAGAAAAAATATGCTCTCTTATAACGACGATAGAAAAGCAACTAAAATGAAATGCATTAACTGGGTAAAGCAAGCCATATAAAGTGCAAACTAGTATGATTTAGAAATCGACAAGCACGTCTATACTTCTTTTAACTTCGTGCGTCATGCGTAACACAATTATGTTGACGTGAGGTTGCAGCTCACATCACCGACATTTCGTGGGAGATCTGATGCACAATAATCACGAATCAATCTAACCTGATTGCAAATTGTAGAGCTATGAAACGAGCAATCTGTTTTGTAATTTTAATTGGTATGTGAACAAAAGTTGAAATTTCGATGCAGCTGGAACGATTAGATACATAACAAATTTAGTTAATATAAAGATCGGAATTCCACGTCAACTACAATAGGTGTGGTTAAAAGATTAGGCTAAGTTTTCATGATCATTATTTTGACATACAAATGCATCGAAATAATAACGTTTGCAATGAAACCTGAAATAAGGCAGAAAATGAAAAGAAATTTAAAAGGGACTGAACAAAACAAAATGAATAACATCGTTTGAAACATCAATAGTAATCATTTCGTTTTTTCATACCATACAACCGTCGTGGGATTAATTATAGCAGATCAATGTCACTAATGTAACCACCATACGCTGCTGTCTTCAAATCAAATCGCTTTCTCTTCCTGCTGGAGTTATGGCGCTTCGGACAAACGCATCGAATTGTGCATTGTTGTCGTAGTCTTAGGTCTGTTTTCTTGAGAATTATTTCTACCACGTAACTTTCTTCCTTCCGTGAGCTGATTCGTCTCTATTCTTTATTCTCTGCTCAATCTGCGTTGTGCTTCCGCGTATGGACTGCGGCTATGGGTTTCAATAGTCCTACGTATAATCATCGGTTATAAAGATTCTACTAACAGCATGCGTTGTGTTAGCTTCATTCGTTTAAAAACTTGTAGCGATATCGGGTGTTACGGTGATTTTCACGATTTTGTGTTAAGATACGCATACGTTTTATGATTGAATGGACAAAACTGACAATTAAACGTAAATCCGCATTGCATTCACGTGAAGAGTGAGAACGCTCGAGGGCTACAGGGTGAAGTCGCGCGCAATTTGCGGATTCAGGGAAGCAGTACGGCCATGTTGCTCAAGTGCCAACGATGCTGCTTAACGTGAAAGTAACCGGTTTATTAGTCTGTTCTTAATCGGTACGTACTACAATGCGTTTATGCGCGTATGTGCATGGAGCACAAAAGCGAACACTAAATGACCAACTAACTTCACGGTGCTTAATTCCAGTTGGATTATGGGTTTGAGCACACAAGAACGATTCACGTGCGGTACCTTGTTGTGACAACGTGCTCGCTCCAATCAACAACTAGCTCAGCTTTAGCTTGAACTCCCGGTTGCCCAGCGTCGTGAGCGCATTTCATTGAGAAAAAAGCTCAAATAGGTCACAGAATTAATCCAATCATACGAACGGGTTCGTCGTCTATGATTAGCCCTCAAGCGTTAGTAGCGGAAGTCGAACGGTCACTTGGGGGTTTGATTTTCGATCGGTGGAGGAGGGCGTAGTACGGCGCTGGAGCCGTATTTAAATGCTACAGACTTTAATTTTCCTTCGTATTAAACCGGAAGCTCACGGCATCGTAACCGTTTGTTAGTAGTTTCCGGTACAGGTAATGAAATTATAGATATTCTTTTGTGAACACGCCATCGCCGGTACCTACAGTCAACGTTTGCCAATATGAGTGATTCACCGAATCCAAAGCTTTCCAAACGAGCTCAACGATCGCTATTGTTTTGACGAGTTCATGGCTATCGGGAAGGTGTACGTAGGGTGAATGCAGTCCGGGCCCATCCTATGCGACTCGTTTGTTTGCAGACACTGCCTGCTGCCTAATACAGGCGGTTGTGACCAATGGCAATGATCTTCTACGTTGCTTTTGCTTTCGCGGTAGTTATGTGGCAATACCTCTCTCAAGATCATAAGAACAGGTTTATGACGCCGGGTACCCTGTTTTCCTGCATCGCACGAGCAGCTAAAGCCAGTTGGGTATCTGAAAACCATATCGGGACAACGCTCGCTCGTTCGTTTCATTATTCCTTTGACATAATTTTCGTGCGAACGAATGAAAGCGCAAGTATGAAGTGGTTGCTCCCTAGCATATGAACAAGCGTGACGTAACGGACCCCATTCGTCTCCCCAGGAAGGATTGTTGTGTATATGTTTTGCATCTGCAATCTGCTGTTGTTTATATGGTTCACTTGGTCGCAAGGTTACGGGAGCATGAACTTGTGCGGCGTGGCACGGAGTGTTCGGCTTACCTCTCCGAAGATTGTATCATCGTTGGCAGACGCACACTGACACTGGTTGAAAACGTGACCACGATCATGGCAGCCACTGGCTGCATCTCCGCACCGACACGTGAACATACGTCCGACATCGCGGCGCCGGTCGATTCGGGGCGTTAACCTGTTCAAAACACCATAACAAACAAATCATGATGTGAAATTCCTTGAACGAAATGACATTGAACCGGCGGATATGGGTGGTATTTGGTAAATGAGTAATTGTCATTTAAGTTTCTCGGAATCCGCATTGTGTTGTTGTTTTGGGTTTTATTTTATGACACACAAACCTATTCGTACAATTTACCTAGATCGATTTAGTTTTTCATGTTCTTTCGTTCGTTTGTCCCACACAGGAGTCGTGAAGTTATGCTGCCTCGGTGTGCTGTTTATAACACTAGCGTATGCCATCATAGTGATCGATCCCACCGAAGTTATTGTTGAAGATGTAAGTGTTAGCTAGCGGCGCAGCGGAGTCTGCAGAATGACCTTCTCATCTGATGCATTAAGCCATCGCTAATATTTCCCTTTCTGCTTTGACTCGCCCAGAAACTGACGATGTATGAAGGCTCCTACCTGAATCGGTTGTGGAAAAAACCGCCCCTGGAGGTTTTCATCAGCATTTACGTGTTTAACGTTACCAACCCGGACGCGTTTATGCGTGGCGAGGAGCGCTTACGTGTGCAGGAAATAGGACCGTACGTTTACCAGGAGTTTTTGGAACACCGCAATTCAACCTTCAACCCGAACGGTACACTCAGCTTTGTCCCCGTACGGAGGCAGGTGTTTGTACCCGAACGCTCCGTCGGCGATCCGAAAGAGGATCGCATAATGATTCCGAACATAGCCCTTCTCGGTGTCTCCAGTGCAGCCTACCGCATGTCTACGTTTGCCGCCTTCGCAGTCGCGGCCGCCCTAAAGCCGTTGGGTATGGAACCGATTCTAAACATTACCACGCACGACCTTCTTTGGGGTTACGATGATCCTTTGGTGCGGATAGCCTCCACCTTGTTGCCGGAAATTATTCACTTCCAGAAACTGGGCGTATTAGATCGGGTAAGTTTGCAACGTGTTTCTTTCGGCGCAAGTGACATTTGAAGTTATTAGTTGATTATTATATTTCCCAACTGCTTCTTCGAACTCTGTATTGCTGCTACCAATGTGCCCCATGCCATTTCGTGTTCGTACTGTACTCAGGAGTTCCGTTTTTTGATCGCAGATGTTTGACGATGGATTCGATACGGTAACCATCAACTTACCAGAATCGGTTCGTAATCAGCAACGTGACAACGAGGACAGCATCGTAGATGATGAAATATCCGACGAGCTTGCGGACAGCATGCAAGAGGAATACTATAACGACATGATATCGCAGACGAAAAGCGAGGAACCGATTCGGGACTATTCGATCGATGTGTGGAATGGGTCACCCGGTCTAGCTCATTGGGGCTACGTTGCCAAAGATCATTGGGATGCAGAGAGAAGGTACGGTTTGAATAGACACAGTTTGTTTTAAAAGAAAACTACTAATATTACTGTAATATGTTTGCTTTAGAAACACACCGTGCAATACGCTGCAAGGTTCCTACGATGGTTCTGTATTCCCCCGAAACATTTCCAAAACGGAGGTGTTTAAGGTGTACCGGAAAGCTTTTTGCCGCACGCTGCCAATTGCTTTCGAACGCGAAGGTGAGGTCGACGGTATCAAAGCATACTGGTTTTCGATCCAGGAAAATGCTTTTGAAAGCTCCATCGACGATCCTTATACATCGTGCTACTGCAAAAACAATCAGTGCCTGCCCAAAGGTCTGGGAGATCTGAGCCCCTGTTGGTACAGTGAGTATAACATACATAGAAACATACACAATAGAACACTTCATCCTAATGTGGCGTATTTCACACATTTCAGACATACCCGTGGCGGTTTCGCTGCCCCATTTCTACAAAGGTGACCCATCGCTCTCTCAAGCAATTGATGGGTTAAGCCCAAACAAGGAAAAACATGATGCCGTTATCATTATGCAACCGGTACGTGATACTATTTGCAAAATGATGCAATCTTACGCTATCAAACCAATCATTCACTAATTCACTATCTCGTTCTCCTGCGCAGCAACTTGGGATTCCGATGAAAGCAAACATCCGCGTCCAAATCAGTCTGTTAACGAACGTAAGCTTCAACTCAGAACTGAAACCGTTTCACAACACGGTCATTCCGCTGATATGGGCTGAAATGGTAATTTCGATTGTACATTTACATTTTTACAATCATTTAAACACATTTTGCTTAATTTTTTTTTTGCTCTTTTAATGCCACAGTCACTGGAGAAGCTCACGCCGGAGTTGATATTGCTGCTCAACATATTGTTCGGAATTGCACCATACTTGCAGACGGGATTTGTTTGCATACTAGCACTGTTGGGAGCTTCATTACTCGCAACGGCAGCACTGGTGCTGTTGTGTTCGAACGAAGTGGCCACGTTCGAGTATGATCCGCGAAAATCCATTCGGTACTCAACCGTCAACATGATCCCGTACCCACTAAGGAAAGAGCTGGAAAAATATGGAGAGGGAGAAATAGTTCGCCGAGAGCCGCTACTTATAGAGAACAGTGCGTAAACGGCGTTTTTCAGTCGCACCCAGGTGAACGATACGTTGTCAGGAACGAAACACAAGGACTGAAATTTATTCTTATAGAATAACTATGTACACAGTTCTTCCACGCGATAAAGCCGTTTCCATATCTCGTCTCAGTGTTGCAGAGTAGTTCGAACACACTCATTATGTTATTATCAATGTGATATACTGTAGGATTATTTAGCTAGTAATGTTTAAGCTAGGGCAGCAAATTTGTTACGGAAATGAACCATTTCTGCTCAATATTTAATACGTCGTTACTGTGGAGTTATGATGCTATGCAGCCAACGCATCTTTTAGTCAGACGAAGGCTTGATTCGTGTAAGTTGTAAACTAATAGCGTTAACGCGGATGTACAAATAGTTTATGTGGTGGTGAATTGATAGGTTAGTGTGAAGACTAGCATATAAATAGATTTGTTACGAAATGGAATGGATGGAAATATTAAACTGTTATATTTTCAAAATACACGTATACTTGATTATAAAATCATTACCATTACGACCATCATCACCTACAATATTCATCTTTATCCAGTTTTAATTGAAATTAAATTTGAACTACTAGTTAGAAAACAAATGAAAATTCAACTTTCTATACTGTTTTGTGTGATTTAGCATTTGAGTAAATTTCTGTAAAATTAGTGCGTCATGCAGAAGATATTCGAATTTATAATGTTAATGATAGACGAATCTAAAGTATAGCTTGAGGTTACAAAAACCTCATTGAAGGCATTCAAGTTTTATGCAATCAGTGGTTCTCAAATGATTCAGAAATGTTTTAACCACGTAATGACTTACTGTCGCTTGACAATTGTTGTAAACCCACCAATTGTATTTATATAACCATCTACACAACCGCCGTAAATAACTGATTATTCCAAAAGAATTTGTATGTTAGCTTCTTTACATAATTTGGTTCTGTCGCGATGTCGAATGATTGAATCGTCACAGGATTGAATAATTTTTTAAATGGAATTAACTTGTTTTATTTTCCTTTTTAACAGTACAAATAGTGTTAATAAACTTCCACAAGACTGGACCAATATCACAAAATTTAAATATATTTAGCGGCAAAAACGGTAGACATATCTTTGTCAATGGAGAAGAAGGTATAGTTTGTTTAATATTCCATTTTTTCGAATGCATTGAATTAAACAATTAAAACAAACTGCTGGAGACGAATGTGTCAAAGATTTGAAATATTGTAGTACAATCAAAAGTGTGATTTTAATAAATACAAATTTCATAAAACGTGTCAACCGACGGAAAAGTCATCTATCATGACTAAAAAAACCATTTGTTTGTTTGGTCGAAAATAATTTAAAACACACATAGCACATTAACAGTTGTTAACAGAATGACACCGAAAAACCCGTAACGTAAAATGTATTTTGATAGGTGGGGTACGATACGAATGATTTGAAAACATCCTCATCTTAACAATGTATCTGTACTCGAAAAAGATTTATGTATATGTACTCGTAGTCAATTTTCAAATACTTTATTTTAAACGATCGTTTCAATCTTTTGAAAAAGTACTTGCAAATATATTCTCTGACAAATACAATTCCTGGTGAAAAATGTATAGCACTCCTTTCCAAACAAACAAGCACTCCAAAGCTTAAAGCTCGCTTAACTCACACCTCACAAATAAAAGCTTTATCTCGCACAGTGGTATTTTTCCATCAGTTAGGTGGTTGAAAATTTATAAAATTATTTTTAGGCACGGCTAGCATTTGTCCTATGGTGGTATTAATTTTTTATATTAATTTAGGTTTACACCTATGAAAAAAGCTCTCACATTGAAATTTTAAATGGTCACGAAAAAAAGTTAAACCATAGTAGCAAGTCGAAATATGTGACGGCAAGCGTGTCGAAGTTCATCTCTCTTTTAATGTGTCTAAATTATAGTTATGTTAACCTTTTAATTGTGTTGCGTGCTTATTCCTAAACGCTCCGTGTCGCAGGAATCTGGCAATGATTATATACAAATATGTATAATTGATGCACATAACATTATGACAAAAGAAAGAACATAAATAAACGCTGCTTTGCATTGTACTGCCAACAAATTAGTGTACATTTTATTCTCGTTCTAAGAAATCTACTGTAGTTTAATGAAAATTACTTTTACATAACATAACAATTATTATTTTACAAAAAATAACTTCTTCTTCTTCTTCTTATTGGCGTAACGACCGAAGTCATGTCTGCCGTTTTACCGGCTTTCTAGACTGATTTTTTACCACCATAGCTGGTTATTCACTCCTCGCTAGGGGGAGACGGTTCGAATGGGATCATGGTACCGGTCCTGTCGTGTAAAGGACCGGCGCCGCTACCACTACACCACCGGGCCGGGCCGCTCACAAAAAATAACACATCATTTCAATTGGTAAAAAATACATTGGTGTTGCTAAAGTAATATCACAAAATTTATTTTACACGCAGCGTTTCATCAGTTTCATTTCATCAGTAAGAAGAAAAAGTATTAAAAAATACAGTTAATATTTATGTACAAAAGTTCACGTGTTTTTCTAAGCAAAAGAATATTGTCAGTTATTCTGGATTGTGTCTACTATCCATTGACGATAAAAAGAAATTTTTGTATAAACATCTGGATAGTTTTTAAATGCACATCCTGATCCGAACGACGTTATTCCAACCAATATCCATGGACCGCGCTTGCTAATACGACACTGCAACGGGCCACCAGAGTCACCCTAAAAATAGAAAGATAAATTAAACATATTTGTCGTCTTTGTAGATTGTCATATTTTCACAAATTCTTATTAATCATCTAACACTAAACAATTAAACCTAAAATATTATAGAAAAATATTAAAGGACATATTCTTTCTAATTTAATGTTAGAGAAAATTTTCAAACATCGTTATAAAATATATAAAAAACGATTATATTAAAATTATATGATGATTGCTAGCTAGATGTGTTTCAGATTTCATTACTAGCTAAGCGTTAATTTCTATGGTTTAAATTATGAAGATAGGTAATATCATAAATATTTTTTGGCAGGAAATCCATCAAATCCATCGATAAGTTTAATTATTTAAATTGAAGTTTTCTTAACTTGTCCACTCTTCCATTGTAGTTTAAAGTTTTCTTAACTCTTCCATTGTAGTTTAACTTCAAACGAAATCTGGAACACTTTCCGTTGTTTGTTACTGTGATAGTCTATTTTATCAAACATGCATTCGAACATACCACACATGTCCCGCCGGTTCCATCCAAGTTTCCAGCACAAAGGTGGCCACGATGTAGTTTGATGAATTCGCCGTACGCCTCCTCACATCTGCCGAAAATAATGAATAGTAAATTTCATAACTTGGTTATGGCCGCCAAAGACATCTGTTCAGGACAATTACTTCTTACTACTCTGTATCGGTGCGCGAGTTTGAAGCAAAACATCGGTCAGTTCGTCATCGATTGTCGACTTCCCCCATCCTGTTGCCAAGCAATCCACATACTGTGAAGTATCTGGCATTGCGCCTTTGGAAGTGGCAAGGTTCGGTTCGCCGGTAGTTTCAAATTTTGTACTTGGAACATTGGCATCCGAAGACACGGGCTCCATAGAGTCCTCGGTTCGGTAGTTAGGCTCTTTGCGGTAATAAACTGGAGCATGGGAAAATTTATCGTTCCGTCGCCTATTGTTGCCAAACTTGCTGTTCAGGTTTGCACGGTGGTGTTGCTGATGGGACACAAGATTGTTGGACGCGGTGCTTTCAGCAAATGGGTGGTAAATCCAACGTTTTTCATCAATACCTTGCCGCGGATGGCTTTTGTCTGTGTTGAATATTGGTACATTAAACAGCCGCCGTGATGATCGGATAGTATTACTCATTCGTCTGTTGCTTCGTCCGTCGGAACCGTTCGACCTCTTCGCAACGTTCGATGCGGATGCATGAGTTTGATTTGCTCGAAGAGAAAGAAGTCGTCCCGCTACCAAATGGTTAACCATGTATCTTGCAGTCCTCGATTTGAACGACCGATCGCCTGGAGATGCATCCTCAAAAGAGCTTTTGAAAGTTCTTAAAAAATTTTCATCACGAAATGGAACGGACTCCGGAAAAGCATCAGTATCGTCATACGAAGGAATGTTTATGGGTGTAGGCTGGCTGTCTAGATCTTCCGTTTGATCACTATCGAAGAAATAGGCTGGTTTGCTGTTTGCGAATGGTTTTGACTGTTGCTCTGGCCTTGGATCGAAAACCATACTGTTTACCTTAAAGTCGGCAAACGGAAGGCATATTTTTCGGACCTTTGAGTTCGGCGACGTGTTCGCCGGTTTTCCCAACTTCAGTAAAACTATTGTAAATTACCAAACAAAAGAGTAGAAATAAAAGTAATCAGATTGGTTTCGAGAATTAAATGGTGCTATTCTTTTACAACATTTACCGAGATCATGCTTGAAGTTATGATATTTGTCATGTAAAATTATTTTATCCACCGGTATCCGCTGCTCATAACCAGATTCAGAACGGCGATCAAATTCTCCAAGAACTACAGTCCAGAGTGCAGGTAGTGGCAAGTTGAATAAATCACTATTAGAATGATAAGATATTGATATTGTTCTATATTTTCAAGAAACTCTACACTATAATCGATTGGATCTATGACCTAAATTACGTACTTGTGGATGCAGTGCGCTGCGGACAGAACCCAATTGCGGTCAATCAACACTCCTCCACACCAATGGCCGATGAAGCCGTATGACGGATGTAGTAGTTCCAGTGATACTTGCCACGGATATTGACCCTCAGTCGTAGGAGTGCCGTGCATAATCTTTGGATTCCGGTCAAATGGCACATGATTTGTATGGTTGGAATTAGTTGGAACGGCAAGCTGTTTGGTAAGATAGTTACGCGGTTGACGGCGTGATGTTCTAACTCCGCAATCTAAGGAAAATGGTACGGTAAAATAAAATGATAAAAAGATTACAAGTTGAATCAATTCAAAGAACAAAGCACGTCGTGTTGTCCACGGATTAAAGCAGTAATTGTATGTTGCTGTGTTGCATACTCCATGAAACAGCTCATGTTTTGATAAAACATAATCGATAGCTTGCAAATAGAAATTTAATGTTAGATAATTTGGCAGAAATTTTGCTCGTCCAAATATGATATTGGGTACGAGCTTGGTGTTCCTTTTTTTCAGTATGGTTTGTGGGCTGTGTACCACATAAAGGCAGTATAAGGAATTTAATCCTTTACTCATCTAATGATCGCTTGCGTCGCTTGTAGGCATGGTAATGGAAGTGCAAATTAATAGACCCACTCTTGACATGGCGCTTTCAAGCATGGCGTGGTTCATTTCAAGCTTATTACAAAAGCATCACCAGGATTTGCTTCCCGGTCGGTCGATAAATAATCTTTGCTGTGCATTGTAATCAAATTACCTCATGTTTTAATAACGTTTGTAGCGTTTCCGTTCCAACGGAAGAAAAAAAGTGATACTATTTGTTTTGGAAACTTTTGTTCGAAGTTCCTGTACAACTTTTCCAGCGAAACCCCTTAAAATTTATATCAACACAATAATTGGACTCTCTGATTGGGTATCCCCTAACCGCTTTATACCGTTCCAGTACTATCGTCAGGCAGCTTCCGGAGAAAGTCCTTATCGATTGCGAAGAGGAGTTTTTTTTCATAAACGAACAGTACACGATCAACCGATCCCCTCTTGGTTCCTGTAGGCAGCTTCCTGTGATTAGAAACCATTAAACAAAGATTGTTCAGAGGAGAAATCTGCACCGCTTCCAGAGTTTTAAAAGGGGAAGCTTTCGCAACACCCTTCATGTGAACGTGATATAATTGATTTAGCTGCTGTAGGCTTACAGAGAAACATGTAAGTTAATTTTATCTTGAAACTATTCTCGATACAAAATACTAATGGGTATGAACTATAGTCGATGCCACCGTAATACTTCATACAAGTTTGATAACTCGGCACCGTTAGACACAACAAGGAGTTCAGTAGTTGATATTTCGCCAATCAAGCTGCTAGATTCTATGTATATGAGAGTTCACAAGGCAAGCACTAAAACATAGCTATTTCCTGCGACTCGTTAGCATCACCTTACACCGCGTGCACACCAAAACTTTCCGCCCGTAGAGATAGAAAGATGGAATAAAAGACAAACGCGAAAAAAAAACAACAACGAACACCGTGTGTTGTAATCGAGGCGTACGAGAGGCTGTTCCCGGGGCGGAAATCTTCCACCATTGGACAAATGAAAGGAAAAGTAAAGCTGTCCGCGCCATTGACTCGTTGCCCGTATCCCTTTGTACCTTGGGCTCGGCGATTCATGGCATAAGCGCAATGCTCTATTTGGGATGCAATTGAGTATACGCTGCAATGTATGTACTTTTTTCCCACTTTCTTCAAATATATATCCGTTAACTGTTTGACGGCAGCCTTTCTGCTCTGCACACTTGACGCTCATTTGGAAATGTTTTATTACTTATCGTTACGTAGCAATTTATATTCGATTCCTACCTTTTCCGCGAACTGAAAATGCCCACGAACGTTTTTCGTTTTTGCTTCTGTGATGCCCAAGCAGTTACTGCACTGCTCATATATTATGATGCAATCAAGTCCCAGCCAATGCTAATGATAGGTTAGGAACGATCATGCAAAATAGCACATTCACAAAAAAGGCACACAATTCGTCTGACGATTGTGCCTAGCATGATCATCATGGTTTGGAGCCACCACACAGTAGCAGTAGCAGTAGTTCCTTTTTCCAACGGATTTAACGATTTAGCGAAGCCCAGTGTAAAATAATGTTTGCCAGTTTACGGAACTAACACTGTGCTACCACCTACATTCTTTATATTATGTTGGTGGAAAGACTCCCACTACGAACAGTTTTTGACTGCCTATTGCATAAACTTGTTGACATAAAAGGTTGACGTTGCCTAATTAAGGTATGCTTGCATCTTTGATCATACGTACGTAAGCAATGACAAAATGGAATATTTTCATAATACTATTGAAATATAAACCTCCATACTTTCTTTCTTCACCCATAGGTAAATTCAAAAACCTTATCTCAACCTATAAGTTAAATTTTAAAATTGAACCCCTATTGTTCGGAAAATCACAGTGGGGTGAATAGTTGAACCAGCGAATATACACAACAAAAAATCTTCACTGCCCCATAGAAATGTCAATTTCATTAAACGCTTTCTTTTCATCAGCTCCTGTAAGCGGTAAGATAAAAAATAAACATAAAAAACACTACCACCCACGGGTTGCGCGGTCCACGCAATGAGGCTTCCAATTTCTTCGTAGATCTCGTTGAGCTCATTTGCGATCCGTTTAACTGGCATGAGAAGCAGTGGGATTGCCGAGTGCAAAATTGGACAACAGTCTTTCACTTATTTCCAATAGGAGTGATTCAAAATAAATTAGTATTTTATTCACAGTTTAATCGATTTATCAACACTCCAGATTCGGTTGTCACTGGCGTGTCAATCGTCACGCTAACGGCGGATATAAATTCAAACCGAAGCGAATCCTACGGTTGTGTATTTCATATCGATCATCTCATTGAAGCTCGTTGCAACTTGTTTTAATTTAAAATTTTACATAATTTGTAACTGGAACTTTATAATGGATAACCTTATTATTAGTATGGTTAATTTGTTTATTTTGCTGTCTAGTACTGCATTGAATGGAGTAAAAACTTGTAAAACTGTTTTGTAGTTTATTAACTTACATGTAATTTATATAATTATAAGCATAAGAAAATAAATCAGTTATTTTAAGATCAAAGTATATGAATGCTATTATTAAAAGTGAAAATTAAAAATACTTTGTCCAATTTATATTAATTATTATTTTATTATTCTCAATATGACTATTAAATAAACTACTCATGATAAGATGTGAAGCGTCTCTCGCAAAACTGTATTGTTGCGTTAAAATCGCAAAGATCCAATCCCTCGTTGAAAACAGCTGAACGATCTTACAAATGTGTTGATATTGTTGGATCGTGGCACAAACGTAGCTTGAAAAATGGTATGAAACTTGTTGCTCTTTCCTCCCTACGGTTACCCTACGATCTTGACCCACCATTAACGATGCGTCTTTCAACAATGAATGCATTGAACATGAGTTTGACTGTTACGTATTTTCATTCACCCTTCGGTAGAAACTACTGCACGTTCCTGTTAATATTACAGCATCGGCAGCAGCTCAAGTGTGTTTTAATTACGGATGGGACTGGGGTATCGGTTTCAATCGATCGGCCGTAAAAGGTTTTCACTTTCAATGGGATTATATCTTTCCAACCGATTTCCGATTTGTTTCGCCCGGTACAATAGGTGCGAAAGATTATGTTACCAATCGCCGCAGGGAACAACAGATCAACAGTTTGTTTGAATGCTCGTTCGTATTTGTATCCCACGGAAAAAAAATCTTCGTGTCACTCACACTTAACTGCGTGCAGGCAAAAAAGGAAACAAATGTAAAGCATGGCCGTCTCAATGGTTTGAACCTTTCGAAAGATGGTCCATCATATTGTTTTGTTGTTGTTTTCTCGTATCACATGTATTTACAGAAACTTTTACGCAACAAATTAGTTGCTCAGCACACCTGATATTTAAAGTTTTTCGAACGGAAGCATTTTATTAGCAAAGTGTGTCGAGCCGCTTCCTATTTTTCAGTTTATAGTGCTTGTGGATCTTTTTTGCTTCATGCAAAAATCCGCATGCTACTTCCGCCATGCATCGAGAGCACCTATGAAGTCGAGCGGAAGCAGTGACCATACTTAAAGAATGGCTCATAAGGAGAGGATGAATCAGTGAAAGTTTCTTGTCGAGACCCCTTTTATGGAGTAACACAGTTTACATAATCGTCTGTCCGTGATGCGAGCGCTGGGCTGGAGCAATCATGTTTGGTAGGTTGTCCATAGGTTGGATTGGTTTTACATACTCTCCCCTAGCCGTTTACACGGCCATTCTATTCGATCAAAAATGCTCAATGAAGAAAGCATTAGCGGGAAGCCGATGCGAAGCACCGGAGGCGCAGCCGTGATGCCTGAACATATTTTAATTAATATGCAGATTGTGCGCTGCCAACCCTCGCGGAGGTTTCTCCGATAGTGTGCGCATAAATGCCAGTGTATGGGTGCAGGAGTGTGCTCTCCATGTGCTAAGCATAAACCTTATAAGCTTCCGCGAAATCCGCGAGTATCAGCTGGTTTTCAGCATCACTTTTTCTCTGTATTGTACGATCAATGCAAACCATTGATTTGTATCATCGTGGCACTAGCGGCGGTCGACGGTTGTTATGAACTTTCGCATTCATAATTGCTTAATTAATTATGCACTCTACGGAGTCCACAACGAGCTAATCACCTCCTTGCTATGTAGTTGTAATTTAAAAATTTCGCACGCGTTCGAAAAATATTATGATTTTACCTAAGCAATTCCTACTTCTGGTTACTTGAAAACTAATAATAACCCAACACAAACGTTGCACAAACGTTGTAATAATTTGTTTCCTTTTTTAATGAAAAAAGAGAAATTTGTCCGTACAATCAAAAATGGAGTCGTATGAACCGGTTTAGTCTACGTTTTTTTCCGTAGACGTAATGTGTTTTTAATAGTTGAAGAGCAATAGCGGATACACTTATGCAATCGATTTTATAGTGACACAATCTAAACATCGAAGCTAAAAGATAGCAACATACTTGTTTATTCGTTTGACGCGCGAAACATCTAGTTACCGGATCACAAATCGCTAGCGAACAAAAAGTACGTTTCAAACTTTGACCGTTTTTGTGCCAACCTGTCGGCATACAATATCTCAGGTGCACTCGCTGTTCACACGTGATCGAAAACTACAATTTTTCAAGCTTTTCAATGTTCAATGCGGATATTAAGGATTTTGACGTCGATCGTTGCGGCGGAAAATTGGAGGTTTGAACACGTATGGTGCGCGATTGACGAAGACGCAAACGAAAAAGTTTGATGGTGAGTTATCGCTATGCATTTGGGTTTCACCGATGTCACGCTTTGCTGCTGGTATAATTTTACAACAGTGCTAAACCTCTAAAACCGTATCCAATGTTCTCGTGTCATCAGCTGTGAAACAGATTTATCGCACAAGGATTTGCGTTAGCAAAGCATTGAAACATCGACTATGTATCCACGGTAGACACGGTTCATTCTCAACCAGTTAGGATAGGGATTAGGATAAACGAATTTCACGAGGCGTGCAAAGTGTGACGCTCATATTAAGCCTTATCCAACGTACAGCAACAACAAACATTGGCACGCGAAACTCGGCATCACTTGAAATCACCGCTTGCTATGCAAATTATTCTCAAATTATTTCATAATTCACATGGCAAACAGTAGCTTTGGAACGATGCATAAAAGAAGGTATTACCGGCCGGTTTTGTTACCCAAAAATCTGAAGAATGCTTGCACTGAATTTCTACTGAGAGTTAATCTGGCCCGCTTGGAAGCGAATGGTAAAGAAGAATGAAAAATAGCCCGCACACTAAATGGTAATCAAGATCTCACCTGAAAAGAGCAAGTTTTCCGCACCGACAAAACCAACGATTAGCAGCAAAATAGCTAAACACATTGTTTGTGCATTTTGCATGATTCTCTCCTCGTGGGGTTTTTTTCCGTCGCTGGAGCGCCACAACTGCAACTTCCGCTTTGTCGCTTGCCGCGAGAATATCGTTACCCGAAGACGCACTCTACACGCTCCCGCTGGTGCAATTTTCCATTCGATTTGTTGAAAAGTCTATCACTCGTTTATAGCTTATGAGCATTAAAATCCGAGACATAATTTGTTCTTTTGATGAAACGCCCGTCTAGGCTGAATTGCTTAAAGATGATGGAAGTAATGTTTGTTATGTTTGACTGTTTCATCCATGGGTCGTCTTTTTTGTGGGCCCCTTCGTCAATAGTGCAAAGCACAGTTATTACCACAAACGCTTTTGCAACATGTAAACATGAATTCAATTCTTCGACACTAACAGCTGTCTCATCATGATATGTGATTCACTTTCTCTTAGCTTTGGGCTCTTCGTTTGATTGTATGTTTGGCTTTTTGGGCCTACACTCATCGAGTTTCAACCGTCGCTACATGCCAGCACGTGTGGCGATGGTGCGCTGGAGACAGCGACAATGATATTTCGTTCTCGTTGTTCTCCAGTTCGGTACGGACCGTGTGCAACAACCACTCAACTCTTCTTCACCAGCAGTCCGGATTTGTCGGCTCGCATGACACTTCTGGTTTTCGCGTTTCACGTGTTCGTGTCTTAAATTGTTATTGTTTTCATTTCACCTCATATTTAGTGTCGCGAATTTCGCTTCCCGCTGAACTTTAAGTTTCGGATGTCTTCGGCCTCCGTACACGAACACTTGGTAAGGGTCAATGTTTTCACTGTTTTGCATAAAATTTACATAACTTAAAAGCGATTTTCCGATAGCACCACTGCATTAAGTCGTGAGTAGCTCAGTTGTTGCCGCTGAATCCTTCAGGTGAACCAAGGGCGGGAAAATAGCAGTACAATGATATTTGCGTGACGACACCGTTTGTTCAAATTGGTAATGGTAGTGTAACTTGATGCTTCCGTGTTCCGTGCTCAGTGTTTTATATCACTTGCACCGACCAAAGTTCACAACCATGCATAACAAGCGAACGGGATCCGAGCTGCAAGACGCTTTACGACACTACATGTACAAATCACAAGCGGGATTGGTGGTAACATCACTTAGATTCACTTAGATAGGCACCTTTATTAGTATCATTTACGTTCCTTCGTACGTTCCCTTGCCTAACAGTAATTTGTAGCAAAAAAGCCATACTTCGGCGCACAGAACAAAGCCCGATTCTGTAATTGAAAAGGATTTTTTTTTTATAACAGCACTGTTGATTAGATCGGTGTCTGCAAAGCGACACCGCACTGTAGATTTATCGATGTCTGCAAACCGACTTAGATTCATCATTCTTCAATTCTATAATCTCTAATTTGCAGCAACGCACTTCTTCTTGATTTACATGAATCATGCAGCAGGGATAACAACGCTTCCAACGCTAACATCGTGCTAAGAGCTTCAGTTCATTGTAATTAGTACGTGAAGGGGTGAAATATAATTGTTGTAATGAATTGCGGCCCACAAATTATTTTTCCATCCCATTCAGTAGACTATAACGAAATTGAATACCAGTGCAAACTCCAGTGGGTACGGTAATCTTTTCTTTTGGACGTGATTTGGTTCCAGAATGAGAGTAAGGAATGAATTTTGGGTGAGTAGTCTTGCCACACTCTGACGTTATCTATTGCATCCCAAGGGATTAGAGTAAAGCTATTTTGAAATCTTGCTTACATTTCAATTATTTACTTTATTGTTACCTCACGGTATTTTCCTAGTTCAAGCCTCGGACGGCTTCCGTTACAGCATTTAAAAACTGTTGTACGCTTTGCCCAACGTGATCTTTGATATTTTTCAAACTAAAAGTCATAACTGTCACACACGCTGACAACGGAATGTGTTTGTTCATCCGTGGTGCAAAATCATCTCAAAACGAAATTCGTGTTTGAAACATGATCACGGAACAAATAAGGTTCCCACATACTTCCCGTACGTACGCGGGCGAAATTGAGATGATAGTGAAAGCGAAAGTATCAAGTCTGCGTACTAGTCTGAGCGACTCTTCTGTTCCAAGGTTACCCTTAAATAAGCGCGAAACCGTGTCGAATCATTAGGCCATCTGCCAGTGGCTCCGGTTCGATACGGTTCTTTCTTTTTCTAGATACCCTCCCATCACACACCTGCGTGTAGGTTTTGTCGATATATTCACTCGCCTAAACCCTAAATTTCACGTACATGTTGTCACGACCAGCCGCACCAGTGCACGATGGGTTTTATAAACGATTTTTCTTTGTTTTAGCTTTCAGATAGCCTATTCGATGCGCCACCAATGTTACTCTGTTTGCTGCTCAATTAAATGTTCACAAATTTAAGTAAAACTCCAATTCGCACAAAAAAACTAAACCAAAAGCATAGTATGACAATAACACAACATCCAAGCGCTTTAAATTTATTATGAATCTGTAAACCTACAGTCGTGAGCAAAACCAAACGGCTGATTAAGAATCGCTAAAAATAAATGTTCACATTTCGAGGTTGTAACCCAACGGCATTCGGTATGGTTGAAAAAAACTTGCTTCCCATGATGTACAATTTATCGGCTGAATAGTTCACACTTTTTTCGACACTTAACATCTATACGGTTAGTGAAAATTTTAATCAGGTTTGTTTGTTGCCTTTGTGAAACTTCAACGTTTGTATCGCTCGGATATTCCAAAACACACAGCTTCTGTAGTGATTGTGTGCATATTAGCAAAGCCTGTCCACTTTTCATTTCGTAGAACAACGATATTTACTCAAACAATTGATTGATGTTAATGAATCCCAAGCACCACTGAGCAACTCATCAAACTATTTCACAACTGTTTTTAAACTGTCGATTCTCTTCGAATAGAAAACTCAATACCAAATATTTATATGATTTATGATTTTAGTATTCTCTATTTTTTATCATCTTAACTTTTTTTTCTTGAATGATTCATATTTTCTTATCGCCTGTCAATTTTAATATTGACATGAAGGCAACAATCCTTATCACGCTTATGGGCAGGAAACATTGCACATTATTAGAGGCACAAATTTGAATATGGTATACGAGCTTATGATGTACATAAATTTACCAATGATTTAAAGCAAACTAAATAGACAAATTTTAATAAAAATGTTTCATCAATTGTCAATCGAATCAATGGTTTTTGTACGTTTTATATAATTTTCAATCAACTACTATAGTTAATTAATCACAAGAGGAAACCACGACCAATTGTACCGATCGTTTCCGTCCAGGCATGCTTGTGATGGTGTTAATGATGATCATTGTTTCCCAAATTTGCCATTTCATTCAACCTGACGGGAACAGGATGCTGTGGTCGTCAAATAATCCCAGCAAAAAAATGAAACGAATCAAGATGAACGAAATTGCACTTGTGAGACGGACAAATGTTGCTTTAGTGAGCAAAAAGGAAGTTTAACGAAAATTGAAAGTGAAATGATCGCTTGGAGCCATGCAAACATAGCACATGGATTCAATAATCGGTAGCATGTGTCTACTTGGGAATGGTAACGATAGCTAGTTGTCGATCAATTGTGAACAAAGACTCTACAATGGCTACCGTAATGGGAGTAGCAAAGTCTTTGAAAAGGTAATGAAGTTATTCAATGGACCATTGTATTGTGCTCAAAAAGCATGTAAATATAGGTAACCATTCGATTTTATGTATTCCTTACATATTCAACATGCAAATCACATTAAAATATAATTACGTGATTTCATACGTGTTCCGAATGACATTCAGTTCTCGAAGACATCTTTGAATTTGTAGTTATTTTAACACCATTTATCTGTAATGTTAAGAACACAGTTTTTTTTATTTGCTAAACTATACACTTTCGAAATTCTCGCTCCCCTGTGTCTTCTACATTGCCTACACTTTCCGTCGTCAAACATACCAGGCGAGCAACAACTGCAAAAATAAAATTAGAGTGAAATTGATCGCTCAGATAAGGAATGCTAGACGATTCGAAATGAAAGAGATAGTTTGTGCCATTTCCGGCAATCCAGGATGCGGGCAGGGAGCGATTAATTCCACTGTGTTGACTATGAGTAGAGCGTAGGGCTCAACAGTCCAAGCAGATATGCTCTCTCATAATTTTATCACTTCACTCCCGGGCTGAGTTCACGATCACTAGTCAGAAGCATTCCACTACTATCACCTCCTATTAAACATATCCATCAAATAACTTTAACTCACTAGTTTTTCACTAAACAAACAAGCGAACAAACAAACACACGTTCCATATCACGTTTACTGTATTACATAGCATAGGTTAGATAATGACGTGTAAGAGTCGCCTTTTCGAACTCATAGCACGTGCGTTTTGCAACAATCAAAGATTCAAAGATGCTACACCACTAGACTAATGATCAACACCAGTCAACACGTGAACGGTAACTGCTAGACGTCTTCGCGTAGCTCCACTGCACAGCAAAGCATATGTTTTCTGTTTGTTTTGTTGTTGACTGGCGCGATCCAACTGACGAACGATTCGTCTGTGACTTCAAACCGGGGCGGACGGTTCCACCAGCAACGGTCGCGTTGCCGTACTACTACTAGCCCTCGGTTTTCTGAATCGAGTGCGTGCTCTTACCCTTCCACTTTTAAACTGAACGTTTGTGTGTCTCTCAACTCAGCGCAAACTTCCGAGCGAACCACACCGGTTGATCGCTTAGCGAGAGTGAGGAAGTTGCATGCAAAAGGCTTACTTGCCTTTCTACAACCGTTCGGACGTCCATTGGAAGGGATTGAAGCTTAGATGAACTTTCGATTGAGATTCGAATTGGCCAGCAGTGGTTGTCGATCTGCGTACAGATGGGACAGTATTTATAAAATAGCTTTAACTTCCATTTCTTTTTAATAGTAGATTATGTATATTATATAGGCTCGTATCCAAAGGTATTTTGCATATTATAACATAGCATTAATGGAACGCGATTGGACAATTCCGTTCAAACATCGTTCACTCGGTAGGAAAGAAGATTAGCCTATACCTGTGTTATAAGGCGGAAGTATTCTCCGACAGACTATTTATCCTAGTTTTGAAAAACAGAGCAATGGTCATCTCATTGATCACAGCCAATCTTTACATACCACAAAAGAAAGGTAAACGGATTAAAATATGCATTGCGTGTTTCTTCTCAGGTCAGAGCGATAAACTTCAGCTTTTCTATCGAATGCACCGTTTGTGCTACATCACATCTTTCCAAATCCTTTACCACTATTATAACTACTGCAGAGCCTGTCGCAACAGTTGCTGAAAGTTAAATGTTTTAGCACAGTAGGCGTGAACGTGCCGATGGTCAAACCTTTGTCACTTGTAAATGAAATCGAAAGGTAGTTGTTCCTTTCATTGGTTACGGTTTGCGCATAACGCTGGAATGAAAATTGACAGTGAAGGAACATCTGCAATGAAACATTATGTGTGACAAAATGAAATAACGCGAGGTTTAATATCATTACTAGCGAGAGCTTTACGTTAATGCGCGATCATGATCATCGCATGCAGAGACAAAAAGCACGAAGAATCGGTAGCAGCATAATAGAGAGGAGACCGGCGTGCAAATGGGATACCATCAAGGGACACGGGTCGTGTAAAACGTTGTGCATTGCGCCGGTCTGGTCGGGTTGGTGGGTCGACGATACCGGGAAGGGTAATGATGCGATGTAAAATTGTTTCCGTATAAGCTTGCTCTCGGTCGCAGGCGGTTAGGAAATGAAATTACGGAATAGGAACTAGCCGGAGTAGGTACTTTCTCGCTTGCTCACTTGTTCGCTCACTCGAGAAAGTATGAGAAAAGAGTGATTGTGTAGGAACTAGATCGCATTACACAAGATCTAGTTTGACCTGTCTTGATTGATATAATCACACCACGAGTGAATGAAAGCAACCGTGAGCATAGATGAGGAATGTGCTTTTTTGCTTTTGCAAAATAATTAGACAAGATCACCGGTTGCTTAAACATTGATACATAGGCTAGCCAATCAGACAGACAACTCCAGATAAGAGTTTAATCGAGCATATCATATCAAACATGACGAGTATGTGTAAAATATAGAGAAACAATTTAGTTAATATTATTTAGTTTTAGGATACACGTTGCATAACGTTGTACATTAAATGATATTTTTTGGTTAAGTTTGGTGCAGAGAGAGAGAGTTTTAAGCTCACTTTATTCATCGTGTTCTGCTTTTGTTGTATTATACATTATTTTGTTTTTTGATTACGAAGTTGATTGCAAAATTTAACGTCAATATTCCGTATTAGTTTTAATTTTCATTTCAGGATTTCCGTCTTGACTTATTATAACAAATCAATACCTAATCGTTGTGCGTCAAATGGTTCAATGGAGTCGTAATTTTAAAAAAGACGGCTCTGAATATAGCAGAAAAAGCTTCGCTCACTGACATATTTGATGAATGCAATGAAAAATCTCACATCACTACGGTAAACGCAACGTTTCCCTTCCGGCGAAAAGAAAATCAAACGAATCAGTCATGCAAATGTCTTCCCTTCTGAGTCGCATAGTAATCAATATCAAAGGCTGCTTAGCACGACAAAGCTTGCCTGCCCGTAAGTCACATTTGTTTCAGCACCTGCATTGCAATGCATCCAACGACAACGAGTACAAACCCGTAGGGCATGCATATAGTGCACGGAAGTGCTCTGTTTGTTGTACTGGATTTTGCTGGTTCATTTAGCTGTAGGCTATGAGACAAGGAAAGTGTTATTTAAATTCACATTGAAACAATTAAATATAGTCACCCTTTGAGGCGCCCTCTTTCTCTTATAGACACGCATCATCATCATCTATCTGTACGGTGCGAAAACGTGTGGAGACGTTCAAGTGCCGCGCAGAATTAGCTTGAAACGATGAGACGATATCGACACACATTTGAGGGAAATTGAAGCGAATAATTTTCTTTGAAGAACTGGATTTGCAATTACGGATATGTTTACGATCAGATCATAACACATCGTTTGTACCGAACTTTGAACCACACTGCATGACATTTTCGGATGATGTTCACGAAGTACTATGAAGTAAATGTTTCTACATAAAAATCTTTCTTCAGCAACCAAATATTATCATGCCACGTTTTATTCGATAGATCATTGTTAACATTTTTATTATTTTGGTAACATTCAACATTAATATATCTATTCGCAGTTTTGTTTGATGTGATTGTTGATATCCATTTTACATACCACGGGTTCATACATCGTATGGGATCATACACGATAGACACTGATTGCAAACATACCATTGACCGTGCACACGAGTGCAAACGGTAATATGATGCGGATCGAACTGGTTGAATTTTGACTTTCCAGAGTATGAATTGACATTCGAGTGGTGTTTTAGTCGGTCACTAATCAGCTTCATTCTTTCAGGATTTTCAAATGTAGTAAACGTTCCTAACGTGTTCCATATTACCCTTCATTTTCATTTGAAATGTTCAAGTTTTATACTAATGATTGCAAAATTTCCAACTCTAACATGGCAGACGTAATTGACTATCATGACGACTGTATCATGGATGAGACACTGTTGGCTTATGGCTGCTCTCTGTTTACCGCAACAGTTTACTTGATTATGAAAAGTTCGTCGTGTATGTAAGATTATGTTTGTATATCTATGAAGTAAATCATCCAGCTAAGGCCGATTTCCCTGTTGAATCGATTTCTTCTCTGCCTTCATACGAACCTATAACGATGGTTGACTGGGTTTGAACTTTATGCAAAACACATCATGAGATCAAGTCACGTGGCAATGTCAATTATCGATACTTGTATTACGTTCTGAAGGGATAGAACATGCGCTAACAGTTTTCCACATAACACATCTACAATCTTAAGTACCGATTGCATGTGTATTGTGTACAAACCGAACTTTGGAAGTACAATATAATGTGGATAAATTTGGATATAACAGGATAGGGCATGAAAGTTTACGTTTGATGCTCACGCTAGAGCACACAAATGTCAATAGTAAATCTCAATTGAAACAGTAGATAGTAGTAGAAGTCATGCTATTCATTAAATCGGATCAATAGACAAAATCTGTCAAAAGTTTCACTTCGCTCCTGTACCACAGATATAGTCTACCACATACAAACATTTAACATTAAGATCATCATAATGATCGTGGTATCAATGAGTGAGCTCGTTTTCAAAAGTTACAATCATTGTGTCTAGTTTAAAATTTGATTGTTGCTTTATGTGCATGTCTTGATAATCCAAACGATGTCATTCTTCAAAAACGAACTATTGCTCAGAGTTATCATGCACATTCTCATCAAATGCAAGTATCCTTCCGATTCCCTTTTATCGTCACAATTGTTCTGAATCATTGATATCATACTATATTTTTCCTCCAAGATATCTATCTATTGTTCAAAATTGTCAATTTAATCTTCTTGTAACACTGAAAAACAAAGTAGCTGTAGAACCTTTTTTGACTACTGCTACAAACACAGTTTGACAGTGGTTACGGCAATCTTACATCATTTTTTTTCTAGACATAACAATACTTGAATCAAACTTATTTAAGAAGTTCTGGGCTAACTGTACGAATATATTTTTTTTTAATGGTTTTTGGTGATATGCGATCCTTTGTATCTGATATTCGATGTATTTCTCTTGGGAGTCTTCATTAATTCACGTTGAACAAAATATGTTTAACATTAAACGACATTTCAAGCGCGTAAAATCTAACAATAATAAACCATGATATTGATTGCATGATTCCACAAACAATGATTACAAAGTGTTGTTAAGTGTAACAAATCATAATCTACCGGTAAACAGATTTGACCAAATAAATGTATTCTTTGTTTCTTGGTGTGAAATCAATCAAGACAAGAAATAAACTCTGATTTTAGTTATTCGGATGTTCTATACCCGCTTCCGTTAATTTCTTTTTTAATCACACTCATAAAATGAGAAATAAAACTTGATATATTGTGGATCGTATTTACTTTTAAAGGGATATTTCTTCAATTCTTACTGTATTCCGTGTGTCGGACCAAATTGCGTTCATGATATTTTTGTATACGAGCTTTTGTAGCTCCTATATTCGGACAACAATTTGCATTTGCAAATAGTTTGTGCCTCATCTAAAAGATGGGTAGCATGAACGTTATAAATAAAAAATAATAACAAAAGCTACTAACGCATGAATATTGTTTTATTTCGACTACCACCGTCCATCATCCACCAGGCCATCATCAAAGAACAGGAAACCGACTATCAGAGCATTGAGTGTACAATTCTTGGAAAACTTTTTATGCACATACGTTTTAAGCTATGCCGTGTACAAAGAATCACAGTATTAAACGAAATAAGCGAATAAATCAGAACTGTTGATCGAATTTTTTATAAGAATTTCATATCCTCGCTAGACTCACTGACGCTTTCAATAGTTTAAATATCTTCTTCACGGACCGTCACTAGGCCGATGGAGTGACTGTTTTTTTCACCGATAGTTTCGAGATTTCGTTTGTAACCGGATAGTACCACTGGCGTGGGTATTTAACAGGCTTCAGTTTGTGCGATTTAAATGGTGCAACTCCGTTAAAACGACGTTTTGCCGAAGATGAAGTTTCCGGGTGAGACCGGGTCGTCGGATGAAAAGTATTCGCGCCACAGCTCTGCAAATTCTTCGCGGTTAACCTCAACAGCACCCTAAATATGTTTGTAAGAAGGGATGAAAATAAAAATATACTTACATTTAAAAAAATGCTCATGAGAAAAATGATACATGATATCACATGCTAATATCACACATGATATTATGATACATGTGAATACATGCTAGTACAAAATAAGACATTTCAACATCTCCTACTTATGATTAGGAATTATCAGGATTATTTAAATTGGGATGTAAGACAATACAAAAAAATAAAAATCGTTTGGACATGACAAAATAAGTAAAACATCAACTCCATTCTTCTCTCTCTCATACTTCTGCTTACTGATTTATGTAGTTACCGTGAACAATAAGCGATTGATTGCTTGAACCAAAGCTAATAATTTTGTCAACTAAACTGCTTTCAGAATGCCTTGAAAAACCAATAACAGAGATGTGTTTTCTAAGGATCTTAACGGTAACCGTAATGTTATTTTTTTCAATCAAAGCAATCGTTTTCGAAATCTTTGCTCAACTAAATTCGATTAAGTCCATTTTTTCGTTTGGAATTTGTCACTCGTGGGTCATAAGCGAGATTCCTGTTTTAAGTAGACAGCACCATTGTAACGATTCTCGAAATCGTAACAAGCTGCAAAAAACGCTATATCAATGCACCAATGGCTGGTGCTGAAACGTGATATTGCTACATGGATACCCAATATTGCAGCAAGAAGAAGCAACGGCCGATTACCCGTTTCGATAGAGCCATTGTTAAAAGTCCAATGTCGAAACGATTAAATTATCTACTTCCTTTTCCCAAGAACCGAGGGGATTCTACGAATCGCGCACCGTCTGGATCATACAAACCTTTGACATCTTCTTGAATGCCTCCTGGCACTCGTTCTTATCAACGCCATAGCTCGAGCATACGATAGAGAACTCATCTCCGTCGATAGTCCCGTCGTGAGAAGCATCTTCCAAGTCGAACATGAAGTTCATATATCTGGAAAAATACGCGAAAAATGAAGACGAACATATACAGTTTCAGTCTACCATACGAACGTTATCAACCGGTCTGGACTGTTGAAAAAATGGGTTTAATTTATAAGCTGAACAATATGTAAGTACATCGTTGGTAGCGAGATGGTTAGCCCACTTCTATCGTTGGTGATTTCATTTAACTTTCATACGAAGTCTTAAGCATGTTGTTTCAACATCGTTCAGATTGCGAGAAGCGTGAATGCAGTACAAAGAGATAAGAGGTTGGTCAGCGCTCGTGGATGTGTTGGTTGTGTGAAGTTATATTAAATTTATTTCATCGGTCTTCCTACTTTAGTAAGAAAAACAATGAAACGGAAAATACGTCCACTTCCTGCTCTTCCTTGAACAAACCATTCAACAAACCGAGATGCTGTTGCTAGTCCATCTGCCTTGAATTTCACCTGCCGCGTAGCATAAATCATTTTTGCCAACCCGTTTCTTCCAGCGCAATCCGAGGATGGGATAGAATTTAATTTATACTCGGTTTCCGACAAGTATTCTTCGACTTTGTAAATACACAGCCACAGTCCACTTAACGTCAAATCACAATGAAGGTGACACTTGTTCGGGAGAAGGGGGAGAGTTTTGGGATGTGTAAATGACATTCTAAATGTAAAGTTGGCAAAGCAATGACATTATACTAATCATTCTAACCGGACAGAAGTAACGTAACTTTTTGAGATGTGTATGTAATTGGTTTATTTGTTATTAGAAACAACAGTATGATCACGAAGTATACGTTGCTCAAAGCTTAAAATAAAATTATTGTTTATGTTGCATGTTTTCATAAAGCTTACCTGAGCTGCCAGTCCATAACAGTGCTCGGATCCTTGGCATAGGCATCCCACATATTGCACCATTCGTCAACTGACACCTGGAAAAATAATTGAAATTTTCTCAATTTCATTTTTACAGTTCTTCACACGACCGTCTCGTCTAAATAAGCATTGGTCCTGTACCGACATTGGTAACTAATATTTCATGTTACAATATCTATGCAGACATGTATTTCACATTTTATTCTAATTACACGTTAGGAATAATTATTTAAATATAGAATTCCATTTTCCAACAAGCTTAAGCGACATAGATTGAAATTTTGTTAAGTTCTTGCGACAATGCTTCGTCTAAATAAGCATTGGTCCTGTACCGACATTGGTAACTAATATTTCATGTTACAATATCTATGCAGACATGTATTTCACATTTTATTCTAATTACACGTTAGGAATAATTATTTAAATATAGAATTCCATTTTCCAACAAGCTTAAGCGACATAGATTGAAATTTTGTTAAGTTCTTGTTTTGAATGAAATGCACCACAGAAGGGATTTACCAAATAGAAAACTCTTTTGGCGGATAACTAGAATCCATGTCACACGCATTGCGCAAAATTCTTTAATCTTCCGAAGCATGCTTGCCTAGCACAGCATGTTCTGCGGCATTTTCAAAATGTCACACGCTAGTTATGGTCAATTGATTTTAAGCAAGCACAAAATGAATACACTTTTCGTGGTGGTGAAAGTGCGGTCCTGATTCATAAACAGAACACGAACTAATTTTTTCGCCACCGATGATCCAACGCACCATCTATTGCAGCCCGTCCTATTGGCAACGATTTAACGCTATTAATATAATTTTTGGCATTGGTCCAACATGGCCTTACATGCCTGTGGTATCCTATGCAACCATACTTTGATCATATGGTCAAACAACGTGGTGAATATTTTAATCGTACCTTTACCGCATTTTGATATGTATTCTTAACCCTGTACTATAACTATTTTTTAAAACATTGTAAGTAAACTGTGTAAGACTGTGGCTATCCGATTCATATGTTTTTGAAAAATTCATTAAACTGTTAGCATGAAATTATACACGCTGCCACAACTAACGTTAGTGTATGAAAATGTTAAGAACTTATTCCAAACATTCAGATGGAAATATTCAGATTAATGTCGGTTTAAAAATATCAAAAAAATTTAAACATGCAATTTTGCCTTTGATGAAATCACTTTGGCTGAACGAGGAGCCAGGTGCACTTTAGCATGAAAGAAAATGCAAACGGATTGAACAGGTATATATCATGTTACTCAGAAAAATACTCACTTTACCGAAGAATCGCGAAAATTGCTGAATCCTAAATCGAGCGCTGAGGTAGGATTTCGTTTAAAATGACCAACCGAAACTTTTCAAATAATCAGTGATTATCTCTCTGCCTCTCGATAGAACGAGAACTAGCGCAATGGCAGCAAATAAATTTCACAGCGGAGAGTTGCAAACCATTGCAAAATCATTCGATGCATAGACCGATGAATATGGTTTGTTCTTCGAAATATACAAGATTTAATGTTTTGTATTTGATATACCTAAGCATATTTTACCAGCGAAAAGAATGTGTCAAGAAACAAATTAATTCACTTTTCTGTTACCAATTTACTTTTAAAAAGTCTTACTATTATACCCTCAACTTATGTTCTTTAGAATACAGCAAACAGCATTCAAAAGTCGCTTTATCTGCATTTTTTATTATGAAATTGTATGCATTTTCCCTTGCAGAAAGAAATTGCCTTTCATGCCATTTGTTCGCTTAGCACGGTTTGACATTATAGTTGCTTTTAACCATTTTTTCAATATCCACTACTCAGACCATTAATCTTCACTTGTCGTCGTGGTGTCGCATTTTACGAATCACAATTCCCAAGCGTCCTGGGCAAGGTTCTTTCACAAAGCATACGCTTTGGTATGGATCATCCAAAAATGTTCTCTTTTTTATGGCTAAGGTTTTACGAGCGCAGGTGCTAAACCTCTCCGGCCTTATGCGAAAGCTAAGCCACAAATCGGGAACGATTTTTGGACTATCATTGCGTGTTTTTCAGAAACGTCAGACAAGAAAAATACGATTCGTACATTATGAAACAAATATGTCACCATTCTACGGGTTCTACCGATAAACGAAGATTACGTTATCGGGTATCGGGTTGCTTGTTGCTTCGGAACTGATAGCATGTATAATTCTACAGAAATTATTAGTAATTTTGTATTTATTTTCTATTCATTTTCATTATTTATTAACTGATTTAGTTTGGAAATAAATTTTTAATTCATAATGTACTGAGAAAAAATCTTATACAATGAATAAATGTTACTCCATGTACCTACCGAAAGGCATGGTGTTTCCTTGGAAACTAAAATCAAAAATTTAATAATTCAATGAAACCTAAACTTGACTTCAAACAGCAACAATGACAACCAACGAAAATATTAGGTACAACTTTTATATATATCTTTTGACAGTGAGGATTTTCAAAGACACCGTCATGAGAAACGTACCATTGCTTAACCATAAAATACATCACGTAAAACTTTTTTAGCAAACTTCCTCAGCCTCGTTTTCCTTTACCTTGCGTAGCTATCACGAACATTCTTCCTGTTGCTTTTTTTTAAACCGCAGACCCTTTAACAGGTAATGCGGTTTCATCCTAAATCCTGCAGTGCACGTAACGGAGTGTAACGGAAATTTTGAAATGTTACCCTAGTTTATATTCAAATCAAGGCAAGGTAGCAAACTTTCGCTCACCTGACCATCATTGTCCTTATCCGCCTTGGAGCGTAGACCTTCCCAGATCTTGAACATGCTGTCGTGTGTTTCCACATTCTTCGGATTACCGGCAGGCCATCCGCGAAGTTCGCAGATTTTCTATAACAAACAGTGTGTAAAAGATAAAAAATACATAAATGAATTAATTAGACTTTGCTGAATTAATGATTTTGTGATAACACGTTCTATTAAACGCAAATAGTGTTCGTATAGCTTTCATATGAAATATGAACATATCTGAGACTTTACACTAACCTCAATAGCAAGTTCGAAATCCTTGCGATCAATTTCTCCGCTGGCGTTGACATCTAAGAAAAAGGAAGGAAGGAATTTGAATAAGAGTGTAAAAGAAAAGAGATGATTTAGAATCGTAACATTTATAGCGTTGTAGATTTTTTTAATTTATCTTATCATATTATATGTTGAACTCTCTAAGTGGGAGCATAATAAAGTTTATCTTTCGAATTATGTTATGGAATTATATTATGTTATGTATTACTATATCATATTATGTTTTCTTTCATATTTTTTACACGTGCTGTCAGTGAAGTGACAGAGATTAATTTCTCATAACATACAACTAAGTTGTGAAGCGCGAAAATACAGATGGTCTTATCTGTATCCATCCATAAATTGTGTAACTCCACCATTTCTAAATAATATCCGTGTGAAATTTGCGTCATTTTTAAATTGTTTGTATGTCTTATTTTGTTGGAAAGGATACGATTGTTTTCATTGAATTATTTATGTAGATTCACACTAAATGTTTATCAAGAAATTTATTACGACTGTTTTTCCATTGGTTTTATTTAACTACTTATGACTTACCGAAGAACACATTGAAGACGTACAACAGCTTCTTCTTGCGGAATTCCGAAATTTGAGACATGTTTTTAGTAGTATATTGTTTTTGCTGCACGGCTAGAAAGACAGATCTTAAGTAAAAAAATAAAATTATACAATACAATTCTAGATGTTTACGAGACATTTATTTTTAGCTTAAACATTATTATTTGTAAAACAATTGAATGGCCTAGTAATGGCCTTCCAATTACATTGAGTTGTCCTCAAGTAGAAGCGTTCACAAGTCCCAAGTATAAAATAATAACACTCAATTGTGTAAAAGACCATATTACGCAAAACAGCAATCAGCTTAGGAACCTTTTCAGATGACGGTTCCAAAAAATACTTGATCATTACCAATATTGGAACATAACACCAACCCCACTTCAAATGATCCTATCACTTACCGATACCGTGCAACGTAATCGATGTACCCAAGTAAAATATCGCTTTATTCCCATGGTGATAATGACGGATACATGGAAAGGTGCCGACCGTTTCGAGACCAATTTTACTTTCGCAACTAGAAATCCTAAAATGCTACCAGCTCGTTAGAAGGCTTCCAACGCTTCCATACTTGGAGCGTATTTCAAAGGTTAAATGATAAAAGTCAAAGTGTTGTGTTGGAATCTACAGAGGTTGCAGGATGGTCGAATAGGCCCCTACATACATACATTTCCATGCCATTCTATAACGAAAATATTTCCTGAAGAATGCATTTGCATGACCACAGAGTAAACTGAGAGTAAAGAGATTATAATTTATTTTGAATTGACATAAGTTTTGATTTTAGTTTTATACTTTTTAAAAATGAAATAATACATTGGAAAAATAGCTGTCTAATCGAGGAAATTTAAACAATCAGCAAATTCAAGTATTTTAGACTGTTTTAGGCAATTTTATCCACTTTAAAATAAATATATCTGCATATTGTTTTTCTCTCTGATAGGCAAGTGCAATATGCTTTCTGTTGGGTCTACATCAACACACAATTTTCAGTTTCGAAAAAATAGGGCTACTCCAAAATCCTCTCACGTTGGCCGCAGTATTTATCACCCAATTTAGTTCGCTTATTTTACTCTCAACATTCACATTATCGTTGGTGGAAGGTAGCCGCTGAAGCGGTTTCGTCGACCTTTCTCTAACTACCCTCGGTTAAATACAATTTGCTATTTTGCTATTAATTTTATTATGTGTTATACTGTCGTCACTGCTAATTGGGAGAGGTTCAATTAGCGGTTCATCCTTTTGAATAAATTCATCAAAAAGGTACTCTGGTTTAAAGTGCGAATATGTTCTCTTCATCTTCATCTGCATATTTTATTCTCTGATCAATGGCATACTGCACCCTACCGATGATACATGCATCAATTGTCTGGTTTAAAAGCGATATGTTTTATGATCCATGTGCTCGTCATTAATGAGTTTATGCGTACCAATTACATTTCACAGCGACAGTGACAACCTGTATCCTTTTGACACTAACAAATTTAGAGCGAGTTATTAAAACACTTGGAAAAACAAAAGGCATAAAATATGTCAATTCAATTATTCTGCTGCAAGGTTTCAATCTGTTAAAAAATAACTCTTTTTTTACTATGACATACTACGTAAATAACCCAGAACGACGTGAATTTTTGGTAGTAATCTGATGTTACGTTATTTCCATTAAATTGTTGTCATTAAATCGTTGTTAATTTAGCTAACTATAAAATAAAACAGGATACATTGTGGGGCTAAGGAGCATACAGTTTTTCTAAATCCAATTACTTCAATCACTTCAATATTGTACATTTAAATAACAGTCTTTAAGTCATCTATTTTCATTGATTGACTAATTAATTATGTCTTCTTTGAACAAATTACCGTATCCTCCTCTTTTCTACAATCAAAACGGTAAATACTAGTGGTGTTATCTAGACATAGAATTATAATTTAACACTAATTAAATGGATGCTACTGTATCGTCTGTCCAACTGGAACAGATCTAATTTGTTCGTCTTTTTCATTCATTGTTCATCTGTTGAAACATGCAAAGCATGTACTATTAAGTTCTTCTGTATTTGCATTTTGCCTGTTGCCATTTGTTAATTGTACTCTCCTTAGACCCTCACCGAATTGCTCGTCTGCCAAAATCATTTTCGTTGAAACGGACTACTACGAAACTACGAAAAGTTTTAATTGCTTTCTTAATGAAACGAATAGGACTGCAAGAATCTGATGGTTTTTTTTTGGAGAGACACCTTTGCAATATTTTTTAAAATTATGATACTTCTTGTCCATAAGGATTTTTTAAACTCTCATCTCAGCTCAGCTCAGCTTATACTAAAACCTTTTGAAATCTTTTTGCCATCGATCAACCTGAAATTTATTTTTATTTTGGATTTCATTTTTATAATAAATTTGTAACCCCATTTATATGCTTGACTCACTTTAGTATGTGCTACATTGATTCATCATATTCACTAGTATGTAAAGTTATGATTTCGCTTAATTCACCTTGGTTTGGCACACCATTCTTTTGCTGTTCTAAATTTAAACCTTGCCGTCTGGAGCCTGCCAACATGATTTGTTTGCAAATGCATGAATGAAAACCTTCATTTGATAGCCAACTTTTTTTTTGTACGAAAATCATCAGAAATGACACATGTGGCAAACGTGTCCCCTTTTTTTCTTGATCATTGAAACCAGTATTGCTCAGCTGTATAGTTTTAATAAAAAGCATGACTTTTTTCTTTTTCATAAATTGAAATTAAATTTTCTTCAGCTAAAGCAAAACACAACTGGTGTGATCAGTGACTGGGCAGCCATCCAAAAGCTGATTATATCGATCGGATGATGTTTGCCATCCGGTATTAAATTCAAGGCATAGCACCCAAGCTGCTCTAGTTAATTCTTATCAACAAGGATAGATAAAAGAGTTTTTTTGCTTGAAATAATGTTCAATCACGTGAGCAATACTATATCTATGAGAAAACCGAACAAACCAATATATAAAACACGCAAACAGAAGGAGCTTTCAAATCACGCCAACATTCCGACATTTTCAGTACGTAAAAAAATGTTAGAGTTGTCCCTCTTGCTCACAAAACTTAATTTTACTAGGTTTTATCCATCTATGAGTACTGATAATAGTACCCAAAATTGTGTTTATTATCTTTCCGGCAAATCTCAGATTCATGTGTGTGCCACATCAAGGAAGCGTATCCAAACAAGTTTTTTTTTGTTTGCTTTCAGCTCAGGCAGTGTGGTCGAAGAAATGGAGATAAAATTATTAAATGAGTTTTAATTCCCAAAAGATGCTCCCAGGTCATCTGAAACACAATGGTTGCATTTGTTTACACACAAGAGAAGATAACTTTCATTTCATTTCGCTTCAAATGACTATTATCTTATCTCTCTTGGGAAGTAACATAACCATGGTCTGCACAAACCGACTCATTCAAGACCGAACTATATAGATAGTCTTCTTTTCGAGCTACTTTTAAAATGTGTTGTTCCATATAACACTAATCGAAAGTTTTGAGTTAGATTTTAGAATTTTTTTTGGAATGGGAACCAATATATCATTTATCGAAGAGTGGATAGGAACTGAGAAATGTTTTTCAATTTTTCCCTCAAACATTTTTATAACATCTATTCCTATCTTTAATTCAAAAAATTCTCTGTTATGATCCAAAACTATAACTATGACGTTTTAATGCTTTCTAACGCTTTCTTCATAGATTCTATTATAATACTTTAGAACTTAAAATTACACCGTACAAAGGATCGTTATTTCTAAGTGTTCTTGTTGTTAAATCATAACCAACACATCGTTATCGTTTTAGCAGTTTAGCAGTTTAGCCGAGTCAAACTCTTTTTCGTACGGTGAAGGATGCAGCTTTTCATAATGAATGCTTATCAATAGGCACTTACCGGGTCCTCGTCTGAACTCATAGACCCCTCAGCCTGGCTGAAACAGATTATACATTGCACAAGTATGTTAGGCAAAGAGAAACCCTGTACTAAAGCTCCCGTTCGTTGCCATCATCTTCTTAACAGTTTTCATTCATGATGAACTAAAAAGCCACACTAAATGCAAGCGATGACACCTTGCGTGTAGATGAATAAATTTCATGTCAACGCTAGGTGAGAGCTACGGCCTACGGTGAAGGCCCTCATCCTTGCTCATCAGCACCGATTGACGAGATCGAACGTAGCGCCAAACACGTACATACCAGTAAGGCCAGATTGACCTGATGGATGACAGTGACAGTCTGAAGAAGAGATTGATGATAGCGTTTGATTTCACCTCGATCACTTGGGTCATGTCCTTTATGTACAGACTATAGCTGTCCATTGTCACTACCGGCTACAGTGTAATAGTTCATAGGGGCCTGTAGAAAGTGTATTCATGAATTCTACATAATTTCTCTTTCCGTATTTTTTAGTTTTTGAATGAGCAGTCCAAATGAAAAATGTTGGTGAAAGCATAGAAAAAGATGGTAATAATCACTAGTTCTGATTAACAGAAACAAAAATAGTACACGCCTACAACCTTGTGGTTAACTTGTGTTAGCTAATGTACAATGTATGCAAATTGTTGTGTCAGAAACTCTCTACTTTATAGACGCGACATAATAGACAGCAACTAGAAAGGATTAAAAATTATCGAAAAAGAAAACTCGCCCCTACCATTATACAGCACTCGATTCATGACGTTCGCCGTGCTATATCCTTCGCTTGATGAAGGATCCGTTTCTTCGTTTAACGGTTCATACAATGTTGAAGGGGAACCTATCGCCAGCTTTAATTTTTTTATAGACAGATTATCTGCACTGTATAATTTTGCTCTCTGAGACTGATCATGAGGGATGCTTTCATCCATTCTATTTAAATTCAATTCCGTTTTTTCGCAATTACTGCAGCTCTTCCCAACCTTTTGCCACTTGTTCGTAAAAGCTTAGCGTTGGTTAGGTACAACAAACCATGTCACCAAATCCTTTTCATAATTTTATGTTTTATTTACCTTGCGTAATAGGTGATATCATTGCTAGTAACATTATTTACTGATGCTATTGCAGATACAATTTTTCTGAACTTATCTCATTTAATCCTTTTTAATGCTTGGCTTGGCTACAAATGCTCAACAAATGCTCAACCACAGTCAAATATCAAAATTTCGAGCTTGCAGGCAAAAAGCGCCAAGTGTCACTATGGAAGATTAAAGGATATTTAAATATTCATTCTTCAACGGCATTATCCAAGTTAAGCTATAGGAATAAACGCATGGATTTAATAGTTCACACAATCACATTGAATTTCTTCGCTTCTTCTACTCACGATAGATTCCACCAGAGGTGTTCTGAAACTTTATTATCGGATTATGCTATTGATAATGTATGTCTTTAGTTGAATTGAACCTCATCTCTGTTTTAGAATGTAACAATTTAGTGTAGATGGTTTTCGTTCTTGTTAAAATATAAATTATTACTTATCTCCAGCACGTACTTAGAAAACATAATTATAAAGCTATAGCAGGACAATTAATCATTTTTTTCTTCATCAGACTCATTCCACAACTTGCTTATTTTAGTGTTGAATAATATGAAAAACACTTCATTGAACAGTAAAACAGCTATTACTGTAAGCTGGATAGTACAAGTAAGTCAAATTTGTAGAAAAATGAATGATAACAACCATATCAGAGTAATATAAATTGGAAATTACTCAAGACGTGTGCTCATGAAAATTTCGTGTCTCATGAAAACTCACTGCTTTTATTTTAACTCATAAATAAACCATTGGAAATTTCGTACTTCACCTTATATTTCATACCACCGCTTCAAACCCACAGATTATCTTCAAACAATTCCAGTAAATAAGAAAAAATGTCTAACTTATTCAATTATTTGTATCCTCTCTTGCAACAGAACAATGTTTCATTCACGGGTGCAACGCAATCACTGTAAACTAATTATGCACTTGAACTATTTTGAATTAAAATTAACTCATTATCTCTCACAAACACGTTGTAATACTTAAAAAAACCGAGAAAATGTTCTTTTTTAAACTTTGATCATGCTATGAAATTCCTTATATTTCCAATATGGTACATCTTTCAGGGAATGGAAATTATACTAGTATTAAATAAATTTTAACTTAACCTATTACTTCAAGGTGGAACTAGAGATCGAGATCGTCTGCACAAAATAGTATGACCTTTGTATCTTGCTATAATAATATATAGGGACGCTTTCAGAAACCCAGCACTGATATGGGACACAAACACTTTTAGAATAGAACTCGAAACACACCGAAACGTACCAGGGTATCCTTTTGACCAACGCAGGTGCACTACGAAATGAGCTCACTGCTATCAATGATTCTTAGTAGAAAGGCGAAGGCTGTACGAACCGTTAGCCAGGCACAGGACGAATACGGAAATCTGCCGCACTACACGCTTGCTTTTATAGACGCGATAAAGAGGCGAACCCGCTCGAGAGCGAACGTTCCGAGGTTTTACACTAGCAGTCACAAAATGTGTCACTAACCTAAGCACTCAGTACAGAAGATTGATTGCTATTGGATGACCAGCTTTGAATTTTTATTATTCACCACGACATTATTGATTCGTTTGAATTTATTGTCAAAACATTCCTTTTACAGTAAAATTTAAAATTGAACTATTTTTATACTACTTGACCTTAACATGCTGTCATATGTATTGTAAGCAAGACTAATGTATCAACCAAAGTGAAAACAATTATGTGAATGTTTCGAACTGGCTGTATAATCATTTTATTTCATATTTCAAACGAAGCTTTTTTCTAAATAACAATCTTTTTATACCGGAAAATTTTTCATACTGGTTTTTTATCATCCCGCATTTTAAATTATAACAACGTATGATTAGCACTGCTTCCCCTTAGGTTTAAGGTAGCAGGTGTTATGCTCCCCTAAGAATGTTATCAATCGGGCATGATTTTCGTGGCACTGTTAGTGTTAACAATATTTACCCTCCATGAACCAGGTACTGGAGTGCGTGCATTCCAGAGAGAGAGGATACCAGCAAAGAATGAAATGAGATCTCGAACGGAGAGAACGACCCACAAGAACTCGAACTAGATTCATGAAAGCCCGGGAGTTGGCGCATAGGACATTCATTACCTTCACAAGAGTATGTTGGTTCCATTTGCAAGCTAGCCAGGCGATTCCGAAGCGTCTCTCACCAGCATAAACGGGTGGTTCCGTAGTCACTCAAACTTAACTAGGCCGATGGGTCTATGCAGTTGCTGCCACATTTATCCTTTTTTAACCTTTTCCTCGTATTTCGCATTGCCTCGACCTTGCCTTCTGGAGCGCAGATCGGCTTTTCGGCGGGACACGAGCAGGATGTTTTGCAGCTCGGCAGCCGATGTTAAAGCACTTGAATCCATCCGCACCACGCTAGGTGGGAAACGTCAGCAAAAAAAAGAAACAACTTCATACCCCGCTGTGCCCTGGCTAGTTTGATGTCTCAAACAACGCTGCTATGAAGAGCGAGTGGTTCGTCATCAACGTAAACCAAATTGAACGGTTCCAATGTCCGCGAAGAATCGCAAATGTGCCATAGCATCAGTTGTAGTTCCAATGACAGGATGCATATCCTGTGAGGCACCCGTTCACCCTTCAAACTCAATTTCTCATGTCGCCATGGCGACCATTTTCTCACCTACATCCGGTCGGTAAGCTAAGTGCAAATGCGAAAACGTCCGCCGCATATTCATGTTTGCACCGCGGGAGAACATATGAAATTTACCAGCATGGTAAACCCCGACGAACATACAACTGGTGCGAGTTGTGCGAATGATTGAGACTGCAGGATACGGATTGTATTCATCGCTTCTTTCAATCAGATTTATTTTAACAACAACATGTGGCACCGGCACATCTAGTTTTCGACAAACATCATCGAACATGCTTCGTGCACTATAAAAACGGCTCCTCAGCTGTATTGTTGCAAGCATACTTTCAAAACATAATAGATCCATTCCGTTTTCGTTAAAGCAACATTAATAAACGTTATTAAATCAATACATCATCTGACAACGTCAGTCGAAGCTCGAAAGTTTTACACTTATCTTTACCCCGGATTCATCGTCACTCAATCACATGTACCAAATATAACATATGCAATGCTGATGCATTTCAAATTACCATAGCTGCTGCATCAAACTATTATCGAGGCTATGGAAACAAGCAAATCTGCTTCAATTGACATTCAATTATGAACAAAGCGCGCCAAATTTTCAAGGCCATATGGTGCTTAAAATTAGCTAACAATCTGAACATCCAATTTTTAGAACCAAGGCTAAACACTGCATGTCTCAGGTTCATGTCACATGCACATGTCACACATAGATATCTGGTTGGTTGGTTGTACATTTTACTTTTACATCTGGTTGGTTTAACAGTTTACACCACAATTTAAAGCAGCACATTTATATATGTTAAATATGGTGTAAGTTGCATCTTCATCATCCATTGCAATCGATTTTTAGTGATAACACCCAAAGAGCAGCGTTCGAAACCAAGTTCCATTGATGCCAGCATAATACATACGTGGAAGCTACAAAGGTCAACTCTCAAATAGATACGATTAAACAGCCCATCGGATAGGAGAGCTGTGTCCAACGATGCGCCAGATATGCCAATTATCGATAAGTTTGCATTGCTCGTTTCGTTGACCGTTTGTCTATGGTTTATCGTCTCCCATATAAAACCTAATTTTGGCAACTTTCTAAGCCGATTTTTGGGAAACCGTAATTGAAATCCTATTGACACATTGACCCACTACTCCACCCACAGTGTTCTATATTTACCAATTCTGTACAGCTTTGAATTTAAAAGGATTCAGATACCGTAGAAATTGATTATTTGTGTCATAGAACGGAATAAATTACTGACAACCATTTACAGCTACAATAATATGCAGTAATAGATTGCAATGTATCACCAAATAGCACCGACTGCAATTACAAATCAACTCTGCACGAGCAAAAATTCGTTCATCTTATTACAAAATTACGTATACTAACACACCGTTGACTAGTCTTGATTAGTGTAATTATTATAGTAAGCGATACATTTGATAAGATATCTACCATGATGTTTGCGACTTGAAACGTTATGTACCTGCTGCAACACTTTTCGTTTCATCATGATATCGTATGTTCCTAATGCTGCCTAATATCAATGCTGTAACGATAACCAACGACAGACGCCGTATCTTGAATATTAATTCGCTGATAATTGCGGAACAACGACTCGCACATTCATGGTATATTTTTTGCTAGCATTACGATTCTATCTTGAACTTGAATCACTGCCAAACGCATTCTGACGCATTGTGAGATAGATCTTAGGGGTTAGAAACAACGCGATGGCAATCTTATCGCGTGAAGTTATCTTTAAAGCGACCATAAGACACAATTATACGCATCACGGTTCTTCGTTCCGACTTACACATTACGCAACCTTGTCTGCAGCAAGATGTTGCAGTATTATATTATCTCTTACTTTTCTGGATGATTATTTAGTAAATAAATGCGATTAACTCTTCTTACATTTCCCGCCACGACGTGTTTCTACTATTTTTGCAATGCCAATGACCTCGAAACATTGTGTTTGCCTACATTTCTTAATCAGCGTTTTGATTTTAAGGCAAAAATTATGATTTTCAGGCCGAATCACTGTAACACCAAATTATTTAAATACTTACGAACGTCCTGACGACCAATAGGGTCAACGTACTTCATTACCTCCAAACCAGGGTTTCGATTCTGATAAGCATGCACTGCAACGTTATCGTATATTCACTTAACAAATACATTTCAAAAGTATATGCGATTCCTGTAATACCAGCAAATCTTGATTAAACATGGGAATGAGAGATGAAAAATATAATGATAAAATTGTTAATATGTTTCATTCTCACAGGTAATTCTACATCATCAACAATGTGTATCATAACACTGCGGGAGTATTGCCATAGCTGCATTTGGAAAATTCAATACTATTACAATGTATCTTAAGGCATGTATCTTAACTATCTTAAGTAGGTAACATTACTTTATTCATGCAGTTCCAAATGCAGGAAAGTATGTTGAAAAGACGCCATGAGTTGAGATTTGAGCTCTGAACGCAGTCGTGTAGTAGTACTAGCTCTCGAAACCCTTGAGCGTAAGTCGAACAAGTTATCCTGCTGATGTTTTGAGTGACCGCCACAGCTGTAAAATAACTCCTTGATAGGCGAAGACGACCCAGATGAGCTTGCTATGTTGTAAAAGACCGATGCCGCTACGACTACACCATTGGGTCCCCCAGTGATTGCATTTATGTCATTTTAACTTCTTTACTTATTGTACAAATTTTCAAAATGTTGTGAATGACAATTAAGCTTTGATGCTATAAAAGAGCTTAGCAAGCCGACAAAACCAAGCCGACAAAACACCCACAAGCAAGCCGACAAAACACCCTAGCATAACCGCAGACCAGATGATATATGTCAAGTAAAAAGCATAAGTAATATCTCATTAAATATAAAAATGAATGCTCAATGAAATCTCAATAGCTCAATCATTGCAACGAATAGAAATAACACAAATTAGTACTCATATTTTCGTGATGTGAAACACTTTGTGTTCTTTATTTACTACCAATCCCTAGTTCCCTAGAATTTATGCTAGTTCCATAGATCCCAGTTTACATAATAAATATAACGGTAAATTTTCAAAAAAAATGTTTTTGAAATCACCGTCTGAAGAATTTTTGAATGAGTTTGTAGATTCCTTCGATAGAGGACGCTAGTACGTGTTCGCGGCGACACCTAGTGCGATAATTAGAAAGCTGGATCCTGCCGCAAATAGCGCTAGTGTTCGATGTCGACTGTGCTTTTTCGTCGGAGTGAATTGTTTATACACGGTCTCTGACGATTAAATGATTGCAAAACTTTTTATTGTTTCTGAAGCTTTGAATTCAACAAATGTGTATTGGGCTTTATTCATTTTTATACCTTTACATTGATACATATTACGCGTTTCTTAATCCCAATTTTTTCTATTATCTTTGAACCTGGATGATATGCGTTCTGTTATTTCATGAGTTTATCAATTTTTTACATCTAAAATACGTTGTGAGGGTTGATACGATTATTTCATACAGCAAGTAACATTTGACCACGGATGAATTTCTATTCCCGATCGAATGGAAATGAATCACATGGTTTATAAAAACTCGATTCATGTTGAACGGAACAGAATAATTTCTGGATATTGGATTAACACATGATGTTCTGCGTTTCTAATACCCCTACTCTTAAAACAACAACTCGTTTTGATATTTAAACTAACATCGGCAGTGAAACAAATATACACTTAAATACAAGACTGTATTTTCATTGTAGAATTGAAATCAATACATAATCAAACCTGTAAATATTATGTCAATATGAAAAACTAATTTCTGTGATTTTACAAATCTTTATGTTCATTCAAATTAGATCGATTTTTAGGACGTTTCTGTTTTACAGTGTTGTACCTTTTTTAAATTATCTGTTTCCCAATTATCTCTTACAGCATTGGTGGCATTTTCAAAACTGATCCAGTACTATTCTCCACCCTCACGCCATTCATCTATCTGACCTTGAACTTTCTTGATGGAAGGAAAATAATAATTATAGCTTACCAAATCCGCTTCCATACGTCCTTGGCTGTGCAGACTTGACCCATACGATTTAAAGGCGATACGATGCAGGTACTCACCCACGTCGATGGATTTGATCCACATGCTTGTACCCTGTGCTTCTTTCTATTTCTGTAAGCTCATCAAACGACTTCCAAGCGTCATAGCGTGAGACAGCGTTGGGAAGGTAATTTGTTTGCAGTCATTAGCAGCAACGTTCTCACTGTGTTATGATGCAAGTTTCGAAAATAATTAGACACAATAACAACAAACTGGTAGGTTCGGTTGCAATAATCTAATGGAACCTAACATTTCTCGGGTTTGTTTTGCATTTCAGCAACATAAATTTTAAATAATCTCCTTCAAATTTGCGTTCAAATACGCTTTAAAACCAGAATAATTCTCAACAACATTCAACACATTCGTGATGTTTTCCTTCATTATGTTTTCTATTTTCTTAGACACTCTTCTAATCTAAACAGTTGTACTCAAGTTGGAGTTAAATTAACTATAGCCACTCAGTACACTCATTAGTTCAAATGTATGTTACACAAAAAACACGAACCAATGAATCGACCGAAATATGTACGCCTATTACGCGAACGATGGATCTCCATCGGAAACCTGTCCCGTGGAAAACTTAAATGAGTCTACCAGCACTAGTTTTATGCTATTATTTCTTTTTCTGTGTCTGCTAACATTTTCCACGAAAATTAGGCCACCGATGCGCTCGAGCACAAATATCGCGACGCCTCTGGTGGCTGACGATGAAGTAACAACGGTAACAGCAATCGACAACAATCGGGCCCATCTCTGAAGCCACCGAATGCCAGCATCTCTGCTTAGCAAATCAGTGAGCAGGAACATAACAAACGGGCGAGTTACCGCCGTTTGACCGATGTTGCCGGGAAACAAAACGACGTCACAAAACCCACGCTGTTATTTGGTTGATTGGGTGAGATATTTACTCAACGCCACCCAAAACAAATTGTACGCTAATTAATCTGATTTTATAGTTGCCAAGTATGCCAATATTGAGCCCTTAGAATTGATTTGTGACGTAAGACCATATCTTACATGAAACAAAAGATTCAAATGCTAACTACACTGCATGCCTTTGGGCTAGGAAATTGAATAGTATTTACCAATAATGAATTTAACTAAAAATATAATTGCACATAAGTCGTCGATAAATCAAAATTTCGATAAAACATCTACAATCCGAAAATCATTCAATGTGTTTTAACGTAATTGAATATTCTTTGTTCAGTCATGCAAAATAATTTGACTAGCATAAATAAAGCAATATTGGTATTTTCAGCAACAATTTTTACAATTATGCAAGCAACATACATTTTCCTTGACATTTGTTGTACAAAATGACACGGAAATAGTTTCCTCTTGGTGCTTTCAAGCGTAATGATCTTTTTATTATGCTTAAAAAACGAATACTTCCATTTGGCTTACGACACACCGACACGCGCATAGAATGGCATTCCAGACCAAGCGCAATTATTGCATTAAGCCGGCGATACCTGGATTGGATGAAGTAGGCCAGTTGCACGCTGCACGAAGCGTGTCTTTGACGAAGAGCAACTGTATTCGATAATGTATACCAACTACAACCAATCCCTTAAGAGTATCAAATTTACGTTTTACATAGCTTGGAATAGAATCGTTTCTAAGACCGCTTCGAAGGTCGCGGTGCAACATCTAACTCACCGTATTTCATGAACGTCATAGTTGGCATTTGCTTAAACGGTCAGTTTCTATACAAACTTGTTTGTGGTTACAGCGCATGAAAGAATCGATCCACCGCCTAGCTGTTGAATCACAAGAGGTTTCTTCTGCACTTGGTATTTTTTAGTTGTTCTAATACGTCGATAGAAAACGTCACACTGTAAATGCAAACTATTCAATTGCAGCGCCGTAAGCGAAATGGTTGTCGAAGGCTATCGTCTGTGGATAGCTATTATTATCTCACTGTAAACAGATCACTACGGCTACGCAACTGGTTCTTTTTTTAAGGCAGTCGTATAACAAGTGCCCAGGGAGATAGGTGTTCGGATTTTTTTATTTTGAGAAATTTGAAGTTCAATTTGCAACATTTTTGCAATTCATTGGTTTGGTGATATACGAGGGTATGCGATACTGCTATGAATGAATCTTATTTCAGAGGTATAGAAATATTATTTTGTATATAATATTTCTATATGATAATGGAATTATCATACTATTGTTTATGATCTACTACTAAGCATAAAAACAACAAAATCATTATCTCTATCATTGTACTCCCACCGAACGCCAAGTATGCTGTTTAGCATAGAACTACGCCATCACGGTTTGATATTGGTACCGGTTTGATATTGGTATCCGACGTTACATGGCTTACTTTTTTTTTTTTATAAAAAGACATTTATTGACACGTTTAGGGTTTAAAAAGGAAAAAAAAGGACAACACTTTACAAGACTTAAAAAATTACGGTTGACAAAGACAGACACGCAGGACGTCTAAGTCAATCGCAGCATCATTGTTGCCAATGATGTGGATGAC